>JBCNJP010000020.1:207377-356851 GCA_039602395.1 Deinandra increscens subsp. villosa | reverse complement strand
TGAGAATAATCCAACCAAGGAGGACTATAGACACATCCTGAATGATCAGACGATTCTAAATGAAGCACGGATAGCATAATATGTGAATTTGCACAACAGTTTCACAGTTTCGGTCAAAACAAGCAAAACTCGCATAAATCGGGAAACACTAAGAGAGGTCTCTCTAAATGAATCCTAATACATGCAATGACTCTAATTCTGATTATCTAGGACCTAGAAATCACTAAACACGAATAAATAGGCTCAAATCTCGCGGTCACAAGTATTCTAACCTATCAAGCAATGTCTAGCCAATAACTAGCAAATGAAATAACTCGGTCAAGTTCATTCCATAAGGATGCACACAAAATCAGCCACTAATCAATGATATATCATCATGTAGGAGGTCTCCGGATCATGCATTAACCCAAAAACCCATTTAAGTTCAAGGATCAACAATAAACTAACTAATAATGGTTGCAATTCCACAATCCCTATCAATTAGTCCACATAATACATCATTAACAGCAGCTAATTAAGCACACATAATCATCCCAAACAATCAAAACTAGAATCAAGAGCAAAAATCACATAATCATGTTGAAAAGTCAAACCGAAATGTCAAAATGGGTAAAGTTTCATCTAAACTAAGTGATAAATGAGAAATCAGCCACAAATCATGTCTCTAATCATGAAATCAGTCAAATCTAAGTAATACATGATCAAACAATCAAAATCTAGGAAGAAGAAACCGATTTAGATGAAGAAATCTCCAACCGAAGCCTTCAAATCTTCAATCTAAGCTTCAAAATCTTCAATCCGGCCCTTGATTGCTCCAAAATGACCTCTAATCTCGAATATCTCTCAAAAACGAGCTCTCTGGTCGAACTCCCTGAACCCTAGGCCCCAAAAATGCTTAAATACCCGTTTTAGAATTTTTAGCCGACTGTCCAGTAGTCGCGGACCGCCAAAAAAGTATTTCTGGGATTAGCTGGCCGCGAAAATCACTAAACTGTTTTCTGGGAATAAGACTCGCGGACAGCCAGAATTTCAGACAAGGGAATGGCTGTCCGCGACTGACACTTTTCTTCTTTTCCAAGCAAAAACTCGCGGACAGCTAAAATTAATGTGTGGGAGTGGCTGTCCGCGAATCGGCTGCTGTAGCAAAATTTCAAAATCATCTATCTTTTTCTCCCGAACACCGATTCACGTTCCGTTTTCACCACAAATCATCATAAATTATCCACCATCACCAGATTTCCTGAAATTTAATATATGGACAATTAAGTATCAAAATCTCATCAGAAACCGATAAAAAGCCGGTTAAAATGCGGGATTTGTAATTCCAAAACATATATAAGATGCGTTGCATCAGGTAGTCGCCTCGACATGAGTACTGCCTACCATCCATAGACAGATAGCCAAAGTGAGAGAACAATCCAAACACTCGAAGATATGTTGAGAGCATGTGTGATTGATTTCGGACCCAATTGGGATGAACATCTCCCACTTGCCGAATTCTCCTACAACAACAGCTATCACACCAGCATTAAAGATGCACCATTCGAGGCACTTTATGGAAGGAAGTGCAGATCCCCGCTTTGCTGGACAGAGATTGGTGACAGTCAGTTCACTGGTACCGAACTAATCTTTGAAATGACCGAAAAAGTGTTTCAAGTCCGTAAATGATTGAAAGCTGCCAGAGATGGGCAAAAGAGATACGTCAATAATCGTTGCAAACCCTTATCCTTTGAAAAGGGTGATCGCGTCATGTTACAAATATCGCCTTGGGGTATCTGGAAGAATTTGATTTCCACCATTTCATAATATCAAATCCTGCATACCATTCCTCCTCCTTATCATCCAAGTATTTTTCATATTCGAATTTACTACTACTAGACAAGGTGAAACCTCCCTCGGATTTAAACATTGATAAAAAAAACATCTTCTTCATCTAAAGGTATGTGAACACTTTTATTCATTTGTGAAGCACTGCTTGGACTCCCAACGTCATAAAGCAATTTATACTAATTAAACAACTTCTCAAATGCGGCCTTGATTGGGTTAACCATTGCTTCAATCCTTTTGGTGATCTCCGGTGTATCTTCCTTCTTTTTCTCAGCAAAACATATTCTTTTCTAACCAAATGTAAGCATGCGCACTTTTTGCCGAGGATCCAAGATAGTCGCAAAATACATATACATATTCTCAAGGTTGTTATATGTCCAATACTTGTCAAATTTTTCTTTCATCAACCTAACCATGACTTTAGATGTGATGAAAACCCGTAAGACGGATCTTACTAGAGGTTTGCTTGATCGTAGAGTGAGAACGAGATGTAAATAATAGTTTGTTTTATTGAATCAACAAAGACTCAATTACAAACTCTCAATGAAGCTCTTTAGAGAAACACTCTAAAAAACACATAGTTAAGATCTGGTCTCTCTCCATTACTGATTACAAGACAAAGTTCCTATATATAGACGTCTGGGCCGAACTCCCGCCGAACTCCAAGTTCGCCTGGTCCGAACCTCAGGTTTGGACCTAGTTCGGCGAGCAGCTTGAAATTGTCTTGAATCTTCACATCGTCTCGTTCAGATACTTCACATGACGCACAGATTATGTACCAACAAGTGACATACTAGAACTGACCATCTCTCTTATCTTTTTATCGATTGCCATGATTTCTTTGAAGAATAATTTTACAACCACACTATTCGAAGTAGATGCATATGTGGTGTTGCGCTTAAACAGTTCTAAGACACTTGCAAGCTGTCACGCATAGTGCCAATCCGCGCTCCTTGGAAGCTGATTATCCAAAAACTTGCTATAGTTACTGTCATCCAAATCGTACCCCCCAAAATCTTTCTCAAAATTTTCAGCCGAATTATCATCTCATATGTGGAGTTCCATTTGGTTGGGCAATCTAAACATAGCATTGCCTTGCTTTGAATCTTCGCATCGTTTGCACACTTCTTAAAACTGTCTAGCCTCTTAGGAGACGTTCTAATATACCATATAGCGTTCCGTATATGGTTAATGCCTATCTCCTCTTTACTCAACCCGTCCTCACAATGAGATTGATGACATGTGCCATGCAGTGGACATGCAAGTATCTCCCATCACATGATACGTTTGTTAACTTTTCCTGAAGAAATAATATGGTTGTGTCATTGGAAGATGCGTTGTCGGTGGTTATTGTTAATATGTTTTCAATCTCCCATTCCTTTAAGCATTGAAGTAAGATCCTACCGATCTCCTCTCCCTTGTGGCTAAAAATAGGCTTAAAGTTAATAACTCTTTTGTGGAGTGTCCAGTTTTATCAATGAAATGCGCAGTGACCCACATGTAGTTAACTCTCTGGATGGATGTCCAGGTGTCCGATGTCAAACATATCCTGGATTTACCCGTTTGAAAAAAAGAATTTAAAGCCGCCTTCTCACTTAAGTATATGTCCCCAATATCTCTTGAGATAGAATGTCTACTCGGAAGCTTGAAGTTTGGACACACAGTTTCCATAAACCTTTTAAACCCTTCGTGCTCCACTGATGCAAATGGTAGCTCATCTAAAATAATCATCTCAGCAAGCGCTTTTCTGCTTGCTTTTGCACAGAATTTCCATGTTTTAACTTCACCACTAGGCCCTCCCTCAACACCATCATTTTTTTTAACATAAAGGTTGCTTCGATCTTTTAACTTATTAGGGTGATGTTCACATGAATTAATATGTCTTCTTAGTGAAGATGTACCATTTTTTGAGGAGCCGGCAAAAGTTTTATCACAGTGCTTACATGCCCATTTGTTCCCCATCCACTTTAATCTTCTCAAAATCGATTCAAACAGTAGATCCTCCTTTTTTACCAATTGGCGGTTTATAGATTTCTTTGTATTTCGTTTTTTCTTAGCAGGAACAGGAGGAACAGGTTCTTCTTGTGTAGCCTTCCTTTTATTACCTCTGTGAGCGTCGTCACTCGATAGGTTCTGAATATTTTCTTGCTCCATCTACATTAAATATACAACATAAAAAGTCAAACTGTTTTGTTGGTGTTGGTATCACTATTATATAAAGTATTGACTTAAGTATATGTATAAACAACAATTGTAGTCTACTACTTATTGCTTTAAGTAGTAAACCAGAATGAGCACTGAACAAAACAATGAACAATCCTTAGATCATAACAGTAGCTTAAATGCACTCTGACAGTAGGTGTGGCGGTGGTGAGTTTAATTACCCTAACAATTTTAGATATAAACTTAACAAAATTAAGAGAATTTCTTTTATGATCAATCTTTACAGATCAACATGATTGATTGATGAATTAATTAGATGAGTTTTACAGGATGTGGATCTTGGAGAAAGCTGTGGTGTAAACCACTAGAAGTATTGCAGCTTAGATAAAGCCAGTTAGCTAGCTACTTGTTAAAATGTAATGATACAGTTGCATTTTATGTTTCATCTCAATAGTTTAAGTTTTATTATTAGGTTTTATTATTAGGTTTTATTATTCTCCTAATAATCGTGTTTTTGTATGTGAGGTATTGCTGGGCTAAAAGGGAGCAACTGGGCTTAACAGATTCTTTGGGCTTGCTGGGCTGAAGCTGAGAGTCGGTGTTAAGGAAGGACCCGAAGGCCTGACCTGCAGATATATAACTGATCGCTGGATGGGAGATTAGGTGAAGAAAAAAAGGATCTCCACACAATCAGTCGCTCTCATTCTGTTTACCTCTTGATTCCTCTTGTACATTCGATTAGGGTTTGTGTTCATAGTGAGCGTACGAATCTGTATTCGTTTGTGAGGTTAGGATAGATCATCGTGTTGATGATCTTTAGGTTCTGGAGCTTGTGTATTCTGATCGTTTGTAACAGATCTAGGGTTTGATATTACGGGTTGGGAAGATCGTTCATCCTGTGTAACGATCTGGTTTCTTTCATATAATCGGTTTTGACATGGTATCAGAGCCTTAGTGCTCTCGATATCTGCTTCGTCTTCCTCTCGGTTTAGATCTGGAGACGATTCGTTTCTTCTTGACCGAATCGGTTGGGGTTTCTTGACTCTACGGTGTCTCCGACGTTGGGCTCATCAACACAGCGTTTCAGCCGCTGATTTGGTTCTCGTATCGAGAACAACTACTGCTGTGCGATTGGAAGCTATATGTGGAGGAGCACCGAAGACAGGTCTTGACCCTCTGAGGTATTTGACGTGAAGCTCCTGGGTGATAAAGCTCTTCTGCTGCCGTCAAGATCTGCAACCCTAAGTGAAGGTTCAGATCTTGACACCTGGAAGGAGAGCCTAACTTGGGCAAATCTTGGTGAGATTGTTCCAAACCTGTCCTTCTACTTGTTAAATTTTAATTTCTGTCTAGTGTAAATACCAGTGCAGGACTATTGATACATGTTGTATGCTGTGTAAGGGGAGACATCCCTTACCCTTTGTGCTTCCGTGTGTTTGTCTGTGCTTCACTCTTGTTTGATCTCTGCTATAATTGATTTGTGTGTGAATCATGACTGATGTTGCAAATCTTACACTGATTAGTAAACTTGATGCTGGGGATCCCCTATACCTTCATCCTAGTGATGCAAGTAACCTAACCATTGTCTCCATTAAACTAAAAGGGACAGAAAACTATAGGCTATGGTCTAGTGCTATGAAACTTGCTTTACAAGTTAAAAATAAAATTGGTTTTATTAATGAAACTGACACTTTATGGCATTCTAGACTTGGTCACCCTTCTGATATAGTTTTAGAAGTTTTAAGAGACAAGTTGTCCCTTGGAAATTGTGACAGTCTACCTCCTTGTGAAGTATGTCACCGGGCAAAGCAACATAGGGAACCCTTTCCCTTAAGTGACCATAAGACCAAGAGCCTAGGTGAACTTGTTCACCTAGATGTCTGGGGACCCTATAGAATCAAAAGTAAAGAGGGGTTTAGGTTTTTTCTTACCATTGTTGATGATTATTCCAGGGCTGTATGGGTGTTTTTGCTAAAACATAAAGATGAGGTGTTTTCAAATATAGAAATCTTTTGCAATTTAATTGAAACTCAGTTCAAGAAACGTGTAAAAATGTTTAGGAGTGACAATGGTACTGAGTTCATAAATAAACAAATGAATCTGTTTTGTGGAAAAAAGGGGATCATACACCAAACATCTTGCTCTTACACTCCTCAGCAAAATGGTATTGCTGAGAGGAAGCATAGACACCTTCTCAATGTTGCTAGGTCCCTGTTATTCCAAGGAGGACTGCCTCTTAGGTTTTGGTCTGAGTGTGTTCTGACTGCAACTTATTTGATTAACAGGCTCCCCTCATCTGTGTTGAATGGTAGATCCCCATATGAACTTGTTTATAATTCTAAACCCCTTTTTAGTCACTTGAAAGTATTTGGCTGCTTGTGTTTCAGTACGGTTTTAAATAACAACGATAAGTTTGGTAATAAAGCTGAAAAATGTGTTTTCATAGGGTATTCTAATCAGAAAAAAGGCTATAAACTCTGGAGTCTAGACAATAAAGTTGTTCTATACTCCAGAGATGTGAAGTTTTATGAAAATGTGTTCCCTTTTAAAGAAAGCAAAACACTTGACTTTCCTGAAAACTCTGTTGTTGAAAATTTAGATGTTACAAACTTTTTTGATAATATTGAATCAAGTGAAACCAAGCATGCTGATGGTAATGACAGTCCCAATGATGATGCAGGGGTTAGCATTGACACTGAGTGTGTTCAATCCCCTACTCATCGGTCTCAGCCACCTGATTCAGTCAGGGTTATCACTTCAGAAGAGGCTGTGACCCAGTCGCCTTCCTTTACTGATAAGAACTTGACCCGTGTCCCTTCATCTGGTGGGACTGGTGATCAGTCACCTGGTGATGATTCGTCTGATGGTAGGGTTGGGGGTGACAGTAGAGGTAATGATGAAAATAGAAGTTCTGAGGGAAACGAGCTGTTAAGTATGCCAAAGGTTTCACTAAGAAGGTCTACTAGGACTAGTTCTTTACCTAAAACCTTAAATGATTTTGTTATTGAAGGGAAGGTTAAATATGGGTTGGAAAAGGTTGTAAATTACACTCACTTGTCTGCTGAAAACTTAACCTTTACTACTATATTAAATAAGACTAGGGAACCAACAAGTTTTTTTGAAGCATCAAATGACCCTCGATGGGTTGCTGCTATGAATGATGAAATTGCTGCTTTACACAGAAATAATACATGGGAACTATGTGACTTACCTCCTGGTCGTAGAACTGTAGGATGTAAATGGATTTTTAAGATAAAATACAAGGCTTCAGGTGAAGTTGAACGGTATAAGGCTAGGCTGGTAGCTAAGGGTTATAGTCAACAAGAGGGGGTGGATTTTGATGAGACATTTTCACCTGTGGTTAAAATGGTAACAATTAGGTGTGTTATATGTTTGTCTGTTGAATATAACTGGCCTTTATACCAACTTGACATAAATAATGCTTTTTTGTATGGTGACCTCAATGAGGATGTTTATATGACTCCTCCTGAGGGGTATTATTCTAAAACTGATAATAAAGTGTGCAAACTAAAAAAATCTCTTTATGGGCTGAAACAGGCCCCTCGAATGTGGAATGAGAAATTAGTTGGCGTGCTTGTTGAGTTGGGCTTTGTTCAGAGTCTTTGTGATTATTCTATGTTTATAAAACATAAGGATTCTGTGACTGTTGTGCTATTAGTGTATGTAGATGACATAATTGTGACTGGGAATAGTCGGGATGAAATAATGAAAGTAAAACAGTTTCTTAAGTCAAAATTTTTAATCAAGGACTTAGGTGATTTGAAGTATTTCTTGGGAATTGAGGTTGTTAAAACAAATGAAGGAGTCTGTCTTTCACAAAGGAAGTATTGCATAGAGTTGTTGGCTGAATATGGTCTTACAGGGTCTAAACCAGTTAGTCAACCTATAGAGCAGAATTTTGTGTTAACTAATCTGTGTGAAAAAGACAACCAAGAGGTAAATAATATCACTAGTTACCAAAAATTGATAGGGAAACTAATTTACTTAGCACATACTCATCCTGATATATCTTATGTTGTTCATTATCTGAGTCTTATGGCTTTATGCATAGGCCTAAATCCTGTCATATGAAAATAGCTTTGAGGTTACTAAGGTATCTTAAGCTATCTCCTGGCAAAGGAATTCTTATTAGTAAAAGTAAGTCTTTAAGTCTGAAAGCATATGCTGACTCTGATTGGGCAAAGTGCCTGGCCACTAGAAAGTCTGTCACTGGGTTTTGTATATTTCTTGGTAACTCTCTTATTTCTTGGAAAAGCAAAAAGCAGTCCACGATATCTCGATCTACTGCAGAAGCAGAGTATCGGGCAATGTGTACTGCAACATGTGAAATCATGTGGTTGATTAATCTGCTTGGGGAATTGGGGGTTAGTATACCATTACCTGTTGCGCTGTGTAGTGATAATACAGCTGCAATCTCTATTGCTGCAAATCCTGTGTTCCACGACCGAACGAAGCATTTCGAACTAGATTTGTTTTTCTTAAGGGAAAAAGTTTCCAAGGGGGTTATTAAAACTGTTGGTGTTGGGTCAAGCAATCAAATTGCTGACATCTTTACAAAAGGGTTGCTTGTGCATCAACATGAAAAAATCTGCACTTTGTTAAATATGTACAATGTTTTTTATAAAAATGACCAACTATTGATCTGAGAGGGGGTGTTAAAATGTAATGATACAGTTGCATTTTATGTTTCATCTTAATAGTTTAAGTTTTATTATTAGGTTTTATTATTCTCCTAATAATCGTGTTTTTGTATGTGAGGTATTGCTGGGCTAAAAGGGAGCAGTTGGGCTTAACAGATTCTTTGGGCTTGCTGGGCTGAAGCTGAGAGTCGGTGTTAAGGAAGGACCCGAAGGCCTGACCTGCAGATATATAACTGATCGCTGGATGGGAGATTAGGTGAAGAAAAAAAGGATCTCCACACAATCAGTCGCTCTCATTCTGTTTACCTCTTGATTCCTCTTGTACATTCGATTAGGGTTTGTGTTCATAGTGAGCGTACGAATCTGTATTCGTTTGTGAGGTTAGGATAGATCATCGTGTTGATGATCTTTAGGTTCTGGAGCTTGTGTATTCTGATCGTTTGTAACAGATCTAGGGTTTGATATTACGGGTTGGGAAGATCGTTCATCCTGTGTAACGATTTGGTTTCTTTCATATAATCGGTTTTGACACTACTGTACGTATGTGTAGAGGTGGGACCAAAAGAATAAGAAATTATAAAAATATCTCACTGTTACATTGCTTATTGCTTTGGGACCACCTGATACATATATAACCATATATTAATTATATTTCAATGAGATATATAAGATAATGAATAGACATAAAGTCATTAACTAATTAAGTTCTTATTAATCATGCATACTATGAACAAAGAAAGCCTCTAGTTTGCTTGTTCATTGTTAATTATAGACTGGACTGTCTATAGGTGTTAAGATATATATGATAATGAATAAACATAAAGTCATTAACTTACGTGTATCTGTGCAGTTTTTCTTGATGGTTCTTGGCAATTGGAAGAGACAGGCAGAAACGAATTTCATCTTGATGGTTCTTGATATTACAGCAGCACTTCTTGATCCTCGACAGGTAGCAAGGTAGGAACGAATTTGGGGTATTGTGGAACGTGGATTATGATTTGCGTTGTTTTTATAAGATATATACACATAATGATGTTTAAATTTAAAAAGGATATGTAATCCCTACTAAATTGGAGAAGATATGCATAAGAATCACGCAAAGCAATATCTATATTCAACTTAAATTGATTCACAGTGTATCATCTCGGGCCAGGTATCGGGTATTAGCTTAATTTTGAGCTAAACCCGGGCTCGGGCCCGAACCCGAAATCTGTTAAAAACAAGGCCCGAAGCCCATATAATACAAAAAAACCAGTCCCGGGTATCGGGCTTTTCTAGGCCGGGCATCAGGTCTTGGGCGAGCTACCCGTTTCTTGCTCACCCCTAAACCCGACCCGGGTAATTTTGGGTCACCCGCCCGTACGCTTGGGTAGCAATGAATGATTAGGTAGACCCCACTAGAAGAATGTTTGTTATTGTAATAACCGTTAGTGGGGGCCACCGAATGTGCTCTGGCTCTAATAAGGCATTGCCACGTATCCCAGGAGAAAAGTGTGAGGGCTCTCTATCAATAGGGAGAGAGAAGTCGCTTTCACCGATGAGGATAGCAAATCCCTAGCCAAAGAGTAGTATAAAAGGCATTGTACTTGTAATATGTATGTAAGCATTACCAAATCAAAGAAATCACTAGAATAGGATTTCTTCAGACCTCTTCTTTCTTGTTCCTTGCTTGCATTGTCAGCACCTCTATCTGGAATATGATCAGCGAATAGTGTAAAATCCCTCCAATTTTTGCATTTAGTATTAACGATCTTCTGCAGATCCATCTGTTGTGTGGCAAAAGTGAGAAATCTCAAAAGCTTATTCAAGTGATTGTACTCGCTGCCTGTTGGTGTGTTTGGTTGGCTCGCAACAACAAAGTTTTTAATGGGAAGAGGGTCCAAATCAACAGTATAATGGAGGAAGTCAAGGCCAAGAGTTTCTTATGGATGCAAGCAAGGAACAAGAAAGAAGAGGTCTCGTGGGATCAGTGGCGATTTTTTCTGTTTGATTAAATTCTGTTTGTATATTAATTAGGAATCTGCTGTTGTTGGTTATGTTGTTTTTTGGGCCAAACAACCCCTGGCTGTTTGTTTGTAATGTGTTTGGGTGGTTTTAATGAAATGCTGGCTTTTCCAAAAAAAAAATTATTAAAGGATAATTGTGCATAGTAACCAAATTATGATTGGTTCATGTTTTTCACAACCCCACTCGATTTTTTTTCATTCTTTTTAACAAACTTCGTAGAACCAAAAATTTACAACCACCAAAGAAGAAAAACACCAAATTAAATTACATCTCCAAACTACCTAGATTAAACTATTTAGCAATAACATCATTTAATACAAATAAAATACTATTCAAATATCAAATATCACAAGACTATTTACAAAAAGGACTTCCTATACCTTGTTTTCGTTTTATTAAACTAGAGATCAACCGCACGTTACTGTGATGATCAGGATTTTACAATGAAGCATGTAATAAAAAAGAGCATATTGAGTTATACAAGTCATTAAGATTATTACATGTTACAATTAAATACCCTACAGGAGTTGATTAACATATAAAGTTTTCTACAAACAAAATTTGATACGTTTGGCTTGAGTGAATCATTCTAGACGCCTTGTTGTCTTGGTGGCTGAGGATGTGAAATCTATACATAATAATAGCAATAATGAAAATAAAGGTGTAAAAGCCAGGTGAATTTAGAACAGCAAGTGAATGAGACCTATAGGGTAACAATCTGCCAAAAAGAAGAAAATAAGAAGTTCTTAACAAAAGTAATTGTGACCAACCAACAACATTGTATATGTTCATTCAAAATGATGGATCAATTGTAAAATATTTCAGGCTTCTATGATCAATTATGTTAAAAGAAAATACAAAATCATACTTGTTTTTACAATCAACATAATTGCAAGCCAAAAATATCCAAACCTGGTCATGGTACCTAGTTGTGTGACTCAAATGGTAGGCAAAAAATCATGTATATATTTCAATGAACACCTCGTATGAATTCAATACATTGCTGGTATACATGTTGAAATCAGTTTGAATCTCACACCATAATCAAAATGTTTGGTATATAGTATATATTGGTACAAAAAGTCCGAATTACCAATTTGTATATTTGATTATTTATCCATGTAATGTATAATTATTTAGAAAATAAGACGTTACTTAAAAATAAAAAATCAACAAAAAAGGAGGGCTTATTAAAGCCTATTGTCATATATATGACTAAAAAGGCTGCAAACACCTCATCATACCTTTGTGTAGTGTGGCGCAAATAAAAAATTAGAACAACCTAACATAATCAACATAAAAAAAACAGATTCTGTCCAAAACCAAAACAAATAGATTATAGTTTTTTTTTAAAGCAGAAATCAACATACCATTGAATTAGTCGGTAGTCACAGGTCTCGTAACCTGATTGAAATTGATTTCTTTTTTAAATTAAGAAATCAACCAATAAACTGTTTTCACACATACAGGATAGATTATCCTACAAACGAAAACTAAATTATATATGGCTGTAACATGTTGCACATGGATATTAGCCTGCTAAAGCACATATAACATATCAAGGATTTTAGACTTTGCATTAAGCCTGCTATTTACTCTACACTTATAGTCTTTGAGAACTTTATAGAGAACATGGAAAATGATTAGCAGAATGAAATCGATGCATAAAAATAAAATATCTCTAATCAATAGAGATTGAAAGAAAATAATAGAACCAAATAGTAAAAAAATTTCATGAAAAATAGTTTAATAAAAACAATAGCTTAAGTAATAAAAATAAGTTTAACAACTGTTAAAATAGAGATGTTAATGTTACTTTACACATAAGCTTTTGATAGTAGATTTGTACCTTAACCTGAGGTTTGTTGATTTCTTCAAACAGTTCATAAAACATGAAACTTAGGGTCGTTATAATGCTGACATTTTTTTTTGGTTTGATAAGTACTTTAAAAGCATAAGGTGATGTTAAAACATGAGACTTAGGGTCGTTTTAATGTTGACATTTTCTTATGGTTTGATAAGTACTTTAAAAGCATAAGGTGATGTTTGAATTGTGAGAGAAGGATTACTGAATTAACTAATATCCCCCCTCAATCTGAACGGTGGTGGTCCAACACGCAGAAGGTTGCGAAATCTTTCAAAGAGTGGGCGCGGAAGACTTTTCGTAAAGATATCAGCCACCTGAAGATTGGAAGGAACGAACTTGGTGTGAAGTTTGCCGGCAAGGACGAGTTCGCGAACAAAATGATAATCAATGTCGATGTGTTTTGCCCTTTTGTGAGACACCGGATTTTGAGAGAGGAACAGAGCACTATGGTTGTCACAGAGCAAGGTAGGCCGAGAGGGAGGCAACGCATGAAGCTCTTGAAGCAGATGAGTAAGCCAAATGATCTCGGCGGCGGTATTTGCCATCGCACGGTATTCGGATTCACAACTAGAGCGTGAGACAGTCGGTTGCTTTTTAGCACTCCAGGAAACAAGATTGCCACCTAAGAAGATGGAGTAACCATACGTAGATCGACGAGTTTCAATGCAGCGAGCCCAGTCCGCATCCGAGTAACCAACAAGAGCCGAGGATGTTGGTTTAGAAAAGGTAAGCCCAAACGCAAGTGTGCCTTTAACATAACGAAGAATTCGTTTGACACACTGAAAATGAATCGTAGTGGGTGACTGCATAAACCGGCTAACTTGATTTACGGCAAATGACAAATCCGGTCTCGTGATAGTGAGGTATTGAAGGGCACCCACAAGGGAACGATACTCAGTGGGGTTGTGATAGGGCTCGCCCGATGAGATTAGAGACACATGAGCGTCTAGCGGAGTAGCCATGGGTTTGGCTTCAAGAAGCTTTGCTTTTTTTACAATGTCATAAGCATATTTAGATTGGCCCACAAATAGCCCATTATCGGTGTAAGCGACCTCAAGGCCCAAGAAGTAGCTTAGGTTGCCCATGTCTTTGATGGAGAATTCACGATTTAACTTGTGAATGAAATTGGAAATGACATCCTCCTGATTTCCAGTGAGAATCAAATCATCAACATACACAAGTAAGTATAGGATGCATGCCCCTTTTTTAAAAATGAACAAGGAAGTGTCGGTGGTGCTGCAAGAGAACCCATTGTGAATTAAAAATGTGCTGAGACGTTGAAACCAGGCACGCGGAGCTTGTTTTAGACCGTACAAAGCCTTTTTTAATTTGCAAACGTGTGCCGGAAATTGAGGATGCACAAATCCAGGGGGTTGTTCCATAAATATAGATTCATCCAACGAGCCATTTAAAAAGGCATTTTTAACGTCTAGTTGATGTAACTTCCAACCATTGATGACGGCAAGCGATAAGACCGTGCGAACTGTTGCAGCTTTAACAACAGGGCTAAAGGTGTGATTAAAGTCAATACCCGGTATTTGAGTGAATCCTCGAGCCACCAACCGAGCTTTAAGCTTATCAATTTTGCCATCCGCTTTATATTTGGTGCGAAAAAGCCATTTGGAGCCAACAACGTTGTGCGAAGTGGGTCGAGGGACTAAATCCCAAGTGTTATTTTTAGCAAGGGCATGGAGTTCTTCTTGCATAGCCACACACCATTTAGGATTCTTTTTAGCCTCACCAACAGTTTTGGGATCTTTTTGAGCAAAGAGAGCATAAAAAAGTGGGTGACTAGTGGTGTGGGTTAAATTGGCTTGGTGCTTGGGTTTAAAAATGCCTGCTTTGGCTCTAGTGACCATTGGGTGAGAGGCAGTTGGAATAGAGGCGGAGGTAGGTTGGGTTTGCGAAGGTTGGGTTTGCGAAGGAGTGGGGGTAGGGGAAGCCGGTTCATTTGAAATGGGTTGGGTAATGGTGGTTGGATCAATAGGTAAGGTTTGGTTTGGTGGTGGCGGCCCAACAGGAACATCACATGATGGGCAGTTATCTGAGGGAGCAGAATCAGTAGGGGGTTGAGGCATATGTTGGGAAGTAGAGGCAGTTGGGTAAGTGGGATCAGGTAGAAAGGTGATGATGTCAAGAGTAGATAAAGGGGCAACTGATATGTCACTATTAAATGGGAACACCGTTTCATTAAAACGAGCATGGCGAGAAATATAGACCCGGGAGGAGGTCATGTCAAGGCATTTGAAGCCTTTATACTTGGAGCAATAGCCGATGAAAACACATGAGATGCTTCGAGGTGCAAGTTTATGGTCCGATTAATCCCGGAGATAGGGAAAAACTTGACAACCATACGTTTTAAAATTGTCATACGAAGGCTTTTGCAAGAGCAAGCATTCATAGGGGGATTTGTGCTCCAAAACCTTAGAGGGTAGCCGATTAATAATGTGCACGGCCGAAGAGAAGGCATCAACCCAATAGCTCACCGGAACCTTGCTATTAAAAAGAAGCGCCAAGCCCGTTTCAACCACATGCCTATGTTTGCGTTCGGCCCTACCGTTTTGTTGAGGTGTGTAAGGGCATGAGAGTTGATGAAATGTCCCATTATTTTCAAAAATGCCTTTAACAATATTGTTGACAAATTCGGTGCCGCCATCACTTTGGAAAACTTTTATTTTCCTTGAAAATTGATTTTGAACAAGCTTTAAAAAGATTGGTAAAATGTTGGCAAATTCATTTTTGGTTTTAAGGGGGTAGAACCAAGAGAACCGAGAGTGATCATCTATGAAAATAGCATAATATCTATACCCATCAACCGACGTGACGGGAGCGGGTCCCCATAGATCACAATGAATGAGATCAAGGGGAGCATTAGCACGTTTAGGATTCTCTTGAAAAGGTAACCGACTAGATTTGGCCAATTAGAAGAAGTCGAGCATTCCGATCTGCCTCGACCCAGGAATCATGTTCCGGGTTAGATTCGTCCTTTTTGTCACCAGCGATTAGGGCAGGGGGCATGGGCGAGGAGCCGTCAATGTGCCCGAGCAGATTCTGGGAGCCAAGAATGGTTTTCATTTGGGTTTTCCACATCAAATAGTTAGAGGAAGAAAGTTTGAGGTTTATCATGTGGAGGGCAGTGGTCATGGTGATCTTATCAGATGATGAGGAAGCCATGGATGGGGGGAGAAGAAAAGGGGAAGGGAAGGGAGGGAGAAAGGCTCTATACCATGTGAGAGAAGGATTACTGAATTAACTAATAAGAATGCATAGCAAGAACAACATCAAAATCAGAAAACATTAGAAGAAAGCAAGATGATATGGGATTAAGTCACCTACAAATACACTCCAATACCATCAATAAACCTACATAATAATATAGAATAAAAGCAAGTTGAAGATAAGCAAAAAAGTTAAACGACCCTTGAAGATAAGGTATATAAAATCATGTTGTTCTTATCAAAGAAATCAACAGGTAGAGGGGGAAAATATACAATTGGGTAAGAGGCATTATCTTGTTTGCATATGACTCACGATACACCAATTCCTACACCCACTGCCATTTGTTTTGCCCATTTTGTATAGGCTCGACCCGGTGCTCCAAGTTCATACTCCAACGATCAATATTCATTTTGAATATGTCACGTTAAGTATAGTTAAAATACAAAGTATACAAAAATTTGGCGACTTTGGTAAATTTGTTGTAGAAAACTGGTAAAAGAGTATGAAATGAGAGTCTTTTACTCGAACAATAAACAAAAAGACGTAGGCACAAAATTAAATCCTGATCCACAGCTAGAAAACACAAAAAGTAAACAATATATATTAAATATGACACAGGAAACTACGCTTTGAAAAGCTGTATTAGAAAGCTTACACCAAATTGATCTGAAGAAATAAACAAAAAAAAAAAACCTTAACTAAAAAAGAGACCCTTTAGATGGAATAAAGCAATGTTCAAAATCTGATATAATGTATTATGGTGAATAAACATGTTATAACAGTTGAAAGAGAAAGGTTTACTGCATTTTTCCTACACTACAAATAACTTATTTGTTGTAGACGCTAGCCTTTAGAAAGTCACAAATTTCATAGTATGAAGAGGTTTGGCAACTGGGAATGATGTAAAACTTGGTCATAAGTTTGACTTTTTCTATAAGATAATTACCAATGTAAGTCAACTGGGTGACTTGGTATTATATATATAAAATTCTTTATCTCATTGTTTGGTAATTTTGCCGTAGCAGTAAGATCTCAGCACTTTAATCTAAACAAATAAATGGTAGTTGTCAGAGTTAAAAACTTCCTATTCATACTAAACGTGAACTTAAGAACTTTGTGTCAATCACTTATATTACCATTAATACAAAAGAATACATTAAGAATGTGTCAATCACTTATATGGCTGTAACATGTTGCACATGAATGAGCTGATCTTGATTAGCAATGCAAGGTTGAACTAATGTAGAAACTAATGAGCTGATCTTGATTCATAGGAGAAATCTTATTTCCTTGTATACATTCTTAAAAGAAACCAAATGCTTCTTAAGGGCATCATATTATAATCTGAAGCTTAGTACAACATTATTATCCTTCAAATGGAATGCCTAACTCCATACTAATTTTTAATCTCTTCAGAGGCACTGTACTAAAACTTTGTTCCCAAATATAACCTAACATTTAAATCAGAGCTAATATCAAGTCTGTCTTAGCTTACGAAACAATTTCATATTATTTTCACATATAGAGTGTACCATGTGCATCAAAAGTGACTGGGTAAATTGTCTTTTGCCCCTCTTCACGACAATATCTAAACATTTTTAAATGGCCTACACATCTTATGTGGCAAAAGGAGATTCGGGTTTCTAAGAGCACAGGTAATCATTATGTCAAACAAACCATGACTTGATGAACAATCTCCAAAAGCATTCTTTGATTGTTCTGTAGCAAGTTCAATTTGATGTTGATACATTTTAGAAACAGTCCGTTAAAGCCTCATCAATTCAAATATCATCACACCATAGCAGATGCTTAGGTACTAAGTACTAACCGATCCATGGTTACCATTACAACCGAAAAACAAACAGAATCAATTTTAGATCCCGAGCAAATGGTTATGTTTGGACAAAATCTTAATTTTCATCTATTTTTACTGTCACAATCGTATCTAGTAAATTACTTACTATTTCAGGCTTCATAATTTGTTTAATTTAGGCCTTATAATCCATTAACACTATTATGCAGGAGAGAACGAAACTTACTTGGAATGGACGGGAGAGACGGAGCTTAAATATGAAACGGTAAATAACATATAATTTCCTCCACTTCAAGTTCAGCAAACCCCCAACTTGACAATTGACACGTGAAAAAACCCTAATTCAAACTCTTGATACACATAAGCGGGGAATTCATACCTGATGTGCCCTCGGATATTGGATTCCATAGAAACAAACATATCCGGCGCTGCGATTGGGCATAGAAGACCCTGCTATAGCGGCTATCGCAGCCGTTGAACGCCTCTAAAACTGTGTTCGCTGGAGAAGAGCCCGAGCCAGAGAAAGAACTATGAAGTCGATTGCTACAACTGTGATGTATCGAAGAGTTCTGGTAGAATTGAGTCGAAACCCAGAAACCCTAGATGAGGAGTCGTAGCTTTGAGTCGGGGGTTCTGAATCCCAGGAGGGATTTCAAGAATCTGGATGATTTGCCAATTCGAAAAGAAAAATTGGCGAGATTGAACGCGATAATAAACCTCTGTTTCAAACGTTGAAATCGATGTTTGATTTCAAAGGAGGTAGATGTAGGCCGAACACGTGTAAAAACGACATAGAACATAAGTGTTAATCTGTGTATGAGAAAGCCACGTATCAATTTCAGATAATACCAAAAGCCACGTATCAATTTCAGATAATACCAAAAATAAAGAGAGGGACGGAGCTCGAAACCTGATCTCTGAATCATGTATTAACTTAACTTATTGGATGAAACCGGTTGTACCAAATGTTATTAATTGCTAAGAATGTGAACACTGACATTTATATTTAATAAGGTTTTTTTGTGTAAATCAAGTTTAAGATGGGCACGGAACCATAAGCTCCGTTCTCTATTATATATATATACAATTTCTAAACCTAAACTTTTTGTTCGTGAAAGTTTGTAGCCAAACAAGTAATTACATTACAACAAGGCACCTCATACATTTAAATGTAGCCTTTTAAAATAATAGTTGTAACTAACTTTTAATGTAACATTTAAAAGAATTATAATTTCATTTAATTTTTCAAAAGAAAATATTTTAAACAAAAGTTGTTAATTTCGTAGAAATTTACAACCTTTCAAGAAAAATATTGTAATTTTTAGTAATCCTTGCAACCTAAATAAATAGGTTGCAAATTCAATGTAATTTTATAACTATTATAATAAATGGTTGCATTAGATATTTTAATGAAACCTTTATATAAAATGAAGTTGGCTTAGAGTTAAATGCAACTCATTTAATAATATTGCTTTTAAAACAGTTGCATTAGGCTTACTTTTTAGTAGTACAAATATACTGTAAGGCTATTGTGATGTTACCTATAATCACGAGTTTACTTCATAAAAACAACTCCTTACAACACAACAATGTAAGGATGTGTATATCATGCCCCAATTTTCCACACACCATTAATCTATAGGATTTATAGTTCTCTTCTTTGTTATATTTATATATGTGTTATATATTTATTTTTTAATTTTTCAAATTAAAATTACACAACACAAGATAACACCATCCTACATTTAACAAGAACAAAAGAGTGCAAATTTACAACAAGTTATACATTTTATTTTGCTAAAGCAATGTCAAGTATTAGTTAATCTAGCGTGAAAATTGATACTCCCAATGGCATGAGGCAAAACATTTTGCCCAACTTTTAACTTGTTATTTACGTTACTAAACACCATAGTTATAAAAGATGGAACTAGTCCATCAAAAATTGATTTAAAATAATGTTAAAATCATGCAAAAGTTATGGACATTAGTATGGTTGTAAAAATCGAGTCAAGCCTTCGATTAATCGCCTACTAATCGTTTAGTGGTCTTTAACCGATTACCAATCAATCACCGATTAATCCTGTCAAGAACGATTAATTTCCGATTAATCTTTGATTAATCTCCGATTTATCCCTCAACCCTAGTCGATCACCGAGCTAGCGCCAAACGTTTTCTACAACATTGGACATTAGAAATAGAAATGCAAAATATATATTCAATCAAGTTTCTAGTATACAAACTTAAAATGCTTTCAAAGCAGGCTATTACAAGAAAACAAAGTATGTGAACTTTGGACATAAATCAGAAACAACACACATAAAAAATCATTTACCTAGAATGTACTTGAATAAAAATATGGAGAACAAACCATGAACATAATAAGACCACCATCGTTCACAAGCCAACCACACAAACTGAAATGTTTTTACTTTAGTAATGCACCTTTTCCTTCTTTTCTTCACTCTTAGAGTTATGATGTCCGTGAAGCTTCTCCTTAATCTTTTCAAATATACCCTTCTTCTCCTTGTGCTCAACTTCAACATCGTTATGAGACACTATGGGATGTGGTTGTGGAGCAACAACACATTCCTCCTCAATGAAGACCTTTTTCTCATTTGTTTCACAAGTTGGCTCTGGAAGAAGAACAACTTCCTCGTATTGTTTCACAGAGATACAATCTTCTTTCTCATGTTTCTTGATATTCTCAAATTCTTTCTTTTTCTTCTCGTCTTCTTTCTTCTCCTTGTGCTCCTCAATTTTTTCCTTGATTTCTTCTACCTTCTCCTTGATGTTGTCTTTAACTTCTTCTTCTTTGCACTCAATATTTTCTTTTAGCTCTTCAATTTTGTACTTAGCCTCATGTACCTCCTCCTTGAGTTCTTCTTTTAGTTTTTCCTCTTTGTACTTGACCTCATATTCCTTTTCCTGGATTTTCTCTTTGACCTCTTCTTCTTCACATTCTATTTTTTCCTTGAGTTCTTCTATTTTCACCTCAACTTTTTTCTTATCCTCTTCCACTTCACATTTAATATTTTCCTTAAGTTCTTCTTTTTTGTATCTGCCTTCATTTACTTTTTCCCCAATTTTTTCCTTATCCTCTTCCACTTTATGCTTAACCTTGTCATTGAGTTCTTCTATTTTATACTTGACATCTTCTACTTTTTCTTTCAGTTTTTCCTTCAACACTTTCTCTTTGTAGCTTGCCTCATATTCCTTTTTCTTGATTTCCTCTTCAGCTTCATCAACTTTACACTCGATCTTTTCCTTGATTTCTTCTTCTTTTTCTTCAATTTTTTCTTTG
This sequence comes from Deinandra increscens subsp. villosa, assembly GCA_039602395.1. NCBI lineage: Eukaryota > Viridiplantae > Streptophyta > Magnoliopsida > Asterales > Asteraceae > Deinandra > Deinandra increscens. Next base: position 335,993 of record JBCNJP010000020.1, on the reverse strand, counting down.
AGATCATGAAGTTTCTCCTTATCCTCTTCTACATCACATGCAATCTTTTCCTTGATTTCTTCTATTTTATATTTGATCTCCTCTACTTCTTCCTTGAGTTTTTCTTTGTGCTCATCATTTTTGTACTTGGCATCATATTCTTTTTCCTTTATTTCTTCTTTTGCTTCTTTCACTTCACGCTCAATATTTTCCTTGATTTCCTCTTTCTTGTCTTTGATTTTTTCCTTGAGGTGCTCAATTTTTTTCTTATCCTCTTCTACCTCGCACTCAACCTTTTCCTTAAATTCTTCTACTTTATGTTTGATCTCCTCTACTTCTTCCTTGAGTTTTTCTTTGTGCTCTTCATTTTTGTACTTGGCATCATATTCTTTTTCTTTGATTACTTCTTTTGCTTCTTCCACTTCGCACTCAATCTTTTCCTTGATTTCCTCTTTCTTAACCTCGAAATTTTCTTTTAAGTCATCAATTTTTTTCTTACCCTCTTCTTCTTCGCACTCAACCTTTTCCTTGAATTCTTCTACCTTATATTTGATCTCCTTTACTTCTTCCTTGAGTTTTTCTTTCTGCTCTTCATTTTTATATTTGGCCTCGTATTCTTTTTCTTTGATTTCTTCTTTCGCTTCTTCAACTTCGCACTCTATCTTCTCCTTAACTTCCTCTTTTTTATGTTTACTTTCCTTCACAGTCTCCTCAATTTTTTCTCTGACATCTTGTATTTTCTCCTTAAGCTCATATTTATCCTCCTCTACCTTATAATCAACTTTCTCCTTGAATTCTTCAATTTTTTTCTTAGCCTCCTCTACTTCTTCCTTAGTCTCATATTCTCTTTCTTTGATTTCTTCTTTGGCTTCTTCAACTTCACATTCTAACTTGTCTTCTAGCTTTTCTTTTTTATACTTGATCTCCTCAACCTTCTCCTCAATCTTCTCTTCAATCTCTTCAATCTTCTCCTTAACTTTTTCTTTGATTTCATCAATTTTGTCCTCTACTTCTTCCTTATGCTCTTTATTTTTATACTTGGCTTCATATTCTTTTTCTTTCATTTCCTCTTTGGCCTCTTCCACTTCGCATTCTATCTTTTCCTTGAGTTCTTCTTTCTTATACTTGGCCTCATCTACTTCTTCTTTTATTTCTTCCTTGATTTCTTTGAGTTTTTCCTTAACCTTCTCTTTATCCTCTTCTACCTTCCACTCGACGTTCTCCTTGAATTGTTCCATCTTGTATTCGCCTTCATGTACCTTTTCAACAATTTCCTCCTTCTCCTCTTCTATTTTTTTCTCAATCTTTTCCTTTAACTCATGTGTCTTCTTCTCTTCATGATAAGACTGCAATTGTCCAATACAAAAGTTAAAACCCATATGATAAAATTACAATGTAAACATAACCTAATAACCTAATCAAATACATATACACAAGTAATATTATTAATTTTCATGAATCTTGACTTTCTGATCTTTTTAAATTATAATTGTTATATTTCCTGATAAGACTTTAGCTTCTAAATAATAGGAGTTTTTTCATTAATCATATAATATGTGGGAAAATTATTATACAAAGGGTGATTTTCGTACAAAAGGGTACGAAGTAATCAAAGGGCGTCACGTGTATTTTGGAAAAATGTAAAATCGTCCGCGCACACAAAAGGTAATAATTACACATGTTAGATGGTAACTACGTAAGTTATATTGATAATCACGTAAGCTATATGTTTATAATTACACACATATAATAATACAATAACACGCAAGTTATATAGATAATCATGTAGGTTATGTTGATAGTTACTCAGTAATAATGATGCAAGTTATACAAGATCACATAGACGAATTTTAAAAATATATATAGCTAATGATGTCATGTAAAATAGTATAGGTGTTTAAAAAAAATGAGGAAACTTGATATTTTTTTTAACAGTTGTAGGTCATACCAATTTTGCCCCTTCAGCTCATCTTACACTTTAAATTTCCTTTCTTAAATTTGAGTTAGATCTGAGTTAAATCTAAATCATAAATTTTTTATATCAATATTTTTGAACCTTTCTTACACTTTGTATCAAAAGTGCCTTTATATTTAATCTCTCATTAGAATATATATATATATATATATATATATATATATATATATATATATATATAGGGAGAGGATCATTTGAGAACCAATTGGGTTTGAGAACTTTTGAGAACCATTCTAAGGCACTGGTTTATATATATGGAAAAACCCCCCATGAATTATAGTGATCCCCGCCTGAAATTAGTAGTTGAGATTTGGTTCTCAAAAGTTCTCAAAAGTTCTCAAAACAAAAAATTCTCATTTGAACCTAACCCATATATATATATATATATATATATATATATATATATATATATATATATATAGGGTTAGGTTCAAATGAGAACTTTTTCTTTTAAGAACTTTTGAGAACCATTCTGAGCCACTAATTTTCAGGGGGAAGCATTCAAATTCATGGGGGGATTTCCATATATATAAACTAGTGGCTTAGAATGGTTCTCAAAAGTTCTCAAACCAAATTGGTTCTCAAATGATCCTCTCCCTATATATATATATAAAGAAAATAGTATAATCTAATTATATTATAAATTGAAATATGATTAAACTTCTTGTTAACTGAAAATCAAAATGAGTTTAAAATTTACTAATTTACTATGTTTTGCAAAACAAATTAATAAAAGTACTATATTAATAGAAGTCCTTTAGTCTTCCTCTGCCGGTTAAAAGTTGTCGTTATATATCCACACACACTTTATATGATCATTTGGGGATAAAACGACATGATGTGGATCGACGACGACCTTATAAAATTCGGAGGGGAGGTGGGTTATATAATAAAATATAAAAAATGTGTTGGACCCAAACGACTCTTTGGGCAAACTAACGACATCTCCATACGATCATTTTGTTAAAAACGATCGTATAGAGTGTGTGGATATAGCCAGACTCTTAAAAAACTAACAAAATTATATATTTTGAATTATATTAAATACCGAGTATTATAAGTTAACAGAAATAAACTAAATATTTATATAACTTATTTTGACTCCGACAACAATTTACTATAAACTTTCTATAAACATATGGAATATGCGCGCAATTTATGTACGGATGCATGTTGCGCATATAACTAAAGTTGTGCTTTCTTTTGGATTTAATACTCTTTACATGATTCCTGACTCTACTTGTATCATTTAAAATTAAATAAATTAACTTTCATGCATGTTACCTTAAATATATCCAAGATTAATTTTTTTTTTTCAAAAGTTATGATATTTATACCATTTATCGTCAAGTTATATTATATTTTTTGTAAGGTCAAATCTATTTTACTTCTACCACCAAATTACTACATAAACTAAATTACACCAATTTAGAACAGAACCTCAAACCATTCAGGTTAATCTCAAGTTGACATCTAGATACATATATGTGTATGCATTCCGTCAAAGGATATGGCGATACATACACGTTTAATCAGATAGTTATAGTTCTTAACATTCTTTTGGTTCAAATAAATACATCATAAACACATGTTGTAAGAAATGATGATTTAGTTTTTGGAAACTTACACTTTCTTTCCTCTCTTCCTCGCAGTCTGGCACCTTCACAACCGTGACAGTTTCACAGTACTCATCGGCCTTGGGGACTTGGTGGTAAACTGAATGGTCAGCCATATATATATGATCGCAAAAACAACAGATTAAGGCTTTGAAACAATGGACGAGTGAATTGACTAAGGGGTGTTTTAGTTTGCTTTTTGATGAAGGCTTTGAAATCTGAAAGAGTGTGTGTTGAGCAAGGAAACAAGGGGTGGTTTATATAGAAGATTTTCACGCGTAGATTGAGCATTTAAATGTATAAAAAAATATGAAGGTGACAATTGGTCGGAAACTGCCAGAGTGTTACCCAATTGGGGTGGTTTATTTTGAATTTGCATAATATCAACCTAACCTGGCGTCTACCAAAGCCACTACTTTACACTTGGATCTTTTTTCTTGTTAATATATATATGACGTTTTATATATAGTTTAATAATCAAGTTGGAACATATTATAACCTAACGTACTATTCAATGAAATTAGTCTAAGAACTGCAAGAGGATTAGGTTGCAAATTCAATAATACTTATTATTTGAAATTGGTGTTTTTGTCCGGTTGACTATTGAATAAATTAACGTAGACGTAAGTTTATAAAATAAAACAAAAACTTTTACATAAACACAATGTATGGTGAGAAGAGTCGTTACAAGAAACATGAGTATTAGCTGCGATGGTTTTAACGGCAACACCTTTAGCAGCGACAGTCACCGCTAAAGATCCCCAATCCGTATACGCTTTCGGGTTATATTTCTGACTTTTGATTATTGATCCCCAACACGTCACCGCTAATGACTTAATAATAATTTAGGGGACTTATTATTGGAATTTTTGGGAGAAAAACTAGTGTAAAATGTGTTTTTCACTAAATGTGAAAATGAGTTTTTCACCAACTTTGGACTAACAATAAAATACAGACAACATAGGTTGTTGCCTCTGTATTTTATGGGTTTGTGTAGTACGTTGTGAGGGCTTTCCAACGCATCAAACCACGTCCAAATTCGAGCTCGTATGAATGAGATATCGAAGCTCAAAGTTGAGGTCTCGCAACATGTAAAGCTGCGAAAATTAGAGAGAAAAATACGGTTTTCCTACACTTATAATTTCCCTCCCATCTCTGGTCTTCTTCTCTCTTTACCCAAAAACAACAGCCCTAATCTCTCCCAGTGTTCACGAAATCCACCCCTCCCAATAACCACTCTCCACAGCCGTTCATTAGCTTGTGTTCGACGACATCCACCTCTGATAAGAGCTTGTGTTCAACAACATCCACCTCTGACAGTCGTGTTAGGATTGAATCCTTTCCTTTTTCCATTCATTACTATGAATATATAGTTACAACATTTACATTCCTCACCTTATACTAAATATAATTACATATAGATAACTAGTATAATAAACTAGTCTAATATACTCCCTTAGCCTAAGGTGGAGGATCACGCATGCTTAGACTGGTATGAAAGTCATTGAATAGAACCCGAGCTAAACCCTTCTTAAAAATATCAGCAAACTGAAACCGTGAGGGTACATGAAGAACACGAACCAAGCCACGCTGCACCTTTTCCTGTACGATATGTAAATCAATCTCAATATGCTTGGTGCGCTGATGTTGAATTGGGTTCTCTGTCATAAAAATTGCACTAACATTGTCGCAATAGACAATGGATGCCCGAGATGGTGGTCGACCAAGCTCGAGTAAGAAGTTGTGTAACCAGCAAATTTCAGCAACCACACCGCGATATTCCGCCTCTGCACTGGAACGAGAAATGGTGGTTTGACATTTGGAGGACCAGGAGACGAGATTATCGCCAAAGAAGACACAATAGCCCGATGTAGACCGGTGAGTGTTAGGACAGCCAGCCCAACCAACATCAGTATATGAGACGAGACTGTGATCAGCAGTTCCACGCATAAGAAGCCCTAACTGCATTGTGCCTTTAACGTATCTACCCATATGGTGGACCCAATAAAATAATACTCGGGAATGGTACGTGTCTACCCATATCACATTTGGGCAAAAGGCAACTTCACACACCCACTCGCTCTTTGTCTTTAACAAATGTTTTATATGTTCCACAATTACGAAACAACCTTATTTCAGTTTCTAAACTTTACAAGACTATCAATGTTTCCATTGAATTTTTCCAACTAATTTTTTTCGAAGGATATATACAAGGGGCGAACCTAATACGGGGAGAAAATATCCATGACACCTAGTATGCTTCAACTCTACCAAGTCAACTCAACTCATTTACCACAATCTCGCTTCCCGATTGGCACCACAAGCTTGGTCTTCCTTCCTTTCAAGTTTTCAAGACTCATACTAAAATTTTAGGCATAAATTCAAGATCATTGTCTAGTTTGAATTTTTATTGTGGTTCTTGCTCCATAAATTAAAGAAAAAAATCATCATTTGGACCAAATTTATTTACTGTTACAAACCGTTGCATTTGTTATTTTCTGATGTGTAGGGTCCGGTTGAAAAATCAATCAATGGGTTTGTATACTATGTGATTTTTGTTGACTCTTTGATCCAAATACACTTGGCTATACCCTATGAAATGCAAATCAGATGTAACTCAATTGTTTCCTTAATTCAAAACCTTAGTTGAAATTTTTTTCCAACCACCACTTATCTTGATTTTCACCAACAATAGTGGCGAATATCAAGGTCTCTCACCCTACCTTCAATCCCAAGGTATCTCTCACTTCACAACACCCCCACAAACACCCAAACAAAATGGTGTGGTCATGCGAGGTCATCTTCATATGGTCGAAATGGGTCTAGCCCTCCTCCACTATGCCCATCTTCCAACTAAATATTGACCTCGTGCTTTTTAGACGGTTGTCTACCTAATCAACCGTCTACCCACACCCATTCTTGACAACCAATGTCCCTTCACTGATTTCTACGACTAACCACCCTCCTATGCATAAATTCAAACCATTTAGTTACTTACGCTACCCATGGCTCCGTCCCTACACTACCTCCAAACTTTGACCTCACTCCTCTTCGTGTCTATTTCTTGGCTACTCTATCTCCGAATGCACCTACAAATGCTATGGCACTGAAAGACATCGCCTCTATCACTCTCGGCATGTCAAGTTCATCGAGCATATATTCTCCCTTGGTCCCAAGTTAGCCCCGGTTATTACCTTACCTTTTATCAGGTGGCTTTTCTTTTATCCTTTCTTCGCTTGTCCTGGTAGAAATTTTTCTATGGTTATCAGATTGGCAAATTCTGATAATTTTTTCAGTGAAAACGTTTAAGCCTAGAACAAGTGGAGCCACTTGATTTTGTACTTACCTGGGCCATCTTTGACTACTTACCTGGACAATGTTTGACTTTCTGTGCATAGCATGAAGAATATTGCTCCTTTCTGGTCTCGAGATTTTGGCCAGGTTTGCACTGTAATTTCTTCTCTTTCATTTCTTGTCTGAACCTTGTGGGTGAAGTTCTTCCTAATCCCGAAGTAAGCTATTAGGCCATTCAACATTCCTTTTAGATTTAGTGAAGGGGAAAAGAGATAAAGAAGAGGTCGGGTTTTTCATTTTTCTTAAAATAAAAAGAAAATAAAAATAGAAAAATAAATAAATTTTAAAATAATTGCCTAAGTCATTAGCTCCGATCTGTTTCAAGAACCTTGTGTCCCCGGCAACTAACAATTACCATACACCACACATTCGGGCAAGCGCACCCATCATAGGTATAGTATAGCGAGGGTAAAATACCGAGGTCGTCCAAGGACACAAGAGCTCCGTACTCAATATCTTCATCATTTGTGCTAAAGATCTTTACCAATGTCTAACCAGATCTAAAAGATAAATTAATCAAAGATAATATCACATAGGATGACTTGCCAATAGTGAAGTTGGTAACCTTTTATCCCTCCCTTAAGAATTAAAATTGTTATACGGAAAAAGAATGCCCCGCTTCTCAGCGTAGCCAAATCATACGTACCTCCCCCCCCCCCCCCTGTTGTCACCAGCAGGGATGACTCCCAAGGGAACCGTCTGTGAAGAAAAAAGTATAGTGTGTAATCAATGCCATGTATTCGTAGGACCATATGGTCAAAGTTTCGTTACACACGGATACGTTTTCATGAACCTGTTGATACCTAATATGTGTGTCGTGTGAAGTATCGAGTTACATCAAGTCAAAGAACAAGTTCAAGCCAAAGGTTGTCAGGACGAACCTGGTCCGAACCTGAGGTTCGGACCTGTCGAACTCAGAGTTCGGTCAGCGACTATATATAGTGTGTTTGTTCTTTGTATTTAGAAGTTCTAAGCGTGAGAGATTCTGTTAAGTGTGTGTTTCTAAGGTGTTACTCTATGTCTGTATTCTGAGTGCATACTGGTTGTAATTGTTCAGTCTTGATCAATAAAACAATCAGTTAATTACGTTTTGATCTCCGAATAGCTAGATTGAGTAGACGATCCAATGCTCTCGCATTGTCAAGTGGTATCAGAGCTATCTGGTTCAATCTACTGACCTGTGGTTGCTATTTGCGAAGTTTTTGAAACGTTTTGGTGTTTCTCGAGTTTTTTTACGTGTGTTTATTCAAATCTATCAAGTTTTCTGTGCCAAATCTGCTCCAAAATCATTCCTTATCAGTTTTTCTGTTCTACTGCTTCAAATTTCATCAAAATCAATCAAAAATCGAGCATTTTGAGAAAATTATGTCGAGGTTCAGAGCTTACTGGTCTGGTTCGGAGTAACCACTCCGAAGTCCAAGTTCGGACGGTGTTCGGAGTGAGTTCGGTAGGAGTTCGGACTTGTTTGGAAGTTTTTCTCGTTCGGTAGGGTTTCGATGGAGGTTCGGAGTGGTTTATGGTTCGGACTAAGTTCGGAGTAGTTCGGAGTAGTTCGGGATAAGTTCGGACAGAGTTCGATAAAAGTTTGGCATAGTTCGGTTTCTTTGAAGTTCGGAGCGAGTTCGGAGGAAGTTCGGACAAAGTGTCTAAGTTCGGATAGAGTTCAGACAACCAGAATTCAACTTTTTCAACGATGTCGGAATTTCAAGCTTTTGCCGCTATGCAGAGCGCAATGCAGACCATGATGAACTTTGACAACAAAATTGGAACAAGTTCGAAAGTTCCCAAGTTGTTGAAATTGGAAGATTATCAGAATTGGAAGCAACGATCTTCGGCTTATATAAGTACGAATGATATCGATTTGTGGATTTCAATTAAGAAACTTTATCAACACCCGACTGATCAAGGAGATTTCAAGGAAGTTCATACCTTCGATATTGCTGAAAGGAAATCTTACGAGCTTGAACAAAAAGCTTTCGATTATCTTACAATGGCGTTACCCACTGAGTTGCTTCATCAGTTTAGTACTTGCAAGAAGTCTAAGCAATTGTGGGATGCGTTATCAGCAAGATGTGAGAGGAATGATGATTACAAGAAGAGTCGGAAGAAAGTGCTGAATAAAGAATTTGATAATTTTCAACATTATGACAATGAGAACATTACTGCTCTTGTTTCAAGGTTTTCATATTTAATTAGTGAATTGAAGGTTGTTGGAATTGAGAAAACTGATGCTGATTTGAAGGAGAAGATTATGGAAGCGTTGCCTGAAAAGTGGGAGAACTATGTTTTGCTGCTCACTCATGATAAAGAATATTCTACTTTGACATTTCACGCGCTTACTGGAAAACTTCATGCTCGGGAAATGGAAATGTTAAATTCTAAGAAGTCAACTGCTGCTTTACAAAATCCTGAGTTGTATCATGGTGAGAATACTACAAGCATGAATGCTAAAGCTAAGCCAGATTTGAGTTCTGCACCGAGTGTTGCTTTCATGGCTGGAGTTTCTAGAAATTCTGATAACAATTCCTCACGAGGGTGTAGCTTTACAATTTCAAATTCATCAAGTCAGAATGCTTTTTCTGCTGAATCAATGGATGATTATGCAAAAATGATTGCTGCTTTAGATTCATCATCATTTGGTTTGGTTATCAAAAATGTTGCTGATGCAAAATTAACAAGGGATGATCTTGATGCTCTTGAAGATGATCAATTGACTGAATTGGATATTTCTTGGCAATATGCTATGCTGAGTCAAAGATCAAAGAGATTTTTCAAGAAGCATGGAAGAACTCCTTCTGATTTTAATGAGAAATTAGGTTTTGACAAGTAAAAGTTAAAATGTTACAAATGTTCAAAGCTTGGACATTTTGCCAAAGAATGTCAACAAGCACAAAGTAGCAAGCCTGGTTTTTCTCAACCATCTTCCAGTAACACAAGCAAGACAACTGCTTTAACAATTCAACATGATGTTGTTTATGATTGGGGTAAACAGTTTGGGTATGATTCATCAGCTTTAATTGTCACTCATGTTCAACAAGACGATTATTGTTCTGACACTAATTCAAATACAAGTTCAACACCAAGTTCTTATGAATCTGTTGAAAATTTGGAGAGTTTATTGAAAGAAAATGCTTCGTTGTTGAATAAAATTCGAAAGCTTTCTGAGGAATTCAAATTGGTTTCTTCGGACTTGGAAGTGTCTAAGAAATATGAGAAGGAATTGGGTGTGAAGAATGAATGTTTGTTTTAAAGAGATCCAGTTATTGAAAGAAGTTATAGAAATTTCAAAACAAGATAGAAAGATTGTTGAAGCTGCAAATGCAAAAGTCTGTGAAGAGAGGGATGAGTTGGTTAAAGAAGTTAAGAAATGGAAGGATGAAGCAGAGGATGCTGCTAATGATTTCCAGAATTTGTTTGAAAAGTCCAAAATTAAGCTTCATTTGCTGACAAAGGATGCTGAAGAATCTGCTGCTAAGATTGCGAGTTATCAAGCGGTTATGGAAAAGTATTTGGATGAAAAGCGGGAATTAGTTAGTGTGAATAAAGTACAAACAGCAAATCTGGAGATTCAAAAACGAAATGAAGATAAATTGAAGAAAGAGTTGTTTGAAGGAATGGAAAATCTCCGTATGCAGAAACTTGAGACGCATAAGGTTGCCAAGCGTTTTATTGCTACTGAGAAGGAGTTAGCTGAATCTCAACAGCAAATTTCAGATTTAAAGATTCAGGTGATTGATGCCAATCGCTTGCTGAACAATGTTTCTAATTCTCAGGTGTTCACAAGCTTTCTGGCTAAAGATGAAAATTTTGAAAGGATGTTTGATAAAACAGCTTCACCCCCTGCTCAAATCAAAGAAGCTTTCAAAGATGTGAAGGAAAAGGTTGAAGAGGTTGATTACTCAAAGTTTTCATCATCTAATTATGAAGAAGCGAAGGTCTTGCAGAAAAAGAAAAACAAGAAGAATAAGAAGAAGGGAAAGAAATCTGAGAATTCTCCGGCTCCAAATTTTGTTTCTGGTTCGTCGTCTGCCGACAATGAGAAATCTGCTACTTCAAGTGACAAGATTCGTTCTCAACATGAATTTAATGAGACGATCTTCTTTGAAAAGACAAATCTTAAAGATATCAAAGCTGAATTTTCTAAGTTGGCAAAAGATAGAAGCCGAAATTTACATTATGAGGAAAAGATTTCTGGAAAGCATGTTGGCCTGGGTTTTAAGGCAAAGAATGTGAAAACTGAGGAGGTTCCAGCATCATTTTCCCAAGTTTTGAAGAAACTGAAGATGAAACAAGTGAAGAAGGAAGTCTTTAATGCTGAGAAGGTTCAACCGGAGCGTATCTACAAGCTTAAAGGTTCTGAACAGATTTTTCTAACAAAGAGTTTCCTCTTCATTGTGTTGATGCTAGGAAAATTTCTGAAGTTTTTTAAAAGAAAGTTGATTCAAGAACCTTGAAGAATCAAAATGCAAGATGTTCTTCTGATGGTTCTTATTCTCGAAGCCCAACATCAAAACGGGTTCATGATCACAGGCATCAGGTTTATGATTCTAATTTTGATCATGCTCGAGATATTCATGTTTGTTGTTCTTCGCAAGTACCTCAAAAGTGGGGCAAAACAAAACGAATATGTTATATTTGCCGCCGAACAGTGCATATGGAAAAAGATTGTCCACTGCCTGTTGATTCACCTCAGCGGTTTCACAAGAAACCAGTTTTTGGTAAACCTGCCAAACCAATGTTCTTTAATGAACAAGGAAGAGTTTTTTATGAAGTTGAGCCTACATTCTTCTTAAAACAAAAACGTTTCGTTCCAGTCTTTCAAAAGACTCAAAATGTAGGTTCATCATCACAGTCTCCTGTGATAACTTCATCAAAAACTGAATTACCAAAACTACAACAATGGAAACCTAAGGTGCTTTATAAGCAAAATCAGGACACTGGTCGACCGGAAGCAGTCGCTTCAGGTCAAGTTAAAAACTGATGAGTTTGACCAGTGTGCACGTACTTCTAGAAGACATATCGACGATTCAAAGGTTGTTGATGGAGGAGTATTCTGCTTAACTTAAACTTCATGATATATCTTTCTAACCTGCAAAGTTTTCTGTGAATTCTAAAAACGGCAAAGATATCCGTGTTGATTGATCAATTTTACTTTCGTTATGCTTTTTCCTTTGATAAAAACCAAAAATAGAGTATTGTTTTTGTAAAATGAAAATCCAAAAATAGAGTTTTCATTTTAAAGGGGAGAAATGCATGTAAGGGGGAGAAATTGTGAAAATGCATGTTATGGGAGGAAGGTGAATACATGCACAATATATAAAATTGTGAGAAATTGATCACTGAGAAATGATGGTACATTGGCTTACGTATCTGACTCATGGATAGAGTAGATGAAAGAGCCATAAGATCATTGTTTGATATGTTTGGTAGGCTCGGCAAATCAGAAAGTATTCAGATGTGATATACACTAAATACTATTGCTTGATCATGTGGATAACATCTTGATGCATATTTCATGACAAAAAGAAAAATAAGTGTGAAATTCAAAATGAGAAGTCACTGTGTATACATGTGTTCTTTTTGCAAAGATTTAAACTTTTTTTATTTTCTTTATTTTGTCAAATGATCGGACTTTCTCTTCGTGTCCACAAGACAAACCTGATCTTTGTTCGTTTGACATTCTGCTTTATTTTCTTTGGTGTTTCGTATAACTCATCCATAAGACAGACCTGATCGTTGTTCGTTTGAATATGTCTGATAATGTGGGATACACTGGTCAAAGCATATCTAATCAATACCTTAACATATCCAGATGTTATGAGTATGATTCTGCCTGAGTTTAAGATGGACAAATTATACCGGCAATCAGCATGACTTATGTGTTTCAATTAGTTGAAATTGATAGTGTAGTTTAGTGCGTTATGTCCAACATGATCCCATATAGTGATCTTTCCCATACCAAAAAATAGAGTTTGATTCTGTATTGCATTTCATTTCATTCAAAAAAAGTACAAAAAGATTTTTGGTGTGTTTTAGCATAAGTTTGAAAAATCAAAAAGATTTTAGGTTTGTTTTGATATAAACTTTCTAAAAGCCAAAAAGATTTTGTTTCTGCTTTATTTTCGATCTGATCAACACGTGATACAAAATCAAATTTTCAAAATCATATCTTGGAGTCTCGAAGAGACGTTTTGCGCCAAGATTATCTAAATGTTTGAGCAGGTTGCTAAAGTGCAAGATATCACAACTTCAAGTCTTCTGAAGCTCTTGATAAAGACCAGAGATACACTAAACATTGTCAAGTATTCAAGATCAAGTTACGATCAAGTTGAGGGAGAGTTTGTTCGAAATTTCGTTTCATTGGACAAACGAATTCTACACTTGAGTGGGAGCTTGATTGAAGATACAGATTTGAAGATGTTAAAGTGATACTGCACACGACGAGGGGGAGTTTGTTGATACCTGATATGTGCGTCGTGTGAAGTATCGAGTTACATCAAGTCAAAGAACAAGTTCAAGCCAAAGGTTGTCAGGCCGAACCTGAGGTTCGGACCTGTCGAACTCAGAGTTTGGACAGAGTTCAGCCAGCGACTATATATAGTGTGTTTGTTCTTTGTATTTAGCAGTTCTGAGCATGAGAGATTCTGTTAAGTGTGTGTTTCTAAAGTGTTACTCTGTGTCTGTATTCTGAGTGCATACTGGTTGTAATTGTTCATTCTTGATCAATAAAACAATCGGTTAATTACGTTTTGATCTCCGAATAGCTAGATTGAGTAGACGATCCAATGCTCTCGCATTGTCAGAACTAACAGGGGAACAACCCACGCACCGAAAAGTTTTATTGAATAAAATCTTGTATAAGTAGTAATCATCCGTTTCTCCCCACGCACCGCTCTCGTGCGTACGTAGTTAGTCGTAACCATAACCAGTCTACAAATGCACCGTTCTCGCGGATATGAAACAACACAAAATTACCAACCCAAAATCCCAAACCAATACTTTTAACCCGCTCTCGTGCGAATCCCGTGTTTTGTTTACATAGACATAAAGCACACGAATGCAGTATTTCCCATCAGGTATGAAACATTATTAAATCCAATCCTCATCCTCTAATCGGTTCTCACCTACCTATCAATACGCTTTGGAGGGAGCATATGATCCATAATACACAAGGCACGTATTGGAATAAAGGGCGATAATAAACTTTCAATATAATTATTAGTTTCCAAGTCATTATTACACACCTTATCGTTAGTCTATATATTCATGTTACTAACCCGCCAAAGGTTCATTTCCCCCAAGTAAGTGTAAGGTTTAGCCTAACGTGGTTTTAAAAGTTTGCTTAAACAAAGATGAGAAGTTCATAAACAAATGTAAACAACTTTGATAAAGTAAAAGTCTTACAATCTTGAGAAAAATGACTAAACTTCAAAGATAAGTGTGAAAAGACCTGTTACGGATCTTACTAATGGTTTGATCGATCGATACAATAAACAGAACAAGTAATTAAAGCTCTTGTATATTGAATCACTCTAGAAACAAGATTATAAGACCTCTCTGGTTTACATCACAGTTTTCACACACTTAACACTCAGACACAAAGAATCAAGAAAAAGTTCAAAAGTTTCTACAAATGAACTAGCTTGAACTATTTATACTAGTCTACTGCCCAATGAACCGACCAGCAACGAACCGTTTGGTTCGCTGCCTCCGAACCATTGGTTCGGCCCTTGGTTCGTAGAGACTAAGACTCACTAACTCAAATAGAGCTTTGAGTTTGTGAGTCTTAGTCTCTACGAACCAAGGGTTGAACCAATGGTTCGGAGGCAGTGAACCAAATGGTTCGTTGAGCAATAGACTAGTATAAATAGTTCAATCTAGTTCATTTGTAGAAACTTTTGCTTGATTCTTTGTGTCTGAGTGTTAAGTGTGTGAAAAATGTGGTGTAAACCAGAGAGGTCTTGTAGTCTTGTTTCTAGAGTGATTCAATATAAAATAGCTTTAATTACTTATTGTGTTCATTGTATCGATCGATCAAACCATTAGTAAGATCAGTAACATGTCTTTTCAGTTGGTATCAGAGCAATCCACGTTGCTCTTTTGGTTTGTTTTGGTCATTTTCGAACAAACAAGTGGGTTATCATACAAAAACTTGCGTTTTTGAGTGATTTTGGTCTATCTTGCTTTCTAGTGTATTCTGATTGTTAGTTTCATCATTTTCTGGTTCAGATTCAGTGTCAATCTTTCATTTCTGTCAATATCAGAATTTTTTTTTGTTGGTTCGTTCAAAAATGTATTGGTTTGTTGGTTGAATATCATTAGTTCGTCCTTCATATCTTCAAGTATCGGTTCGTCTGCTTTTGGTTCGTCTAGTAGATCTTCGATCTGTTTTATTCGTTCGTTAGAGATTGTCTTATGTTTGTCTCCTGGATATTTAAAGTTTAGTTCGTGAAGGTTATTTCTTGGTCCGTTGTAGTTACTCAGCCGAACCATTAGTTTGTTCAGTGTAATTGGTTCGTTGAACTCATTTGGTCCATAGAATATTTTACTGGTCCATTGACTATATTGGTTCGTTGCAGGTTTTTGTTGACTTTCTTGGTTACATTTGTGGTTCTTTGGTAAGTTCAATTTTGGTTCATTGTATAGTTTCTTGACAAATTTCAATATGAGTGAATTTCAAGCATTTTCTGCAGTTCAATCCACCGTTTAAGCGTTACTTAACTTTGATAACGAAATTGAAACAAGTTAGATAGTTCCTAAGCTACTCAAATTGGAAGATTATCATAGTTGGGTGAAATGTTTTGAAGATTATGTAAGCACAAATGATGTTGATTTGTGGAATCCAATTGTGGATGGTTATACATACCAGTTGATGGTAATGGTGAGCAAAACCAGAGGAGAAGTTATACTGTGGAAGAAAAGAAGTTGTATGAGAAAGAACAAAAAGCTTATGGTATTCTTACTATGGCATTACCCAAGGAGTTTTTGCATCAATTTTCTACTTGTACCAAGTCGAAGCAATTATGGGATGCGTTCCAACAACGGTGTGAGGGTAATGAGCAATAAAAAATAGTCGAAAGAAGATGTTGATAAGGGAATTTGATAATTTTAAGAGTTATGAAAATGAAAGTATCAGTGCTCTAATGTCAAGATTTGCACATTTGATAAGTGAAATGGAACTTGTTCATGCAAAGAAGGATGATGATTTGAAAGAAAAGATTCTCGAAGCTTTACCATCGAAGTGGGAGAATTATGTGCTTCTTCTTACACACGATGAGAAATATTCATCTTGGACTTACAATACACTAACTGGTAAGTTGCAAGCCCGAGAGATGGAAATGTTGAATGTCAACAAAATTCCCACTCAAGTTCAAAATCCTGAGATATATCATGGTTGCAATGTTGTAAGTTTGAGTTTAAAATCAAAATCTACTTCAAGTTCAACTCAAATAACAGCTTTTCTAGCTGACAGAATATCGGGAACTGAAAGTTCTTCTAAAAAATATTCTGAGGGTTGCAATTTTACAATCCCAAATTTTTTAAGTCAAAGTGGTGTTGGTTCAATCTGCTGATGGTCATTGATATCTGCATTAATTTCTTCATCGTATGGTTTACTGGAAAAGTCACTAATGTTGAATTGGTTGATATAGATTTCAATCAAATTGATGTTGATAATCTAGAAGAGATGGATTTAAACTGGCAAGTGGCAATGTTGACTAGAAGGATTAAGAGATTCTTACAGAAAAATAAAAAACAAAGTCTTAGTTCTGAAGGAAGGTTTAGATTAGATAAATCCAAAGTCAAGTGTTACAAATGTTATAATCTAGGTCATTTTGTCAGGGAATGTTCAAAGCCAAAGCAACAAAGTCAGAATGCTACTACTCATGAATCAAAAGTTCAGAAAGCCTTAGTTACTTATAGTGATGTGGGTTATGATTTTTGGTGATCAATCTGCTTTGATGTAAATAACTGAGCAAAGTGATAGTTGTCTGACTAATACTGAATCTGAATCTAGTGGTAGTTATGAGTCAGTTTGTGAGTTCTGTTCACAAAAGGACAAAAAGATTTATTAGATGGTTCAAGAAAAGGAAATGTTGGTTATTAAATGCAAAAGAACAAAAGAAGAGTTGGAAGAGGTTAAAATGAAATTTCAGGTTGACGGTGTAGATTCATGTGAAAAGATTTCAAAATTACTTGATGAAAATGCGTGTTTGCATAAGCAGTGGAAGAGTGCAACAGAAGAATTGAAGAAAAGTGAAAAGAAATTTGAAGATTTATCTACTACTTATGATTATTTTATGGACAAAATGTAAAACTTTTCATGAGACTTATGTTGAAGCAGTTGAGGACACGGGCAAAGTTCAGCGGGGAAAACAAAGTTTTGCATGAAAAGATTACCGAGTTAGTGGAATAAAATGGTAAACTTACAATAAAAGTTTGGAAATCTGAGTCTTTCGAGGCAAGTTATAATCGTTTCAAATTTATTTGCAATGAATCAACTGAGAATGATTTGAGAGCTCAACAACAAATTACCAAGCTTACTGAAGAGAATGATAGTTTGTTGAAAGAAGTTGAGGAATACAAGCATAAAGCTAAAGAAGCATGTGAAGTTTTAGATGATTTGTTTGTAAAGTCAAAGGAGAAGCTTGATTATCTTAACAACACTTTTGATGAGTGTGTTGCAAAAGCCAAAGGGTTTGAGGATGATAATAAAGTTTTAGTTGCTGAAAAAGCTGAGTTGATTCATGACAACAAGCTCCTAAAGGAAAATATGGAAATTTATAAACAGAAATGGGAGTAGATTACAAAAGAATTGAATGATGAATTAGAAGAAAGGAGATTGCAAAAAGCTGAAACAAATAGAGTTGCTAAGCAATTAATAAATACTGAAAAAGACTTAGAAGAAGCTCAGCAAAAGATATCTTAATTAAAGATTCGCAAGATTGATTCTCAAAGAAAGTTAAACAATGTGACGAATTCACAATCATTCACGAGTTTTCTTTCAAAAGATGAAAATTTTCAAAGAATTTTTTAGAAAACTGTTCCTCCGCCAGTTGTCATCACCGAATATGTGAATAATTTGGACAACAAGGAAGAAGATGATTATTCAAAATTTGTTGATATCAAGTCTGAGAAAGAGAAAAGTCAGAAAAATAAAAAGTCCAAGAAGAATGGAAAGAAAGCTGCAAAATAGTGACGTTTCGTTAATGTCAAAATTTGTGTTTGGTTCGTCTTCTGAGGGAGAAAAGCCAGTTATACCAAAGGAAAATATCATTACACATACAAATATCGATGAATTAATATCTTATAAAGAGAAAATGCTTCCTGAGGTTAAAGCTGAATTTTCCTTCTAGCCATGAAAGGGCATGAAGCATCGAGTTCTACAAGTAAATATTCTAGAAACAGGTTGGTTTGGGTTTTCAACAACATGAGATTGATGCAAGAAGGGTTGACCATCTGAAAAAGATCAAAATGTTTAATATTGGTCCAAGTGTTAATGCTAAAGAAAATTAAGAAAGAAATGTTTAATGCTGAAAAAGTTCATTCTGAGAGGTTCTATAAACTGAAGGGCTCGGAGCATGTTTATTCTGATAAAGAGTTTCCGCTATATTGCATTGAAGCTCACAAGGATTCTCAAGTCTTTGTATTGGAGGAAATAAGACCTTGAATAAAAAAACTCAAACTTTAACCGTGTTGGTCGGAAGTCACCTAATTTTTCTTCAAATGGTTCAAATTCAACTCCAAGAAGCCCGACTTCTCAATGGGTGCACAAACATTGATTACAGGGTTTTGATTATTTATGTGATAATTTTGGTTTCGATGATGTTTATAATGATGTGCAGGGCTTAAAACAGCAAACTATCAATGTCTCCAAAAGGGACATCTTGCTATTAATTGTCCACAACAATTGAAGTTTGCTAGTGCTGAAGGTCAAACATCTAGTGGTGCATATGTGCATGTCATGGATGCACAAGGCAGGGTGTTTAATGAACCACAATCTACTAGCTTTAAGGCTAAACAAAAACTTTTTTTCTCAAGCTAAATTTGACATAAATGTAGGTTGTTCTGCTAATGCAAATTAGCATGGTTCATCAAAAGCTACTATACCACAGATGCAGTGGAAACCTAAGGTGGTTCCAAGGGAGGTCAAGACACTGGTCGACCTGGAGCCAGAGGCTCGGGTCAGTTTAAAAACTGATGTTTTTGTAAAGTATGTGCAGGTACTTTAAGAAGAGCTGTCGGTGATTGAAAAGTTGCTGATGATGAAGTATTGATAAACACTAAATTATACATATTTTTATTATCAAATTTACTCACTTATTGGGAATAAACCTAACTCTTAACATCAAAACAAGTCGATTTTGTTTTCTTTTTAGTTTTTCAGGTTTTCTAAGGCCAAAATACCAAAAGAAGCACAATCTTGCAGAAAAGTAAAGAAAATGCTAACTTTGGGAAAAACCAGCCTTAGCACGGCGTGTGCCCAGCCCGGCACGCCCCGTGCCCGACCTGAATACTCAGAATCTTCGCCTAATTTGGCACAACCATGTGCTTCTGATGACACACCATAGCCTCCTGACACGGCACGGCCTGTGCCTAACTCCACACGGCCTGTACCTCTGATTACAAAAGATTTGGAGATCAAGCTTTTGACACAGCACGACCTGTGCCCAATTCAACATGGCGTGTGCCTCTGACGAAGTAAGATTTGCGGATCAAAATCACTGACACAACACAGCCCGTGCCAAGTAGGGCACGGCCCGTGCTTGTCCAGACGTTTTGCCTATAAAAGCCACCCTCTACCACTTTTATATTCGCTTAATTCTTTCCTCTTTTTTCCCACTTTTAGATTAGTCGAGCCACTTGGCGTTTTCGAGTCTTTAAGTATGTCGGAGTCTGTAAGAACTATAACCAGCATTAGTAAATGAAATCATATTGTCTATGAAATTCTTCGTTTACTACCTGGCACATCTTTAAGCTAATCATCAATGATTAGTTCAACTCTTACACTTGATTGAAGGTAACCAACTTTTAATGAGTTTTCGAGTTGTCTTTATAAACGTTGTTTTAAGGTGTGTCTAATGACTTTATGAAAACCCTTTTTATTGAAAGTTTATTATTGATTTTCTGAACCAAACGTGCTCTTCGTATCACAGACCATTTGGGGAGTCGAAACCCCAAATGTCGAACTTGTGACACCAGGTCGGGGGGACGATGCATGATTCGAAAGGTGACTCGCGTCCCATGCTACATGATACGATCGAGGTCCTTATGTCTATGTAAGAAAACTCGGCTGACCACGCAGGTGCAAGCTAAAAGTATTTGGTTGGGAATGAGGGTTGGTAATATTTTGTCACTTCATAGAAGACGAGATGGTATATGTTTGTGAACTTGGCTCTGGTTACGTCGGACGTACACATGCGGAGAACTAGGTGCGAATGAAACGGACTAGAGTTCCTTAAAAGTTGATTTTCATAATAAAATAATCCGGCACGCAGGGTTGTTCCCCTGCTGGTTCATGACGGCGTGTCGAGTACGGTAAGTCGGTGGTTTGAGGGGCCTCGTAAGTAAGTGGCATTATACCACTTTGTTTGTTTATCAGTGGCACCTTCCCACGGTGTTCATACTCCTCGTAGACGGTTGATCATGGAGATGGTGAATCAGCCTAAGATTCTAAAAGGTGGCTGCTTTTCTGCTGATAAACAATATTAAAGCAAAGTCATAAAGTAGCAACTCGATTTCAAGTTAATGGTATGTTTCTCCAATCAATATTGACAATGACTACTTAAATCTCAAAACCCATTTTATTTATGTATATATATTTATCTAAAAACCAAAAGTTATTGGCTAAACGTTAACAAATGTTGAGTATTGGGAGCTCTCATTTTCCATTGTGTTCTGATCGACCCCGATTCAACTTACCACTACTATACTGCCCACGATGGGTGTACTTTCCCATGTAACGTGGTGAAATGGTAGTTGTCAAGTAAGTCAGGTATTATAAATTTAAAAGCTTCAAGTTGCTAAAAAGGTAAAAGAAAAACAGCCATGTTTTTAGTATACCTCAGCACACGTCAAGTATCATGTTTAATTTATTCTAAAAAAATAAATCAATTTTTTTTTTAAAACTCAAACTGAAAATATCCGCGTTGGTTAATCAATTTTCTTGCTTACATTCATGTCTAGTTTGAAGATTAAAAACGTCAAAAATAGTGTGTTTTTGCATATAGAAAATGAAAAATCCAAAAATATATATTTAATTTTAGGGAAAAAAATATATGTAAGAAAGGTAAATACATGCAAAATATAATAAGAAATGAGGAATTTATCGACAAAATTAAGAAATGATGGTACATTGGCTTACGTGTCTGACTCATGGATATAGTAGATGAAAAAACAATGAGATCTTTGTTCGATGTGCTAGGTAGGCTCAGGAAATCAGAAAGTATTCAAATATGATATACATTAAATGTTGGGCTTGACCTAGCGGACAACATCTTGAAGCGTATTTCATGACAAAAAGAAAAAGTTATAAAAGAATAATGAGAAGTCACTGTGTATACATGTGTTCATTTTGTAAAGATTTAAACTTGTTTGATTTTCTTTATTTTCTTAAATGATCGGACTATCTTTGCGTATCTGCTTTATTTTTATTGGTGTTTCGTATAATTCATCGGACTTTCTCTGCGTGTCCACAAGACCAACCTGATTGTTGTTTATTTATACAATTTTAATTCATTTTTATTTTCTTATTTTGTTAAATTTGAGGTCTTATCTGCGTATCGAAAAATCGACCTTAAGGTAGACGATTTAAGGTTCTTATTTCTTTTTGCATGGAACACAGTTGAGATTATCAAAATTACAATCACTATGTGTTAAATCACAAGTGAAATCACAAGATGTGGGATCAAAAAGAAACATCTGAGTATGTCTAAAAGTGTGGCGCACACTGGTCAGAACAAATTAATCAATACCTTAACATATCCAGTCGTTAAGAATATGATTATGCCCGAGTGTAAAGTTGGTCAAATTATACAAGTCGTCGACATGACTTATTTGCTGAATTAATTAAAATTGAAATGTAGTTCAGTATGTTATGACCAATATGATCCCAAGTCGTGATATTTCTCGCAAAATACCAAAAATAGTGTCTGATTCAGTATTTCATTTCAGTATTGCATTTATGTTTCATATATGAAAAATACAAAAAGATTTGAAGTGTGTTTTAACATAATCTTAGAAAAATAAAAAAGAGTTAATGAGAATATAGTTTAAGTCATGCAAGCTCTACAATGGTCAAGATTTCAAGTTGAAGATCTATTACAACAAGGATGAAGATCAGATACTAGAGATTTTGAAGAGAATTTTGAGGCTGATACATCATGAAGATCACGTTGATGCTATTATGTTTGAACAGATACACCACATGTTAAAGGGGAGTCGGTTTTCACACACTTAGCACTCAGAGACAAAGAATCGAGCAAAAACAGTTTCTACAAATGAACTATTTATACTAGTTTACTGCCCAACGAACCGACCAACAACGAACCGTTTGGTTTGCTGCCTTCGAACCATTGGTCCGACCCTTGGTTTGTAGAGATTAAGACTCACAAACTTAAAGCTCTATTTGATACAACACACGATACACTATGATGCATACGGGATTAATTACTAGGACTTGTCCTAGTGGTTACCCCTTTGGCTCTTAGAGCTTTGGCCACTATGTGACCCGGGTTCTAATCCAAGGGGTGGCAGTTTTACCCCATGTGGTCTCAGGAGGGGGTTTCTTTCAGGAGAAAGCTTTAGGAGGGGGTGTCTTGGTTCTCACGGAGGTCCGAGTAATCGACCTTGGATATAGCCCCGCAAGAGTAGGTTTACACGTGCGACCAAGGTCGCCTGATCGATGTCGTTCCAAAAAAAACAAAGTGGCTCAAAAACAAAAACTGGAGAGAAGAGGAAATAATTAAGAAAGTTGAAATGAAGAAAATGCTTGGTATTTATAGAGAAAGGCGGGAGAAGGCATGACCCGTGCCTGACCAAATGTCAACGCCTAATAGTAGTTTAAGCATATTTTTGTTTGTTAAATTTTAAATATGTTCATGTGAAATAATATATTAAAAAAAATTTAAAAATAGAATAAGTAATTTTTATAGATAGTATCAGTGATCCAGTACATACATTTTTCACCATCACATCATATTCGGCGTGACAGCCTAATTATCATTATACCATCACATCACTAAACAATGCACTTAGCAACACATTTGTCATTGGTTTTTTTTCTAGTTTGTAGAATGTATTAATAAATTGAAGTAATATAAAAAAAATTGATGGACGAATTTTGTTGTATTGTTTGAAGTTGCGAGCATTCACATTTCATTCATCGTCGTTATCCCTGTCATTTAATTAGAAAACATAAACTTTTAAAAAAATATATCATACTTATCTTTGAATAATTACTTATTCTCTTTTAAATTATATTATATTCCAACGGTAACACCCACTTACAACAAACATTAAAGGAAAATTGGAATTTAATAATACAAGTTATCACCTATTGGCGGATAATAATATGAGTTTTACCCTTGCCCTACAATAATACTAATTTAACACCCGGGTGCTATTAGTGATACGGCGTTAAAATCAATTTAACGGGGTTATTAAATTGATTACGTGGCATCCTACGTGGTATTCTAAATGAGTTTTTTAAAAGGAGGGACTAGATTTGACTTTTAATAAAATAGGGGATCAAAATTGAAAAACCCTCACCCCCACCCCCTCCCCTCTTCACTCCATCGTGACACCAAACCAACCACCCCCATGTCCGTTACCCACCACCGGAGACAAATCAGAATCGGAGGAGGGAGGATTAGGGCACAGCGGCGGCGCCCCGTTCGTTCTCGCTCCTCCTCCCCCGCCGTTATTAAACCACCGACCACCACAGCACCCAGGTGCGACCGGACCTCAGACATCATCTCCGTTCCATTGGATCGCGTCGCCGGATACAATCAGAGACGAAAACAGCTAGGGTTTCTGCGGGGATCGCCTCGCCGGAGATGGTAGAGCGACGCAAAATCCGACCGGTTAGGGTTCCGGCGGAGGTTGCCAGAGAGGCGGCATGAGGGGGGAGGGGGAGTCGACCTCCGGAAAGGCGGCAGGAGGGGGGAGGGTTCAGAAACGATCGCCGGATTCCGGCTGCCGAAAAAACGGGAGCGGGGGGCTAGGGTTTCAAACGACGGTGGTGGTGGCTCGCAAGACGGTGGCAGATTTATGGTGGTGGTGAATGCCGGCGAGGGGAGGGGGGTGACGGTGAATGCCGGAAAAACTGAAGGTGGTGGTGGTTCACAAAGATGCTCTCTTCTCCGTTTTTTTTAATCTTTAATAAATAACAAAGTTAAAACAAATTACAAATAAGCCCTCCGCTTTAAGAAATTACAACAATAGTCCCTCAACATACGCCACGTCAGCAAATTATTAACGTCGTTAAATTGATATTAACGACGTATCACTAATAGCACCCGGGTGTTATATTGGTATTATTGTAGGGCAAGGGTAAAACTCATATTATTATCCGCCAATAGGTGATAACTTGTATTATTAAATTTCAATTTTCCAACATTAAATAAAGAGTAAATTATTGTTAGTTACTTTCCCCAGAGTTTTAACAAATTATTTTTTAACATTTAATTTATTACAGATTAGTCCAATTAGTTTACACCGTTAACTTTTTTCTTTAACTATAGTCACGTGTACTTTACATGATGAGTATTATGATTTTTAATCAAATTGTCATGTCATTATAATTCAAATTATTAATTAGTTTGTTATATTTTATTATTACTATAATAGTATAAGTATTATTAACGTTTAAATGACTTGGTTTTGCTATACAAAGAGTTTAGCGACACAACTTGTTGTCCGTTTCCTTTTTATCTCTTTGTAATTTTCTATGCATTTTAAGTAAAATTTAAATTATTTAAAAAATAATATTGTATACAATAATATTATTTTTACCCTTTGAAATGATTATTTAAAAACTTTTTTATAAAATATTTCTTTTTTAATTCTTATTAAGAGTGTTTTCTTTATTTTTTTAAAAAACATATATATATATATAATTTTGAAAATATGTTTTTAAAGTGCTTTTTATCATAACGTTTAGTTATTTTACTATAAAACTCTAAACCAATTTTGAAAGGAATATATCAATCCCAATTCCGTTGAAATCCACGAACCAAACGTCACCTAAATGTTCTCATTGAAATGTAGTTTATTAGTTTTTCGAATAATATTTTTATTAAGTTTTATGTCTAGTTTCATTTGAAACTTGAAAAAAAATCTTTAGGGTCGGGCATCTTCTATATTTCAATAAAAACACTTTTTTACTTCTTTAGTTTTTAAGTAAAAAGCTCTTATTTCTAAAATTTTTACACATTTCTTTTAATTTTATTTAAAATCTTTTGAAAATTATTTTTGTAAATGTTTGTTTTCTAAATGAGAGTTTAAGATTTTATATCATTTTAAAAAAAGACAAAAGAGTTCATTATTTTATCAAACAAAACATGTTTGTTAATTTTCTTCATTAATTAAGGTTGGAGAAAAAAAGACTCCATTATGTGCAAGTGATCATATTTAACAAAAAAAAAAAAAAGTAATGGTGCTAACTAATTGGACTGAAACATTTATATAATGTAAACCATA
Organism: Deinandra increscens subsp. villosa; assembly: GCA_039602395.1. Classification (NCBI taxonomy): domain Eukaryota; kingdom Viridiplantae; phylum Streptophyta; class Magnoliopsida; order Asterales; family Asteraceae; genus Deinandra; species Deinandra increscens. The sequence goes on along the minus strand of JBCNJP010000020.1, from coordinate 310,370 downwards.
AGGCCTGATTTGTTAAAAAAATAAATATTTTTGAACATAAATAGTTAAAGATCCCAAGCCACAATAAATAATAGTAATTTACTTTATTTCTAAGATTTACTAAGGCCACACGGGGTGACACATCGGCTATTACAATAAGGTGGTAGATAAACGGGTAACAAGCTGCGTCGCAATCCTCTTTGAATATCAAACTCAATCATATTAAAAATAAAGCTTTGAGTCTTATGAGATGATAAATTACTATGCATGACGCATTAAACCCTATTAAAAAATTCAACCGTCCTCGAGGCAGGAAACCCAAATGTATCAAAAACAAAATGGACAAACACGTGTTGATTCTCAAATCAAGGTTTCTCGTTTTTAACGACTTTGTCTGGAGGCTAATAATAATTAAAAAGTATTAGGCAAAAGTAAACGTAAATAAATAAATAATGCAATTTGTGTTAGAAGATGTTTATTTTGTTAGGAGAAAAGGAAGTTTTGGGTGGGATTAATGGCCCACTTCGACGATAACATGTTCTGATTCCGAAAGAGAATGGACACGCTGTGAAGCATTAACAATGCTGTCAATTGCCACGTAACGTCCACATAAGCACGGTCCCACACACCGAAAACACATGACTTTCTGGTGGAGCAGGTCGGCTCCTACGTCGTCGTTTTGCGTTTTGTGGCGGCTATATGCCACCAACTCCGTTAATAACTTAGCCATCGTCCCTTTCGCTCATGGTGAGACCCACGTTTCATATGATGTAGGTCGGTTTGACCGAAATCAAATGTTATCTTTAGCCTAATCGTATAATATAATGGTGGATATACTATTGCCACTTTATTTAAAATCACGGTTTTAAGTAATACTGACGTACATTTGTTATTTATATAAGTAATATTGGATTGGATATTGGATGTGTGTTCTTTCTCTTATAGTCTTATACAAGAAAAGATAATAAATTAGTTACCTAAAATGCATTTAGCCATTTAATATAATAATAATTCAAGTTATAATAATGATAGCGATTGTAATGAACAATGGTATAAACACACTCACAAGAAAAAACCTCTACCAGAATACAAAGTCTCACAAGCAGGGGCGGATCCAGGGAAATAATCCAGGGGTAGCGTTAAAAAAATATATTTGTCGGGACTAACGGGGGTTCGGGGGCAGCGCCTCCGAAATTTTTTTTAAGTAATTAACGGGCTTTTGATCATATTTTCAAGTTAGGATTTAAATAAAAACAATAAAATTTCTTCGAGGGGTAGCGTAAAATATTTTTAGGGGTAGGGAAAAATTCGTTTCAGGGGTAGCGAAATACCGAAAACCAAAAAAAATACACATCGCAGTAAAAGTTCAGGGGTAGCGGACGCTACCCCTGAGCTCTTAGTAGCTCCACCCCTGCTCACAAGAGATATAAATCTGAACCAGAATACAACGGAGAAAGAACAAACACGAAGATCATCAATTCGATGATCTTCAACCAAGAAGAAGACTCAACAAATTTCAACGAATCTACTAATCTTGAAGAAGAACACAATTAGAGAAGTGAGCGGCTAAACAAAAGAAAAAATAAGAGCCTTAACCCTAAACTAACTCAAAAAGATATTATATAGTGCATCTCCAAGCAGGTAACCCGATGCATCTCGCCCCGAACCATACTCCAAGCTCCAGCTTCTTTAGCCCAGGTTTATTTCACTTTAGCTCACTCGTTATTTCATCAAGCCCAATCTTCTTTGCCTAAATAAATTAATCCAAAAACAACAAAATACATTTAGATTAAAACAAGAATAACTAAACATATTAATGTATGAGGATATTGAAGTGCTAACAAATACAAACATTAGGTATTTTTAACACCCCTCCTCAGTTCAATATCGTAACAGAATCATGCATACGGAGAAGACCACACAACTTCTCATGCTGATTCACAAACAAACTTTTAGTGAAAATATCAGCAGGCTGATCCTCAGACTTTATAGCAAAAGTTTTGATTAGCCCACTAGCAATTTTTTTTCTCTTAAGAAAAATAAGTTAATCTCAAAATGTTTTGTTCTGTCATGGAATACTGGATTTGCTGCTATGGATATAGCAACATTACTGTCACAAAACAAAGATATAGGTAAAGTAACAGGAACACGCAACTCTTGTAAAACATTCGTAATCCACATAACTTCACTGGTTAAAGCACACATACATCTATACTCAGCCTCAACTGAGGAACATGAGACGGTACTATCTTTTTTGCTTTTCCATGACACCAAAGAGTTGCCCAAAAACACACAAAAACCAGTCACGGACCTTCTAGAACTAAGGCACTTTGCCCAATCAGAATCTACATATGCTTTAACATCAAAATTATTCCATTTACTAATTAAAATACCTTTTCCAGGTGCCTTTTTTAAGTACCTCTGCAACCTTAAAGCAAGTTTCAAATGACCATTCGTAGGTGAGTGCATAAATTGACTCAGAAATTGCACACTATAAGCAATATCTGGTCTTGTACGTGTGACAAAGATAAATTAAATTACCAATTAGATTTTGATAACCAGTGATATTTACAAGAGTTTCTTTATCCTTGTCAAAAAACTCAGTTACAAAATGATTAGGTTCTAAAGGAGTGTCAACAGGTTTAGACCCTATAAGACCAAATTCTGCTAATAACTCCGTGCAAAATTTCCTTTGGGATAAACAAACACCCTTAGTATCTCTAATAACTTCCAAACCCAGAAAGTACTTTAGTATTCCAAGATACTTTATTAAAAATTGTTTTCTAAGCAACAACTTTACATTTTCTATATCACAACTATCATTTCCAGTAATGATTATATCATCCACATACACCAACAACACAGTAAACACAGACTTATCAGATTTGAAAAATAAAGAATAGTCACTTTTACTTTGAACAAAACCAATATATGTAAAGCACCCACAAGTTTTTCATTCCACATACGGGGAGCCTGTTTTAGACCATATAAGGATTTAACAAGCTTGCATACACGTTTGTCATTTTCTGAGAAATATCCCTCAGGTAACTTCATGTACACATCCTCATTTAAATCTCCATATAAGAATGCATTATTAATATCAAGTTGGAACAACGGCTAATTGTTTTCAACAGCAAGACAAAGAACACACCTAATTGTAACCATCTTAACAACCGTAGAAAAGGTTTCATCAAAGTCTATACCCTCTGTTTGACTGTAACCTTTGGCTACAAGTCTAGCTTTATATCTCTCTATCTCCCCATTAGACTTATATTTAATTTTGAAAACCCACTTTGATGCTATTAGCTTTCTATTATTTGGTAAGTCAACAATAGTCCAAGTATTGTTCCTATTCAACACTGCCATTTTCTCATTCATGGCTTCAACCCAATTTCTATCTTGAACAGCTTCTTTAAAAGACTTAGGTTCTATCGTTTTGTTTAACATATTAGAAAATACTTGATTTTCTAAAGATAAAGTGAGAAAAGTTTACAACTCTTTCCATTCCATACTTCACTTTCCCACTAACCCCATAATCATTTAAGGTTTTTGGTAAAACATGCTTCCTAGTAGACCTACGAGCTGTAAATGGAGTAGAAGGAGAAGGATCTTCAAGATTGTTGGTACCCTCAGAAGAGGTTGTTTCAGTCTCATTTGAATCATGAGTATGACCTACCCCACTGTTACTCTCATCTGAAGCAGGTGAACAAGACTGAGACTGAGTCACCCTAATCCCAGCCTCTCCCAGCTACTCAGATGGAGCACCAGGTTACCAGTCACTACTAGACACATCAGATGTTTGTCCCCCCTCATCATTGGGATTTTGTCTACCTAAGGTATTATGAGGGTTTGTGTATAAAGAGTTAAAAAAAACTTAAATGATCAATAGACCTTGACATCTCATCTGAATGTTGCAAAAATACATTAGTGGTTTTAAAAGGATATACATTTTCAAAAAACTTCACATCCCTAGATAAAAACAGTTTTTTGTTGTCCAAACTCCAAATTTTATATCCTTCCTTTTGATTTGAATACCCTAAAAAAACACATTTTCACCATGTTTAGAAAATTTATCAGACTCATTCAGTACAGTTGAAAAACACAAACACCGAAATTTCCTAAGGTGACCTAAAGGGGGTTTATCACCAAATAACAGCTCATAGGGAGATCTACCATTCAACACCAATATGGGAAGCATGTTAATGAAATATGTGACAGTTAGAACAGTCTCAGCCAAAACCTTAATGGAATTCCAGACTCAAATAATAAAACTCTAGCCACATTCAACAAATGCCTATGTTTTCTTTAAGCAATCCCATTTTGCTGAGGTGTGTAAAACTTTAAAACTGTTGATTTACAAATTCAGTACCATTGTCACTTCTGAAAACTTTTACAGATTTACCAAATTGAGTTTTAATCAAATTGTAAAAACTTATCATATTTTCAACAACCTCAGTTTTTTACTTGAGCATATACACCCAAACAGCCCTAGAAAAATCATCTACAATAGTTAAAAAAAACTTAAAACCATCAACACTTTGAACTTTGTAGGGACACCATACATCTAAATGTATAAGATCATCCACTTGTGTTGACGTATGTTCACTCATAGGAAAGGGTTCTCTATGTTTCTTTGCCTTATGACACACATCACATGGCATAAAAGATCCTATCCATTGAAGTTTTAGATCAGACTTAAGCACATTCAGAACCTGGTCTGAAGGATGACCAAGTCTGGAATGCCACACTTTACTACCTAACTGATCAGATAGACAAGCAATATTAGACACAAATTACTCACCACTAAAATATAGACCATCAACTTGACTACCAGTCAGAAGCACTTTCTTTGTAACAGAATCCTGAATATAACATTTATGTTCATCAAAAAAACACACCCATTTTATTATCTCTAGCTAACTTATACACAGAAACAAGGTTGACATAGTAGTCTGGAACTACAAAAACATCCTTTAAAACAACTTTATCACTTAAAAAAACAGTCCCTATCTTTGTAAAAGTGGCAAAAGTACTATTTGGATGTTTAACTTTAATATTCAAATCAGAAACATTAACACCATTCAAAATATTTTTATCACTCATGACCATATGTTGATTAGCCTCAGAATCTACTATCCAACCACAATCTTTACCAAAATATGCACCAACAGTAAAAGCAAACCATCTAGGATTCAAAAAATCACAAGCAATAGAACACAATGATGTACCTCCCATGTTAGTAGTGTGAGAGGTAACAGAACTTGGCTCCTTTATCAATCCTAACAGTTTAGAAACTTGATCAGAAGTAAGAGTAGTTAAAACAGAACTAGATGAATTATTAGCTTGAGATTGTCTAGAGTTTTCACTCTGAAAAAACTTATTTCCTTGATTAGAGACACTACCTCTAGGTTTATAACCTGGAGGAAACCCAACTAGCTCAAAACATCTCTCCCTCACATGTCCAATTTTATTACAACGAGTGAATTTTAAACTTGGATTAGGACCACTATTGGATCTTCTCATATTAGTATTAAATGAAGATTGAGAACCTTTAGACACAAAAACAGAGTTTTGAACCTGATTTTTTGAAGTCCACTACTGACCTTATGTGATTCCTCCTTACACACAACAGAGAAAGCAGTTTTGACAGTGGGTAGAGGATCTCTAATCAAGAGATTAGTTCTAACAGGTTGAAACACATCATCCAGCCCCATGAGAAACTGCATAAGTTTAATCATACTACTGAAATCACTAAGATCCTTCGCAGCCTTACATGTACAAGGTTGGATGAGAACTATTGCATAAAATTGTTTCCACATAGTGTTTAGCTTATTAAATATTCTAAACAGTACTACCATTTTGCTTCACAGAGTTATTTTTTGATAAAGTTCAAATACAACAGACCCATCCACCTTATCATATGCCTCTTTTAAATCATTCCAAACATCCACAGCAAGACTGGAATATACCTGACCTACATACAGTTCTTCTGAAATGGAATTTAATATCCAAGTCAGAACAATGAATTACACATATCCCATTGCTGGGCCAGAACCTCATCAGTCTCAGATTTAACACATTTGCCATCAATAAATCCTGTTTTATTTTTTACCCTTAGAGCCAGTTTCATTGCATTTGCCCAAACTGTATAATTCTATGTCCCTTTAAGTTTAATTGAAACCACAGTAAGACTACTAGAGTCACTAGCATGTAGATACAAAGGATCATTAGCCTCAATTTTGCTAACCAAAGTAACAGTATCAGCAGCATCAGTCATAGTTGTAACAGGTAAGGGACACTCAGCACAGCTGAAAACAAGCATAAACAGTTAAGAACAACACAAAATACTAACAGCAGATCAAGAACAATCACGAATAATGCAGAACAATAACACCAGATTAAAAAAAGAGAATCAAACAATCTGCAGGCAACGAAACCCAGCCAGTGATCCATATACTTACCAACTATAGTTGGCAGCCAAGTCTTAACTGGGGAGTTTCTCACAGATAAACACACCGTATAACAATATCAACAAAAAAGGAAAAGAACTATTCAGGAAAGATCTCACCGAGAGGGAGTCCCAAGTTAGGGTTTCCAGGAGTCCAGACCTAATTTTCTTCACTTAGGGAAACTAGATCTGGAGCGCAACAACCAGAGCCTGTATCACCAAACACCATTTAGTATTCGGCGTACACCCCTTTAACGGACCTTCAATCCTCTCATTGATTCAGCGCAAGAATCGCGTAGCACACGAACAAAACAACAATTCAACACTTGTAGAAGCAGCGACAAAGCACCAGGATCAGATACACACTCAGATCTAAAAGACTAGGGTTTCGGTTTCGATCTGAAACCCTAACACGAACCAAACGAGAAACGGAACACTGCGGAAGACGAACACCACCAGAATCACTCACGAGCTCCAGGGAGCTCTGATACCATGTAATGAACAATGGTATAAACACACACACCAGAAGAAACCTCTACCAAAATACAAAGTCTCACAAGAGATATAAATCTGAACCAGAATACAACGGAGAAAGAACAAACACGAAGATCATCAACTCGATGATCTTTAACCAAGAAGAAGACTCAACAAATCTCAACGACTCTACTAATCTTGAAGAAGAACACAATTAGAGAAGTGAGCGGCTGAACAGAAGAAAAATAAGAGCCTTAACCCTAAACTAACTCAAAAAGACATTATATGGCGACCCTAAAACTTTTGCTTTCTTACCCCAGCAAATACAGCAACGACGACAGCCGAGGCTGCAAACGCTACGACGCAAGAATAATTTTCGGGACGAAAATTCCAATTACAAGGGGATGATGTGACATCCGAGAATTTCAAGGTTTACTTCCGTTAGACAATTCCGTTAGTTACGTTATAAGTATTAACTTAGTAACTAATGCATAACTAGGCCGAATACGTCCACGACTTTTGGTTGATCACCGAACCCGTCCATATGTGCTATGTGTTCATTTGTTGTTGTCAGTTTGTGCAATGTGATTTAAATACATGAGTTAGTATTGTGAATAGCATGACAATTTATGAATCGTGTTTATCTTGCTTAGAATGTGAAATTGACCACTTTTTGGTAACCAGCGAAACTACCGGGCGAAACTATAGTGTCGCCTGGCAGTCTGTTGGCTCACTCGAGATCAGAGCCAGTTTCGCCAGGCCAGCGAAACTGCCAGCGAAACTAGCCTCTGATATAAATAATCTTAATAAACCCTAGCTCACCTATTTGCCTCATTTCACACAAAAACACACACACTCTCCTGAAACTTCTGGACCAGCTGATTCCAACCAAGAACCATCAAGAATCAGCCATCACCTCGAGTTGTGAAGATCATCCATCGATCCTAGATCAACCGTGAGTCCCAAAACCACCATTTTTATGCTTTTCTATGTGTTTCTTCATAAAGCATGCCTAAATCTCTGTGTTATCATTAGATCTTCTGTAGGAATGCTTAGGAATGCTAGATCCACCATAAAGTTGATAACTTTACGTGTGAAACTGATCCATGATAAAGATTTATGCTATTTAGGTCATTTTAGGGTTTTGAATGTATTTTGGTGATTTGATGATGAAAATGCATGTTTAAGGTGTTAAAGCTTATTGATTTATGTTGGTAAATGCCTATGTATGCTAAACAATGAATTGCATGAAGTATGGAAGCTGTTAGGTTGATTTTTAGGCTGATCCGTATGTTTTTCGTGACTAGCGAAACTGTCATGTTCTCTGGGCGAAACTGTCCAGCGAAACTATGTATATCTCCTTCCAGCGACACTATACAGCGAAACTATAGTGTCGCCGGGTAAACCGACCAGACCAGCTCGAGCGAATCTACCGAGCGAAATTCCCTGAACGAAAGTTCAAACCAGTTTCGGGCGAAACTAGGCTAGCGAAACTGTGCCAACAGTTTTGAGCGAAACTAGCCTAGCGAAACTGTGTCATCGGGTATTGCCTAGCGAAAGTGCTGCCCGTGCACACAGCGAAACTGTCTAGCGAAACTGCTAGCGAAACTGAGACCAAAATCCAAACTTGTGCAATTTGCTTGAATGTTATGCCATGACTTACATGATTATGCCATGATGATACATGCTTTGATTTCTGATGTATATGAACCCTTGTTTATGATCAACCATCGGTGTCGTGTGTCGTTATGTCGAGTCATAGTTTCAACGTGCTATGTTATGAGCCATAGTGACGTTAAGTAAAGATTAGACACAAAACTAATACTTAAGACCTAAACGTGTTCATAGGTCTTCGTTAAGCATACTTGGATTATTAACAAGTGTAGCAGTGCAACCCAAGGTGAGTGTCACTAACCCGATTACCGTGAACCCGTTTGGGTCACAACGAATAACTAAATGAAAAACAATGCTAACAACCGTATGAGTGCTATGCACCTCCCTGATGAACCTGAAAACTTGGAGTGCTCGGCACCCACTTGACGAACTTGAAGTGCTTTATGGGAAGCACTTGTGAATTACTTAAATAACTATTTCTGGAATGAAACTGTAAACATTTTGAGATTCGTGAGAATCCGATAAACTTTTTTTTAATATGGCTAGCGTAGGTTAAAGTCTAAATCACATGATATCACATGATTTCTAAGGATGCCTTGAAACTTAAAAGTCCTCAAATAAATTGTATCATTAATTGTAAAGCGAGGGGATGTTGGGTAGATCTACTGGAGTTTGACAAACTCCGCCCCGTGGCACGGGGAGTGCACGGAGGTACAATATCAGCCTATCTGACCGTGATCCCGAGAGGACACGGGGGAGGCAAAACCGCGATGACGTAGGTCCGCAGTACTGATGGCACGGCCACTACAATAATTTATGGTCAGCTTTGGTACAAACTTCCTTAGTGCATGGAACAACGGATTAGCTACCCGCGATATCGGTTGAGCACTTTAACTATACAAAACTAGTACATACCCGATAACGTAGGTTACGGACAATACTTTTACTAAACCACAATAATATGATTATGGATAACACTAAGCATTGCTTTTCACAAATGTATATTTCACAAGTATATGTAAATTCGATTATGATTATGAGACCGGGCCAATGCGTGACATGCCCACTGTGAACTCACCAACCGTTAGGTTGACACTTGCGTGGTTTAAACTTTTGCAGATCGCTGAAGAGTATCCGGAGCAGGTTGACATGGCACAAGAAGATGTTTATTTTTATTTAAACTAAACTTGGGAATTTAAAACAATGTTTATGTAAAGCACGTGGTTAGTGCTAAAGATAATGTTTTCCGCTGCGTACTGTTAAACTGTTTTTTTTTTTTATTAATGTTTGGACTTTACTCTGATTCGTTTAGTATTTGTAACAAATGGTTGTGGTCCTGGTTTGCTCGCACCCCTTAACGGTATAAACTCCGTTAGTGGTAAATTTGGGGGTGTGACAGATTGGTATCAGAGCCATAAGTTGCAGAGAACTGGAATCATTTGGAAAAACGATTTGGAAACTGCAACTTGAAACCTTAGTTACAAACGAACAAACAAATTCCCAAAACAAAAAAAAAAATTTACGTGCCAACCTGGGATACTCGCTCTGCTGTGTAAGTAAAAGCTTAGTACGTATGTATATATATAGATATAAATATATATATATATAGACCGTGTCTAGGAAGTCTAACGGAAAACCCTAGGAAAATTTTCACACACGAATACGAAACGCGAACGCTATTACGCGCACTATGCCGGGGGAAAGCGACAACGAAACGATGCTACACGCTACGTCCTGATTTCTACTACGATGACTACGCCGACGGTGACTTTTATGGGAAAGCCGACTTTCGACGATAGCTACTTACGACTTACGACGTTCTCCGACGACACCTCGATTTTGCACAAAATTTTCTGGACTAATAGTGGGATAATGGGAATTGTTAATATACATATTATGGGATATGTATAAAGTATAACTGTGACTGAACACTGGCTACTTTAACTGTTCAGCAAAATGGCTGGAAGAGCGGGAAGAAACAATATTAACTTGACACCTGCGCAACTGCAAGCGATGATTAACGAACATGTGCAAGCTGCCGTGGCGGCCGTCCAAGCTACAATTGTCGCGCATGGAAACCAGCATCACTGTACGTTTAAGTCTTTCATGGACTGTAAGCCGATGACGTTCTCCGGCGAGGAAGGAGCGGTGGGACTCCTTAGATGGATCGAGAAGTCTGAAAAGGTTTTCTCCATGTGTAACTGCCCTGCTGGAGACAAAGTGAAGTATGCGACTGGTACCTTTGAGGGAGCTGCTCTCTCCTGGTGGAACGCTGAAATCCAGATGATTGGGTTAGATGCGGCTAATAACATGCAATGGGGAGCGTTTAAGGAGCTGATTATGGAGGAGTACTGTCCCCGTGACCAAGTGAAGAAGTTGGAGGGCGAATTCTTAAATCTGAAAATGACTGGGTCTGAAGTCGAACAGTATACTGCACGATATCATGAGTACGAAGTCTTGTGCCCCACGATGGTTGATGCTGAGTTCAAACGCATTGAGCGTTATCTGGAAGGCCTCGCGCCTCAAATCAAAGGACTGGTGACTGCCAGCAACCCCGCAACCGTGCAGCAAGCCATCCGTTTGGCTCACAAACTTACTGATCAGGAGGTTGAAAAGGGTACACTTCCTGCAAAGGCCACTGAGAAGACTGCCCTTAGTGGCAAGAGAAAAGCTGATGATGAAGCTCCTGAAAACTCACTGAACAATCAGAGTGTTGGAAACAGCACTGGGAGGTCTTATAACTCCCAAGGTCAAAGTAAGAGGTCTGGGAACACCAGTGGTAACTACCGCTAGGGCGGTAATGGGCAAAGCAACTACAGGGGTAACCTGCCTCTGTGCAACAAGTGTGGGAAACATCATGCTGGTGTTTGTAGAAAGAATCTGAGCTGTGAAAGGTGTGGGAAGAAAGGCCACGAAGCAAAAGACTGTTGGGCAACTCTACCTGAGCAACAAAACCGCCAAAGGCAAAACAACAACAACAACAATCATGGCAACAACTATGGGAACAACCGTAACGGGGGAAAGGAAATAATCAGAACAATAATGGTGGAGCCCGTGGCTGTTTTGAATGTGGTGCTCAAGGCCACATTAAGAGGAACTGCCCTCAGCTGAGAAGACAGGGTAACGGTAACCAAGGAAACAACGGTGGGAATGGTAATGGCAATGGGAATGGCAATGGTAATGGTGGGAATGGTAGGGGTCGAGCTTTCGTCATGGGTCAAGGAGAAGCTCGCAATGACGCCAACGTGATTAATGGTAAATTTATATTGAATGGTTTCTTTGCTACTGTGTTATTTGATTCTGGTGCTGAAAGAAGTTTTATTTCCACTAAGTTTGCCAGGCTAATAAATGCTAAACCAATTGCCTTAGACGCTAAGTATGTGGTAGAGCTAGCAAATGGTAAACTTCATGATACGACTCAGATAGTTAAGGACTGTAAGTTAGAACTAGCTGGCCATACATTAGGAATCGACCTTATGCCTTTCCCGATTGGTAGTTTTGATGTTATAGTAGGAATGGATTGGTTATCTGAGAATCAAGCTGAAATCTTATGTAAAGAAAAAGTGGTTCGTATCCCACTCGAAGGAGGTAAAGTGTTAACGGTCCAAGGTGAAAAAGGTGGAACAGTAACTGGTATTATTTCGTTCCTCAAAGCTCAAAAGTGCCTTCGTAAAGGTCACTTCGCGATTCTTGCAAACGTCACCGATTCGACACTTCCCGAGCGCAGAATCAACGATTACCCGATAGTTCGCGACTTCCAAGATGTATTTCCTGAAGATCTGCCTGGTTTGCCTCCATTTCGTAAAGTGGAGTTTGGGATCGAATTAGCTCCTGGAGCCGCTCCGATTGCACGCGCACCTTACCGTTTGGCGGTAAGTGAACTCAACGAACTCTCCTCACAACTTCAAGAGCTACTCGACAAAGGGTTCATTCGTCCAAGTTCGTCTCCGTGGGGAGCACCGGTATTGTTTGTTAAGAAGAAGGATGGAACGTTCCGAATGTGTATTGACTACCGAGAGCTTAACAAAGTTACGATCAAGAATCGGTATCCACTTCCTCGAATCGACGATCTCTTCGACCAACTGCAAGGTTCGAGCTACTTCTCAAAGATTGATCTACGGTCTGGATATCACCAACTGAATCGAGTGTGCAAGCCGTACCTCGATAAGTTTGTGATAGTTTTCATTGATGATATTTTGATCTACTCCAGGACAAAGGAGGAACACGAGGAACACCTGTGACTTATCTTGGAATTGCTCCGCAAGGAACAGCTTTACGCCAAGTTTTCAAAGTGCGATTTTTGGATTCGCGAAGTCCAGTTTCTTGGACACATTGTTGATCAGAATGGAATTCACGTCGACCCAGCTAAAGTGGAAGCTATCAAGAATTGGTCTACTCCAAGAGCGCCGACCGAAATCCGACAATTTTTGGGACTTGCCGGATACTATCGAAGATTCATCAAGGGTTTTTCGCAGTTGGCTCAACCCTTAACGGCTTTAACGCACAAAGGAGTGCAATACAGATGGGGTGAAAAAGAAGAACGCGCGTTTCAAACTCTTAAAGATATGTTATGTTCAGCTCCAATTCTCGCGTTACCCGATGGGATTGACGACTTTGTAGTCTACTGTGATGCATCCATCCAAGGACTCGGTTGCGTGTTGATGCAACGGGATAAGGTGATTGCCTATGGGTCCAGGCAGCTGAAGGATACTGAAAAGAATTATACAACGCATGATTTGGAATTGGGAGCCGTTATCCATGCACTCAAGATTTGGAGACATTACCTCTACGGAACAAAGTGCACAATATTTACCGACCACAAGAGCTTACAACACATCTTTAATCAGAAGGATCTCAACATGCGAAAACGAAGGTGGGTCGAGCTATTGAATGATTATGACTTAGCAATCAAATATCACCCAGGAAAAGCCAATGTTGTGGCTGATGCATTAAGTCGGAAGGAGTATGAAAAGCCTCGACGAGTACGAGCGCTGCAACTTACCATCCACACGGGATTGCCGGATCGGATCCGCGATGCCCAACAAGAAGCTCTAAAGGAAGAAAACTTTGCAGCTGAAGCACTGCGAGGGGTAGATGGTAACTCTAAAATCAAATCCGACGGACTCAGGTATTATAATGATAGGATTTGGGTTCCCTTACTTGGAAATCTTCGTGAGCTCGTGATGGACGAGGCTCACAAGTCAAGGTATTCGGTGCACCCTGGATCGGATAAAATGTACCAAGATTTGAAGGGTTTGTATTGGTGGCCGAATATGAAATCCGACATCGCGCGATATGTGGCTAAGTGTTTAACGTGCTCAAGAGTGAAGATTGAATACCAAAAGCCTTCTGGGCTATTACATCAACCAAAGATCCCAGAATGGAAATGGGAAGATATCTCAATGGATTTTGTAACGGGATTACCTCATCGATCGAATCGACCGGATGCGATTTGGGTTATCATCGATCGATTAACCAAATCTGCACACTTCATTCCAATAAAAGAAACTGATAATATGGATAAGTTAACAAAGCTGTACATTGACCGAATTGTGGCACGTCATGGAGTGCCTAAGACTATTATCTCCGATAGAGATCCTCGATTTACTTCCCGACTATGGCAATCTATGCAAGAAGCATTGGGAACCAGACTGGATATGAGCACAGTCTATCACCCGCAGACCGATGGTCAGACGGAAAGAACTATTCAGACTTTAGAAGACATGCTCCGAGCTTGCGTTCTCGACTTCGGTAAAGACTGGGAAGCTCACCTTCCGTTGGTGGAGTTCTCCTACAACAACAGTTATCATTCGAGCATCGGTGCTGCACCTTTTGAAGCTCTTTATGGCAGAAAATGTAGATCGCCCGTGTGTTGGGCCGAAACAGGTGAGAAGGGACTCACCGGACCAGAGCTCATTCATGATACAACTGAACGGATTATTCAGATCAGAAAGCGGATAGCCGCAGCACGTGACAGACAAAATAGCTATGCCGATAAACGCCGTAAACCTTTGAAGTTCGAGGTAGGCGACAAAGTGTTATTAAAGGTATCCCCCTGGAAAGGTGTGATACGCTTCGGAAAGCGTGGAAAGCTGAATCCTCGCTACATTGGTCCTTTTGAAATCATTGAGGAAGTAGGCCCGGTGGCCTACCGATTACAACTCCCTGCAGAGCTCGATGGAGTTCACAACGTGTTTCACGTTTCTAACTTAAAGAAATGTCTGGCTGAAGACACCGAAATAATTCCGTTAGAGGAATTGGAAATTGATGAACATTTGAGATTTATTGAGCAACCGGTAGAAATCATGGGACGCGAGGAGAAAGCCCTCAAACGTAGCAAGATTCTGATCGTCAAGGTGCGATGGAACTCAAGGCGTGGACCTGAATATACTTGGGAACGAGAGGATCAAATGAGGAAAAAGTATCCTCACTTGTTCGAGCAAACGTCCACAAAAACTCAAGGTATGATTTAATTTTGGGGACCAAAATTCCTTTAACAGGAGGAGGATGTGACGACCCTAAAACTTTTGCTTTCTTACCCCAGCAAATACAGCAACGACGACAGCCGAGGCTGCAAACGCTACGACGCAAGAATAATTTTCGGGACGAAGATTCCAATTACAAGGGGATGATGTGACATCCGAGAATTTCAAGGTTTACTTCCGTTAGACAATTCCATTAGTTACGTTATAAGTATTAACTTAGTAACTAATGCATAACTAGGCCGAATACGTCCACGACTTTTGGTTGATCACCGAACCCGTCCATATGTGCTATGTGTTCATTTGTTGTTGTCAGTTTGTGCAATGTGATTTAAATACATGAGTTAGTATTGTGAATAGCATGACAATTTATGAATCGTGTTTATCTTGCTTAGAATGTGAAATTGACCACTTTTTGGTAACCAGCGAAACTACCGGGCGAAACTATAGTGTCGCCCAGCAGTCTGTTGGCTCACTCGAGATCAGAGCCAGTTTCGCCAGGCCAGCGAAACTGCCAGCGAAACTAGCCTCTGATATAAATAATCTTAATAAACCCTAGCTCACCTATTTGCCTCATTTCACACAAAAACACACACACTCTCCTGAAACTTCTGGACCAGCTGATTCCAACCAAGAACCATCAAGAATCAGCCATCACCTCGAGTTGTGAAGATCATCCATCGATCCTAGATCAACCGTGAGTCCCAAAACCACCATTTTTATGCTTTTCTATTTGTTTATTCATAAAGCATGCCTAAATCTCTGTGTTATCATTAGATCTTCTGTAGGAATGCTTAGGAATGCTAGATCCACCATAAAGTTGATAACTTTACGTGTGAAACTGATCCATGATAAAGATTTATGCTATTTAGGTCATTTTAGGGTTTTGAATGTATTTTGGTGATTTGATGATGAAAATGCATGTTTAAGGTGTTAAAGCTTATTTTTTTATGTTGGTAAATGCCTATGTATGCTAAACAATGAATTGCATGAAGTATGGAAGCTGTTAGGTTGATTTTTAGGCTGATCCGTATGTTTTTCGCGACTAGCAAAACTGTCATGTTCTCTGGGCGAAACTGTCCAGCGAAACTATGTATATCTCCTTCCAGCGACACTATACAGCGAAACTATAGTGTCGCCGGGTAAACCGACCAGACCAGCTCGAGCAAATCTACCGAGCGAAATTCCCTGAACGAAAGTTTAAACCAGTTTCGGGCGAAACTAGGCTAGCGAAACTGTGCCAACAGTTTCGAGCGAAACTAGCCTAGCGAAACTGTGTCATCGGGTATTGCCTAGCGAAAGTGCTGCCCGTGCACACAGCGAAACTATCTAGCGAAACTGCTAGCGAAACTGAGACCAAAATCCAAACTTGTGCAATTTGCTTGAATGTTATGCCATGACTTACATGATTATGCCATGATGATACATGCTTTGATTTCTGATGTATATGAACCCTTGTTTATGATCAACCATCGGTGTCGTGTGTCGTTATGTCGAGTCATAGTTTCAACGTGCTATGTTATGGGCCATAGTGACGTTAAGTAAAGATTAGACACAAAACTAATACTTAAGACCTAAACGTGTTCATAGGTCTTCGTTAAGCATACTTGGATTATTAACAAGTGTAGCAGTGCAACCCAAGGTGAGTGTCACTAACCCGATTACCGTGAACCCGTTTGGGTCACAACGAATAACTAAATGAAAAACAATGCTAACAACCGTATGAGTGCTATGCACCTCCCTGATGAACCTGAAAACTTGGAGTGCTCGGCACCCACTTGACGAACTTGAAGTGCTTTATGGGAAGCACTTGTGAATTACTTAAATAACTATTTCTGGAATGAAACTGTAAACATTTTGAGATTCGTGAGAATCCGGTAAACTTTTTTTTAATATGGCTAGCGTAGGTTAAAGTCTAAACCACATGATATCACATGATTTCTAAGGATGCCTTGAAACTTAAAAGTCCTCAAATAAATTGTATCATTAATTGTAAAGCGAGGGGATGTTGGGTAGATCTACTGGAGTTTGACAAACTCCGCCCCGTGGCACGGGGAGTGCACGGAGGTACAATATCAGCCTATCTGACCGTGATTCCGAGAGGACACGGGGAAGGCAAAACCGCGATGACGTAGGTCCGCAGTACTGATGGCACGGCCACTACAATAATTTATGGTCAGCTTTGGTACAAACTTCCTTAGTGCATGGAACAACGGATTAGCTACCCGCGATATCGGTTGAGCACTTTAACTATACAAAACTAGTACATACCCGATAACGTAGGTTACGGACAATACTTTTACTAAACCACAATAATATGATTATGGATAACACTAAGCATTGCTTTTCACAAATGTATATTTCAAAAGTATATGTAAATTCGATTATGATTATGAGACCGGGCCAATGCGTGACATGCCCACTGTGAACTCACCAACCGTTAGGTTGACACTTGCGTGGTTTAAACTTTTGCAGATCGCTGAAGAGTATCCGGAGCAGGTTGACATGGCACAAGAAGATGTTTATTTTTATTTAAACTAAACTTGGGAATTTAAAACAATGTTTATGTAAAGCACGTGGTTAGTGATAAAGATAATGTTTTCCGCTGCGTACTGTTAAACTGCTTTTTTTTTTTATTAATGTTTGGACTTTACTCTGATTCGTTTAGTATTTGTAACTAATGGTTGTGGTCCTGGTTTGCTCGCACCCCTTAACGGTATAAACTCCGTTAGTGGTAAATTTGGGGGTGTGACACATTATATAGTGCAGCTCCAAGTAGGTAACCCGATGCATCTCGTCCCGAACCATACTCCAAGCTCCAGCTTCTTTAGCCCATGTTTATTTCACTTTAGCCCACTCCTTATTTCATCAAGCCCAATCTTCTTTGCCTAAATAAATTAATCCAAAAACAACAAAAATACATTAAGATTAAAACAAGAATAACTAAACAAATTAATGTATGAGGATATTGAAGTGCTAACAAATACAAACATTAGGTATTTTTAACAGAGATCATAAAAGGTTACTATAAGGAACCTATTTTCTGTATAAAGCCTATGAAGGTAATTGGGGTGTACTAATGGTCATTTGGCCGAATAGTATGTATAAGATCAAGTTATAATTATTTATTAACATGTTTTACATATTATAAATACACAATAGTGTTATTTTACAATTATCTTGTCATAAGTAATAATTATAGAAAAACACAATAACTAACAGAATGACACAGTGACAAAAAAATGACACAATAATAAAGAAAAGACACAATAAAAGTTAAAAAGACACTATGACAAACATGTTATATGATAATTGCACATTCTATATTTACAATCATATCCAAATAATATTTATAATCATATAAATAATTATGCATGTTATATGATAATTACGCAACCCTATATTTATATTTAAATAACTTATGTTTATAGTTACACATATAAAAATTACTCAAATTATACGACCATGCATAGACATTTTTTTTTAAAAAATAGACAATTTTTAAAAGAAAGTATATCAAGAATATAGTTGAGAATAAAATACTTAATTAAATTTTATAGTGTAATTTTTTATTTAAAAATAATATGGTTTAAAATGTTACCTCCCTTTAAAAAACTTGGATGAACTTGGTCAAGAATGATAACTCATTTATGCTTGAGACTTAGTTAGTTTTTATGTGTGATAATTTCATGTTTTTTTTATCGTAAGTTTGGATTACTGACGGGCCACTGATATCACTCGATCATTTTCATTTTCTATAATGAGAAATTCACTATAGATGAGAAAGCTTCATGACCCAACTTGAAACTTCCAGTTTTTTGTCACAGTTTACATCACCTCAACCACACGTCACCTCAACCACATAGACTAAGAATCATAAATTCCATTCTTGTATCCAAACCGTTAATTCCTTAGACGAATGGCTCACAATCTTTTTTAACCTTTGTAAAAAGAAATAGGCGTTATATTTTTTATAGGACCAACCACCACCCACCCACCCCCCCCCCCCCCCCCAATGTTATAGTCATTGATCAATATAATGTAACGATAAACTTAATGTAATGGCAAATTTATAATTAATGAGAAGTCAATGATGCTTAGAAAGGTTAAAATGTAAATTAGCCTTCTATCGATTTCTTTTATCAAATACTAGTTTTGCCTTTCTTTCTTAATTGAATTTTTTTAATATACTTAATTATTTATTTATTAAAATAATTATAAACTCAAGTATCTTTATCTTTAATGTGTGTATGATATTGTTGTATATATAGATGTTAAAGAGGAGAAAAATAAAAAAGAGTGAGTACTGTTGGGAACCGGCTCAAATAAACTCCGATTGAACTCATCCAGTGACGTTGAAGAATTATGTCGAATCATTAATGGGTTTAGCTTTTATAGTCTTTAGCTTTTAGGATTTCAAGTATTTAGTTTTTCTAAGATTTAGAGTTTAACTTTTAGAATTTATATTTTATTGTTATCAACCTAAATGTCATGCCGGATAGACTGGCCCTAACCGAACACACTACTAGATATACTAGTGATGCATAGGGGTGTTCAATGGTTTGGTTTACGGTTTATTCGGTTTATTCGATTCGGTTTATTCGGTTTGAAGTTTTTTTATGATAACCATAACCAAACCAAATCGTATTGAAAAGCTTACAAACCGAATCGAATAAACCATATTCAATACGATTCGATTTCGGTTGAGTACCGAATAAATCGTATTCAAACCGTTTAAACCGTATTCACCAAATAACATATATTGCCTATTTTTTTGCTAACAAAAAAAAATAAAGAAAGAAAAAACATCTTTAACATATCCCTAGAGTTTGAAACCATAATCCGATATACAACCAAAATACCTACAACCAATGTAGACTTTTATTTTTGGTGGAGTGGAAAAGGAGAAGACGATGAGTCGATAACTACTTTTTACGACAAACTTGTTTTACCCTAAAAAATCATGGATGCATACTTAGTTGGATTGTGGGTAAGTCATAAGTGGGTTTAGCTTAAATGGTTAAATGTTTATAAATAAATAAATAAATAAATAAATAAATAAATAAATAAATAAATATATATATATAAATCTTATCTGGTTTTAAACGGATATCCGAATAAACCAAATAAAAACCAAACTCAAAACCATAACCGAACCGTAAACCTAATTCACAATTCGGTTACGGTTGAAAACCGAACCGTAAACCGAATTCACAATTCGATTTGGTTTATTCGGATATGGATGCGGTTTGTTTTGACAGTTTATTCGGATTTCGGTTATTTTTGCACACCCCTAGTGATGCATGTAGGATGTAGAGATGAACAAGATACAATCAAACATCTCATATTCAAAGTCCATTTGAAGCGGCCCACTGATGTATAAGGCCACCAAAATTTAAGCTAGACATGAAAGGGAATCCCCAGCCCAACCAAATTAAGGGAGCCCAAACAGAGCTCTTGGGCCCGAATCGAAATCTGCTATGGATCTGCCAATACCTTCAATAAAAGACGGCCCACATTATTAGCCGGCCTAACATAATGGATAAACTCAATTAACCGAGTCCATACATTCCAATCCAAATGAACCCGAAGACAAGGATGGCATATCTAAAGGTGCAAATCTCAAACCGGTTTAGGCTCTCAAACCGGTTTTCAAACCGGTCAAAACCGGTTTTGATCAACCCAGTTCCCAAACCGGTCAAACGGAACCGGTTTCAATCGGTTAGGGGTTTTTGTGAAGAAACCGGTTTTCAAACCGGTTTGGCCCAAACCGGTTTGAAACCGGTTTGGCCCAAACCAGTTTGAAACCGGTTTCTTCACATCACTTTTAAGCAACTTTTTCTAGTCGTTTATGTGTTATAAACATTACTACACTTCTCAATCTCTTAAATTCCAACAAAGATTATCCCTCATTCACTCAAAAAATGGCCTCTTCAAGTGCTTAAAGCAACGCCGGCAACGACGAGTTCTCGATTGTGAGGATTGTTCCAACAAAGAGAGCTCCGCATTTGTTCGGGCCGCATTTCGACTTGGTTGAGTTCAAAAATGGTATGCAAAAGGCTCGGTGTCATTGGCAATGGATTGAACTCGACTACCCCAACAATAATGTTTAATCTAGTTAAAATATTTTGTAGCTTCTTTCAAAATTAGGTACTTTTGTAATCGTTTAGGTGTGAACTTCTTCTCTTTTGTAATTTTTATGTTTTTTGTCAATAAAAAGTATGTTTTTTTTTTAGTTTTTATAAAGTTTAAAAAAATAAAAAAAATATATACAAAACCGGTTCAAACCGGTTTGAGATCCCAAACTGGTTCGGTTTCTAACCGGAACCGGTTTCACCGGTTTCTCAAACTCGTGCTCAAAACCGGTTTGGTAACCGAACCGGTTTGGCCCCAAACTGGTTTTGACCAAAACCGATTTTGGTCAAAACCGGTTTGAGAACCGAACCGGTTTGGTTTTCAAACCGGTTTTTGCACCTCTAGGCATATCCATATATGTACAAAAAACAAGATTTCGCAACAAGACCGCGGGGATAGCACGGGGATACAGAAAAGTTGCAATGTTATAAAGTGTATCTATTATAACTTCAACTCCTGTGTTAAATTCGTTGAGATTGGAAAAAAAAATAAAGAAAATCCATATTATACGACTCTATCTATTACACAATCCACTCAACATAAATTGTTTGTTAAACTCCCACAACTATACATAGTACACTAATAAATCATTTATTAAATTTGTTGTGTTTATAATAAAAAATAAATTTACTTTATTTATGTCACATGACAACACATATGTCGTCACATGGCAAAATGATTTAGCGTCACGTTATAGGAGGTATTGTTCCTAAGAATATGAAATTTGTTTAATAGATAACGAGAATTTTGCCCGCCCGCGCGTTGCTGCGTGCTATCATGTTCGATATGTTTTTGTGACTGTTGCGTATTGTTTATTGACTTTTTAAACGTACTTGTCATTTGTTTATGATTTGTTTATGCTTTGATATATAGAATGTAACAGCCCAGACCCGTCGCACCAAGATATTGTCCGCTTTGGCAGCCGGCATGCCCTCAGGCATCCGCCCCTCACGGTTTTAAAACGCGTCTTGATAGGGGAGGTATCCACACCCTTATAAAGCGGTGTTTAGTTCTCCTCCCCACCAATGTGGGATGTTACAATCCTCCCCCCTTAGGGGACCAGCGTCCTCGCTGGCACACTGGCCGACGACCGGCTCTGATACCATCTGTAACAGCCCAGACCCGTCGCACCAAGATATTGTCCGCTTTGGCAGCCGGCATGCCCTCAGGCATCCGCCCCTCACGGTTTTAAAACGCGTCTTGATAGGGGAGGTATCCACACCCTTATAAAGCGGTGTTTAGTTCTCCTCCCCACCAATGTGGGATGTTACAATCCTCCCCCCTTAGGGGACCAGCGTCCTCGCTGGCACACTGGCCGACGACCGGCTCTGATACCATCTGTAACAGCCCAGACCCGTCGCACCAAGATATTGTCCGCTTTGGCAGCCGGCATGCCCTCAGGCATCCGCCCCTCACGGTTTTAAAACGCGTCTTGATAGGGGAGGTATCCACACCCTTATAAAGCGGTGTTTAGTTCTCCTCCCCACCAATGTGGGATGTTACATAGAATGTAATGTACTAAAAATGATGTATTTGTTGTTATGCATTTCATCCTGAAAAGCCTAATGCAGTTGTAGTTTGTAAGTCCATTTGTTTGTTTCTTGACATTGACTAATTACCAATCCTACTTGTCATTGCATATGAAAGTTATTGATGGAATCAAAGCCCACAGTAAATACTAAATTAAGGAAAAGTAAAAAGAAAAAACTGAATGATTAGTGGCGTACACACACAGCCACTCACGCATCATTTTCTTAATAAAGAGTAAAATTGTCAAGCAAAATGTCAATAAAGACTAAAAGTGTTAATAAAAACAAAAAGTTGTGCTCAATTTGTAATAAGCAAAAACAATACTATTCATCTTCAAATTTTTATTGTATTATATATAAATAACAGAATTCCAAACTTTGAAAAAAAACACCCAGCATACTTGCTTTGAAATAAAAACATATCAGCACAAAAACAACCCATTCCATATACTTGCTTTGAAATAAAAACATATCAGCACAAAAACAACCCATTCCATAGCCTGTAGGTTTTGTGATCTAACATAATTATTTCTTGGGAAGTTTGACTAACACCATTGAACCATTTTCACTAAAGCTTCATTTTATTGTTACCCGTTACGCATTATATCTAGTACCATAACTAGTCAATGACCCGGGTAAATACCCGAGGCTATGATATAAAAAGAATTATGCGAAATAAAATTTGAACTGAATAATACATAAAACTAAAGAGCCGATAAATATTCAGTAATATTAAATTTACAAGTTAAAAAAAAAATTTGAATACAATGTTTTTGGTTGCATTTGTCCGACGACCATCTTTATCTAAAATTAAGATTCTAAGACCCTTTTTGCTTTTCACTTTTAATAGAGCAACGCACAGCTGGCCATAAAAGAATACCGGGTTCTTTAAAAACAAACAAACTCTAGACAACGATTGACCTTAGCTTTTTATGGTAATTGCAAAAAAAAAAACGAAATTAGAAATTGTCTTCTTTGAAATCTGAAAGCAATCCGCTTATCTATTGGAATTAATGAAAGTCTTGGAATAAACGTCTGATTCGTTGATCAAAACCTAAGCAATATGGATCTAGTTTTGTTAGGTTTTCTGTCACGAATCTAAAGCAATTTAAGGATCGAACTTTTGTTGAGAAATATAGGAGATATGATGAATAAAAGTTGTGGTATTGTAAACAAAAATATGGATAATCTTTTTATGGAAAAAATTTAATTTAGTGTAATTTTTAATTCTAAATTATAAGAAATTGACAAGTAAGCCAAATCCAATGTGGCACACCTAAATTGTGCCACATGGACCTATAAAAACTCATGTTTATTATATAGATAGAATAGATTATATGATCTTTTTTTATATAGTTTTCTTATTATTACCCTTGAATATAGGGTGTTAATCCCCTTTCATTTATTCAATAAGAATTACAATTCTTACAAGATATACAACATTAACTCTATTTGGTTTCCATCCTCCTCCTCCTTCATCCCGCTGTCGCCCCTCTTGTCAAACATTATATTCAATCTGTTCAATTAACCTTTCGAGTGTATTTTCATAAGTAACAGTGAAAAATCTTGTACAAAGGTGTTTTCCGTCTGAAGCGTGTGAAAGGAGTATATAGACGTATTCAATCAATTCCTCCATAAAATTGAATCGCAATTGGAATAAAAATACTCTATATCAATCACTGCATATCAATTTAACCGAATCGATAGAATGACAAAACTAAAAACGAAAACACAATACCTTCAATCGGGTTATCAGACGAATTCTCCATGGAAATTTTACTCGAAAACTATCATTAACACTTTAATCACAGACGAACACCGATATATCACCCCTCTTCTAATACGAAAAATATTATAAAATCGCCTAATTTAGTTTCTGATCTCTTTCCATAAATTACGGTGATGCAGTTACGCTACTAGAATGGGAGGGAAAAATTTAAAATGAATACTTGGACGATAATGCCCCTTCGTGTAATTTAGATAGTTAAAGAATGATCTGATTAAAAAAACATCAGATAGAGGTCCAGGATTAATCCGCAATGGATGTAATGAAAATTAAAGATGTAATTTACCCCAAATCTATCTATATATATATAGGGTAAAGATCATGTAAAAACCACATCTTTTTGCGAAAACCTAAAAACTGATACTAAACCCTTCATAACTTTTTCATACGATCATATTTTTTTAAAAAATTTGCACCAAAAACCTTAGAATTATGAGTTCTTTAATTCTGGAAAAAATTAAAAAAAACTTTAACGTCTCGTCGTTCTTTTATTAGTGCACATGTACACTAATAATAAAACTCATACATATAGTATGCGTTAATGTTTTTTTTAGAAAAAATCGCATCAAATACGTTATAATTTTGTTAGTTTTTCGTGATTTTTTATTAGTGCACATGTGCACTAATAATAAAGCACTTTATACGTGTCGTATACATTAATATTTTAAAAGAGAAATTGCACCATAAATCTTATAATTGTGTTATCTTTAACTCTGAAAATATATTTAACGTTTTAAAATTTTTTAAATTTTATGCTACACATGTGCACTATAACTAATAGTTATAGTGCATATGTAGAATTATCATTAGTTCTATGAATATTTTAGTTTTTTTAAATGTTTTTAACCTAAACAATATGTTTTCACATGACAATTCTCATTTGTGTAGTACTAATGAAAATGGTGCACATGTGCACTAATAATACACATGTGCACTATTTTTTTTTTCCGAAATATCAATTTCTTTTCCAGAATCAAAGACAATAGAATTTTAAGATTTTTGGTGCAAGTTTCATAGAAAAATATTAACGTATGTAAAAGTTATGAAGGTTTTAGTGTTAGTTTTTAGGTTTTCGCAAAAAATAGAGTTTTCGCAAGATCCTTACCATATATATATATATATATATATATATATATATATATATATATGGAGAGGATCATTTGAAAACCAATTTGATTTGAGAACTAAAAAGAACTAATTTGAGCCACAAGTTTATTACATGTATCCCCCCTCCCATGAATTGTAGTGGTCCCCCCCCCCCCTGAAATTTGTGGTTGAAATTTAGTTCTCAAAAATTCTCAAAATAAAAAGTTCTTATTTGAACCTAACCCTATATATATATATATATATATACCGCAGTGGATGTAGTGTTTTTGGTGGATGTAGGATAACTCGACTCTCTCTCTCTATATATATGTGTGCGTGTATATATATATATATATATATATATATATATATATATATATATATGGAGAGGATCATTTGAGAACCAATTTGATTTGAGAACTAAAAAGAACTAATTTGAGCCACAAGTTTATTTACATGTATCCACCCTCCCATGAATTGTAGTGGTCCCCCTGAAATTTGTGGTTGAGATTTAGTTTTCAAAAGTTCTCAAAATAAAAAGTTCTCATTTGAACCTAACCCTATATATATATAGTGAAAAGTTCATTGTCGGTACCCCCATAAGTGTAGACAGGTAGACACCCTATTTCACATGTGAAATTACTATATTTTGCATGTGAAATTCAATAAAAAGAACCTTTTTTTTAGATTTTATGTAAATAAAGAAATAAAATCTAAAATAAACATTAAGAATTGTGAAAATTTTTAATTAATGAATGATTCAGATTACGCACACCTATTATGATCCTTTCGTTTTACTCTTTTTTTTTCAAAAATCAAGCCATATGCATCATAGATTTCACTACGTAATCATTCATGGATTAAATTTTCACAATTCTCATTGTTTATCTTAGATTTTATTTATTTATTTACATAAAATCTAATAAAAAAAGTTTTTTTATTTAATTTCAAATGCGAAATAGAGTAATTTCACATGTGAAATATGGTGTCTACATGTCTACACTTATGGGGGTGTCTACAATGAACCTCACGCTATATATATATATATATATATATATATATATATATATATATATATATATATATATATATATATATATAGAGAGAGAGAGAGAGAGAGAGAGAGAGTCGAGTTATCCTACATCCAGCAAAAACGCTACATCCACTACGGATTGATCTGGGGCGTCAATCAAGATCATCCAACAGCCAAGATCTATGGTGTTTTCGCCTATGGCGTTTTCGGGGGAAAAAAACACCATAGGCGGAAAACACCATAGATCCTGGTTGTTGGATGATCTTGATGGACGCCCCAGATCAATCCGCAATGGATGTAGCGTTTTTGCTGGATGTATTTTACCCTAAACCTATATATATATATATAGTGAAAAGTTCATTGTAGACATCCCCATAATTGTAGACACGTAGACACCTTTTTTCCACCATTAGATCTCTTGATCTAATGGTTGTGATTAATTTTCTTTTTCCTTTTTTTTTCTTTTTTCTCATTAATCAGAAACTTTCACATGTGAATCACATGTACAAAAGAGCTATTTCACATGCGAAAGTGTCTATAATGAACCTCACCCTATATATATATATATATAGGGAGAGGATCATTTGAGAACCAATTGGGTTTGAGAACTAAAAAAAACTAATCTCAGCCACTAGTTTATATATATGAAAAACCCCCTATGAATTATAGTGGTCCCCACCTGAAATTAGTGATGGAGATTTAGTTCTCAAAATAAAAAGTTATCGTTTGAACCTAACCCATATATATATATATATATAGGGAGAGGATCATTTGAGAACTAATTGCTTGAGAGAACTTTTGAGAACCATTTTAAGCCACTAGTTGTATTTACATATACCCCCTCCCATGAATTGTAGTGGTCCCAACTGAAATTATTGGTGGAGATCTAGTTCTCAAAAGTTCTCAAAACAAAAAGCTCTCATTTGAACGTAACCCTATATATATATATATATATATATATAGGGTTACGTTCAAATGAGAACTTTTTGTTTTGAGAACTTTTGAGAACTAAATCTCCACCACTAATTTCAGTTGGGGACCACTACAATTCATGGGAGGGGGATACATGTAAATAAACTTTTGGCTCAAATTAGTTTCTTTTTAGTTCTCAAATCAAATTGGTTCTCAAATGATCTTCTCCCCATATATATATATATATATATATATATATATATATATATATATATATATAGAAAAGAGATCATTGGAAAACCACATTAAATCTAGAAAACTCAGAAAACCATCATCAACCAATCAGATAATTTGTAATTTATTTTATTTTATTTTTATTTATAGGGTAGAATAGTAAATGTTCTCTCCACTATTTTTGGTATCTCTAAAATTTAAATAGCATTTACTTTCTCTCTCTCTCATCCTATTCGAACCCTAATACAATATAGTCGTTCAATATTCATTCGAGCAGTCGAATAGCAAAACAAGAACGTCCTAATAAGAAAATTAGGATATATCGACGTGTTATTTTTACATGAAGATCAACAATTATTACACAATGTTTTCATAGTGGATTCAATCAATATAATGGTGGAAAGAAAGGAAAAATATGGTGGAAAAGTCAAACATGGTATTTGTCGTTTTTTTAGCCAGAAATCACTTGGGTGCCAACCTAAAAAGGTTTGCTAGTGTGACAAAGGTTTCTCAAACTTCACATTTCTTCTTCTTCACATGTGGTTTTTTTTCTCTTGTTTTTGTCCGGAGGCTTTTAATATGCAACGACAAGCTTACATATAAGTAACCATCAAGCTATATGTTATTAGCCTTTTTTTTCCTCCTTTTTAGCAATGTTACATACATGTAATCACTCTGGGTTATTGTTAGGTCTCCATATTTTTTTTCTCTTTTAACCAATATTTTAAAATCGGATTTTTTAACTGTGCCGGACTTGTGTAAAAAACGGTTCAACCGGTTGACTCGGACGGTCAATCGGATTGACTATTCAAACATGTTCAGCAAAGAACACGGTGATGATGTACACAAACCTTATTCTACATCTCAAATTTTCAAAAATCAAATGGTTATACAAGTTTATGATATATGTTACACCTCTGTAACCTAGTCATGAAGATGTAATTACAGGCTTATGATATATGTTACATTGATGTAATATATATATATAGGGTTAGGTTCAAATGAGACCAGTAAATATATGTATAGAAAATCGTTACAGTATTGTAATATTTTTGACAGATTGTTCTGTATACAAAACTGAAGTTGTGTAGAAAATTACATCATTGCAACATGTTGGTATTACATATCTGAAAAAGCAGACCAACAAATATATGTATAGAAAATCGTTACAGTATTGTAATGTTTTTGACAGATTGTTCTGTATACAAAACTGAAGATGTGTAGAAAATTACATTGTTGTAACATGTTGGTATTACATATCTGAAAAAGCAGACCAGCAAATATATGTAAAGAAAATGTTACAGTATTGTAATTTTGTAACAGATTGTTCTGTTATTACAAAAACTGAAGATGTGTAGAAAATTACATTGTTGTAACATGTTGGTATTACGATTTATTAACGAACCTGCTGATCAATATTTTTTTCCTTTCGTAAATTCAGTTTTTTTATTTCTAAATTTGTTACAACTGTGTAACAATCGTTACTCTGGTGATGAACTGGTGATCAACGATTTATTTTTCTTTTATAAATTTGGTTTTGTTTTTTTTAAACAAATTTGGTATGAAATTTGAAATTAAAGGAGAGAGAGAGAGATTTTAGGAAATAGAAGATTGGAGAGAGAAATTGATTAAAACATTTATTAATAAATATATCATTTGTCTATTATGCCCTTCATTAAAGCCCCCAAATTTACCATCTTGCCCTTATTTGATCTTAACCATTGAATTAAAATCAATGGTTAAGAAAGGGTTTTCCAGGTTTTCCAGAAAAAATTGGTTTTCTACGGATCCTCACCCTATATATATATATATATATATATATAGGGTGAGGTTCATTGTAGACACTTTCGCATGTGAAATAGCTCTTTTTCACATGTGAAAGTTTCTAATTAATGAGAAAAAAGAAAAAAGAAAAAAGAAAATTAATCACAACCATTAGATCAAGATATCTAATGATGAAAAAGGTGTCTACCTGTCTACACTTATGGGGGTGTCTACAATGAACTTTTCACTATATATATATATATATATATATATATATATATATATATATATATGTTGTTCAAAAATATATATATAATACATATTAATATGAATAACTTGATAAATAAGTTATCCGTTTATTTGATTTGATTCAAATTGATTTAGTTAACTAAATTATCCAGTCAGTCTAATTTATAAATATGGGTCAAATCATTAAATCCAAGTGGCTAGACAATTAGGTCACAACAAAGAGAGAGAGAGAGAGAGAGCGCCTAAGAATTTTTTCCCTTCCTAAAGCTGTCGTCGCTAGCCACCGTGAGGCGCTGCCGCCACCACGAGTCGTTCAGTATTCCCGTCGTCTTTTGAGGATTAGCGGTTCTGCAAGAAAGGTATGAATGTCTATCTTTCTCATTTGTTATTTAGGTTTCGGTTATAAGAGTTATGAGACCAAAACCGTAATCGTGAATCAATCATCTAGCGAGACTGTTCGTTGAACCATCGTGTCCTATTTGGTTTAATCACGACTAGTTTTTTCGGTTTATTCGGGTTGTTTGGATCACTGGTGGACTCGATTGTGAACAATGGCGGACCTGTAATAGGCCCAGGGGTCCCCAGGGACCCCCTCAACTTCGTACGTAAAGTGAAATTATGTGAACGATTTTTTATATTAATTTCTTTTTGTTGTGTTGAGTAGTTATTAAATAAAAAGTTTTGTGAAATTGATAAATCAACTTGCTAGCGTAATTGTAAATTGTTTGCTGAATTTTTAAAAGACCCAAGTTCGATTCTGATCTCCGTTATTTATTTACCCCATCTCTTATTTACCCACTTTTTAAAAAAAAATAATTTTAGTGTGCTGTCTCAATTTTCCCACCTTTTTCCCACTTTTTCTTATATTATATTTAGCGAGGAGAGTAAATGAGGTCATTTTTTATTTATGTATTAATTCTAGTGAGGAGAGTAAATGAGGGGTAACACAATTTCAAACAAATCTATAAATCTATTGACTATTCTTTTATTTTTTGTCTTTTAATTACTTTTACTTTAGACATCTTCTTTTCAAATACATTCATCATAAATCATTTTTATAATGAATTATTACAATATATAGAAATATAGATTCTTTTTTTTAATCGGAAAAATTTTTGTCATATTATTTTTTTTACGCATTACTTTTTCTTTTCTCTTCTCTTCATTTTATCAAATCATATAGAGGCTTTTTAATCATCTGTTATCAATAGTGATGCAAACGGGGGCGGGTAATAGCGGAGGCTTCATTATCCGTACCTGTGACATCCGAGAATTTCAAGGTTTACTTCCGTTAGACAATTCCGTTAGTTACGTTATAAGTGTTAACTTAGTAACTAATACTTAACTAGGCCGAATACGTCCACGACCTTTGGTTGATCACCGAACCCGTCCATATGTGTTATGTGTTCACTAATTATTGTCATTTTGTGCAAAGTGATTTGAAAGCATGATTATCGTTAATAGCATGACAAATTGTAAACACTTGATTATGTGAAAATTGCCTTATTTTGGTAGCCAGCGAAACTACCGAGCGAAACTACAGATTCGCCCGGTAGCTAGCTAAACTGATTGACCTGCACGAGTTC
Source organism: Deinandra increscens subsp. villosa (assembly GCA_039602395.1). NCBI lineage: Eukaryota > Viridiplantae > Streptophyta > Magnoliopsida > Asterales > Asteraceae > Deinandra > Deinandra increscens. The sequence goes on along the minus strand of JBCNJP010000020.1, from coordinate 279,059 downwards.
AGAGCCAGTTTCGCTTGGCCAGCGAAACTAGGCCCTGATATATAATAACATAAAACCCTAGTTGCCTCATTTTTGCACCATTCTCTCCAAAACACACACACACACTCCTGGAATTCTGGTCAGTCGAGAAACACAACAAAACATCAAGATCTCAGCCTCAAGACAACATCCATTCGATTCCTTGATCGAATCGTGAGTCCCAAAACCTCTCTTTATGCCTTTTCTTTGAGTTTTCTTAAAAAGCATGCTTAAACTTTCATGAAACTGCTTGATCTGCTAGTATGTTGCTTAGGGATGTTAGATCTGTTATAAAGTTTGCAACTTTACGTATGAAATCCAACCATGATAGAGATTTGTGCTATTTAGGTCATTTTAGGTCAAAAATGTGTTTTTGGTGATTTGGATGTGAAAACTCATGTTTAAGGTGTTAAATCTTGTTGTTTGATGTTGGTAAATGTCTAGGCATGCTAGATAATGAATTACATGTAATATGGAAGCTGTTAGATTGATTTTTAGGCTGATCCGTAAGTTTTTCGCGACCAGCGAAACTGTCATGTTCTCTGGGCGAAACTGTCCAGCGAAATTATGCATATCTTCAACCAGCGACACTATGGAGCGAAACTGTAGTGTCGCCGGGTAAACCAACCAGACCTGTTCGGACGAAACTACCGAGCGAAATTCCCTGAACGAAAGTTCAAACCAGTTTCGGGCGAAACTAGGCTAGCGAAACTGTGCCAACAGTTTCGAGCGAAACTAGCCTAGCGAAACTGTGTCATCGGGTATTGCCTAGCGAAAGTGCTGCCCGTGCACACAGCGAAACTGCCCAGCGAAACTGCCTAGCGAAACTGATAGCGAAACTGAGACCAGAATCCAAACTTGTGCAATTTGCTTGAATGTTATGCCATGACTTACATGATTATGCTATGATGATACATGCTTTGATTTCTGATGTATATGAACCCTTGTTTATGATCAACCATCGGTGTCATGTGTCGTTATGTCGAGTCATAGTTTCAACGTGCTATGTTATGGGCCATAGTGACGTTAAGTAAAGATTAGACACCAAACTAATACTTAAGACCTAAACGTGTTCATAGGTCTTCATTAAGCAAAACTTGGATTATATAACAAGTGTAGCAGTGCAACCCAAGGTGAGTGTCACTACCCCGTTTACCGTAAGCCCGTTTGGGACACACTGAATAACCTAATGAAAAACAATGCTGAAAACTTAGAGTGTTGTGCACCTACTTGATGAAATTGAAAGCTTAGAGTGCTGTGCACCTACTTGATGAACTTGAAGTGTTTTATGGGAAACACTTGTGAATTACTTAAACAACTAATTCTAAAATGAAACTGAAAAATGTTTTCGGGGTTCATAAGAACCCTAAAGTAAACCGTTTTAATATGGCTAGTGTAGGTTAATGTGACACCCGAGAATTTCAAGGTTAACTTCCGTTAGACAAACCCGTTAGTTACGTTATAAGTAGCTAATGCATAACTAGGCCGAATACGTCCACGACCTTTGGTTGATCACCGAACCCGTCCATATGTGTTATGTGTTCATCATTGATTGTCTTTATGTGCAATGTGATTTAAATACATGACTTATTATTGTGAACAGCATGATTAATTGTAAATACTTGATTATGTGAAAATTGCCTAAAATTGGTAGTCAGCGAAACTACCGAGCGAAATTACAGATTCGCCCGGTAGAAGGCTAGACTGATCAATGTGTCCGAGATCAGAGCCAGTTTCGCCAGCCAGCGAAACTGCCAGCGAAACTAGCCCCTGATATAAATAAACTTAATAAACCCTAGTAGCCTCATTTGCCTCATATCACAACAAACACACACACACTCTTTTCTCCTGGAGATTCTGGTCAGTCGAGGTTCACACCAAGTTGTCGAGATCTCAGCCTCAAACCATCATCTACCAAGCTAGGAGATCGAACCGTGAGTCCCAAAAACCTCCATTATGCGTTTTATATGCGTTTTTCTTAAAAAGCATGACCAAACCTTCACGATATTGCTTGATCTTCTGTATATATGCTTTAGGATGCTAGATCTGTAATAAAGTTGATAACTTTACGTGTGAAATCCATCCATATTAGAGATTTGTGCAAATTAGTCCATTTTAGGGTTTTGAACCTATTTTAGAGATTTAATGATCAAAATGCATGTTAAACATGATAAAGCTGCTTGATTTATGTTGGTAAATGCCTATGGATGCTAGATAATGAATTGCATGTATGATCAGAAGCTGTTAGGTTGATTTTTAGGCAAATCCGTATGTTTTTCGCGACCAGCGAAACTGTGTGTTCTCTGGGCGAAACTAAGTAGCGAAATTATATCTCCTTCCAGCGACACTGGCCAGCGAAACTATAGTGTCGCCGGGAACCTGACCAGACCAGCTCGAGCGAAATACCTGAACGAAAGTTCAAACCAGTTTCCCTGCGAAACTAGGCTAGCGAAACTGCGTCAGCAGTTTCGGGCGAAACTAGCCTAGCGAAACTGTGTTACCGGGCATTGCCTAGCGAAAGTGCTGCCCGTGCACCTAGCGAAACTGCCTAGCGAAACTATGCTAGCGAAACTAAGGCCTGACCTAAAAACCAAACTTGTGAAATTTGCTTAAGTGTTGTGCCATGACTTACATGATTATGCCATGATGAAACATGTTTGATATCTGATTCATGTGAACCCTTGTTTATGATCAACCATTGGTGTCGTGTGTCGGTATGTCGAGTCATAGTTGCAACGTGCTATGTTATGGGCCATAGTGACGTTAAGTAAAGATTAGACACGAAACTAATACTTAAGACCTAAACGTGTTCATAGGTCTTCGATAAGCAATACTTGGATTTTTAAGCAAGTGTAGCAGTGCAACCAAAGGTGAGTGTCACTAACCCGCTTACCGTGAGTCCGATGGGCCACACAGAATAACTTAACGAAAACAATGCTGACAAACTCGAGAGTGCTAGGCACCTCACTGATAAACTTGAGAACACGGGATGCTCGGCACCCACTTGATGAACTGAAGTGTTTTATGGGAACACTTGTGAATTCTGATCAAACTGCTTTTGAAACAAAACTGAAAACATTTTAATATGGCTAGTGTAGGTTAAAGTCTAAACCATATGATATCACATGTTTTCTAAGGATGCCTTATAACTTAAAAGTCCTCAACTTAATTGTGCCATTAATTTGTGAAAGCGAGGGGATGTTGGGTAGATCTACTGGAGTTTGACAAACTCCGCCCCGTGGCACGGGGAGTGCACGGAGGAACAATATCAGCCTATTTGACCGTGGTCCCGAGAGGACACGGGGGAGGCAGAAACCGCGATGACTTGGTCCGCACCGTACGGGATGGCTCGGCCCCCACAAAATAAGTCAGCTTTGGTACAAACTTCCTTAGAGCATGGAACAACGGATTAGCTACCCGCGATATCGGTTGAGTCCTTTAACTTTACGGAACTAGTACATACCCGATGACGTGGTCACGGACAAACCATTTATAAACTGAGAATTAAATACGAGCATTGCTTTTCACAAATGAATATTTTGTAAGTACATTTTGATACGAACTATGATCATGAGACTGGGCCAATGCATGACAAGCCCACTGTGAACTCACCAACCGTTAGGTTGACACTTGCGTGGTTTAAACTTTTGCAGATCGCTAAGGAGTATCCGGAGCGGGTTGGCATGGCACGTGAAGACCTTTATTTTAATTGAACTATTTTGGGAATTTAAAACAACATTTATGTAAGGCACGTGGTTAGTGCTAAAGATAATTAATTTTTCCGCTGCGTATGTAATTTAAGACTTTGATTTCTATCTTGGGATTGAACTAACCCTGATTCGTTTAGTATTTGTAACTATGGTTGTGGATCCTGGTCTAGTCGCGCCCCTTAACGGTATAAACTCCGTTAGTGGTATTTTGGGGGTGCGACAGTTAAAGTCTAAACCACATGATATCACATGATTTCTAAGGATTGCCTTTTAACTGAAAAAGTCCTCAACTTAATTGTGCCATTAATTGTAAAGCGAGGGGATGTTGGGTAGATCTACTGGAGTTTGACAAACTCCGCCTCGTGACACTGGAGGTGCACGGAGGTACAATATCAGCCTATCTGACCGTCCGAGAGGACACGGGGGAGGCAAAGCCGCGATGACGTATGTCCGCAAAACAAAATGGCTGAAGGCTCCGCCTCTACGATACTTAATGGTCAGCTTTGGTACAAACTTCCTTAGTGCATGGAAACAACGGATTAGCTACCCGCGATATCGGTTGAGCACTTTAATTATACAAGACTAGTACATACCTGATAACTTTGTTACGGACAATAACTTTACTAAATAACAAATGTTTATGAATTGACGTATATAACTAAGCATTGCTTTTCACAAACAAATATTACGTATGTATATGTTGACACGATTACGATTATGAGACCGGGCCAATGCATGACATGCCCACTGTGAACTCACCAACCGTTAAGTTGACACTTGTGTGGTTTTCACTTTTACAGATCGTTGAAGAGTATTCACTGGAGGTTGGCATGGCACGAGAAGATATTTACTTTTATTAAACTAAATTTGGGAATTTGAATTTGAAACAAAGATTTGTAAAGCACGTGGTTAGTGCTAAGATACTTATGCCTTTATTCCGCTGCGTAACTTTTGAAACTGTTTTGAAATGAATGTTTTGGACTTTACTCTGATTCGTTTAGTATTTGTAACTAATGGTTGTGGTCCTGGTTTGCTCGTACCCCTTAACGGTATAAACTCCGTTAGTGGTTATTTGGGGGTGTGACAGTACACGCGCCCGAATTAAATCTCTATACCCATACCCGCCTCCGACCCACCTAATACCCGACGGGTATGGGTAAAAAAAAACCCGACGGATACGGACAACCCGATGGCTACCCATTTAAGGGGAGAAAAACCATTTTTTAGTCTAAAACAAATAACCATAATAAGTAAACATTTAAATATCAAAATTCAATCCCACAACAATAATAGCAAAAAAGATAATCACCACGTTCTCAAGTTCGATAAAAAAGAAAATAAAAAACAACATTTCTTCATAAATTAAATATCAAAATCCACGAAGCTCGGACCCGCTTCATCATCTTTTATAACTTCAAACTTTGCAAGATGTTTTTCTTTATTTGAATGTGCACCTAGCAATAAAAATAATAAACAAATATAACTATTATTAAAAAATATTTGTTGGAAAAATATTAAATAAAATATTAAAAGGTTAGAATATAGAAAATCATACCAAATTTCTCATCCCATAGCCAATCTTGTGCACATATCAATGCTTCCAATGTATCCGGATGAAGCCTATTACGATGACTAGTGACATGTCTTCCACCTGTACTAAAGGCTGATTCGGAAGCAACAATAGACACCGGAATAGCCAAAATATCTTTAACAACTCGTTGCAAAATAGGATATTTGGTCCGATTTTGAGAGATGAATCAAGAGTCAAGACTATTGTGAGAATATGAGACGCAAAATAGTTCATTATATGGAATCGATTGGAGAATATGGAACATGGAGAAGCCAAATCGGCGATGGAAACCATTGAGGAAGCGTGAATTGATGGAAGCGGGGAAGCCAAATCGACCCATGGAGAAAACGTTGCATCGAACATTTGAACTCTGTACTAGTTTCAAGGACAGGGGAGGAAGCGTGTTGCCGGTTGCGATATCGATGTTCTTGCGTGATTCGTGAATCTCAATTTGGGAATTTACAAGTAACCTAAAATACCTAATTGAATATTTTATATATTATATATATTAACATATTATATACATATATATTATATATATAATATATTATATATATTAACATAAAATAAATATATATTCGGGTATAAATGGGGCGGGTAATGTCATATCCGTGCCCGACCCATCTCCGGTTCGGGTTTTAAAAGTTAAACCCGTACCCGCCCCGTTACCCGTTAAGACGGGTAATACCCGCCCATTTCGGGTCGGGTATCCGCGGATACCCGATTTCACGGGTAAAATTTGCATCCCTAGTTATCAATACATTAACATTGATGCTTAATTTAAAATTAAAATTGTTGATTATCCTCATTTCGTCTAATACATTAAAGTCGCTAATCTTGCTCTACTATAGTAATGGGCTTGGAGATAAAACCGAACCAAATGCACTTTGACCACTGCTATTCATGCTAACGCTTCTTCAGACCGATTAAGCCCGCTAGTACATGGATAGCAATTACAAAAATTTAACAGCCTCTTTTATTAGAAAGCATTGATATAGTGAATTGGAGTGGGGACTTTCACTCTAGTATAATTAGGCAAAAACCACAAACAGTTGATCTTCAAGCTGGATCTTCCACTTTTTTTCTGCATTCAGTTGATTCCTAAAAAAAGTAAACTTTCACATATGGCGTTCATCGTTGGGTAACATCCCGTTGTTAGCTGATCTTACGAAAAGAAACATTCATGTTACTTCTGTTTTGTGCCATATTTCTCAATGTCTTCCGGAGACCCATGACCATATCTTCACAGAATGCTCCCTAGCAAATCAAGTTTGGCATTACATCTTAAAATGGATAAAATCGATGCCCATTTTCGCCTTCTCTTTCGAAGGTCTACTGAATTTGCATAGCTCTATCCATGGCGGTGCAAAAAGAAAAAATTTGGTCCACGCTATAATTTCAGTCTCATGTTGTTGTTTTATGGCAGGCTTGTAACGACAAGCTACAGAATAATGTTGCTAAAAGGGTGTCACACCCCAACCATTACAATGGATTCTATTTTTGGGGAATCAAAGCTCTTTCGTTTCTTTGGATTAACAATAGTGCTAAAGATTTTGATGTTTCATAGAATAATTGGCGTAATTTCTATTTTACATTATAATTTTATTGTTTGGTTTATTTTTCCCTAGCTTAATTCATAGTTTAAAAAACGAATAATAAAAACATTATTATTCAAAAACGTTAATAAGATAATTTTGCGACATATGTGGTTTATTATTCTCTATAAAAACTTACATATCCAAATCCTAGCGTCTCTCATAAGAATGAAAGATAAAAATATACATATTAAAAGAAGTAGTCGAAAACCAGTGCGATGTTGCGTTAGTGATATTTTGTAACAAAATACGTGTTTCTGTATATGAAACACAAATTATCATACTTGACTCATGTGGAAAAGTTCAAGTGAGAAGTATGATATATGTAAGAAGGATAAAAAGTTATCTTAGCCATTGAATCTTGGATCTAATAAAAAAAGGAAGGATGGACAATTTATTCTTAGCCATTTTTATTTTTTTTAAATTACACCATTAAAACAAGCATTTTTTATTTATTCATAAAACGCGTATAGTGTTGCTATATATAAAATAAAAGAAATTATTCTTTTGGTTTAACACAATGATCTGAACATTTTTTACACAATATGACACAATGATCAGAACATGTTGACACAATGATCTGAACATGACACAATGACGAATATTTGACACAATTATCTGAACATTTTGATACAATGATCCGAACACAGATCATTGTGTCAAATCGAAAGAGTAAATTTTTCTTTTTAGTTTTATACATAACAACACTGTACGAGTTTTAAAGATAAAAAATGTTTGTTTTTATGCTGTAATTTTTTTTAAGAATAATGTCGTATCTAAGAGTTATGAATGTTTAAAAATGAGAGAACTTGATAAAAAGTTAAAAATGTCTTTTTTTAACGGCAAATTTGAATCACTGACTGGTGGCATTGCCCACCCACCTGATCATCTCCATACCCATCAGGAGGAAACTCACCATATGTGAGAAAACCCTCTGGCTCAACCTCGACCCCCATTTATTTTTTTTTGTCACGTGGGACTTGAACCCAAAAACTTCCACTTTTAATGTCTTTTCATTTTTTGTGTTTCACTTTAATTTTCCACAGAAAAACTTAGATTATAGATTTTCATTTAATTGAAGATTTAATGGTTGTTTTCCTTTCTTACCCTTCTTACCATAAGAAAATTTCTCACAATAACTGCCTTCTTGCTTATTATTTATTTTACTTATATAACATTATTAAATGTCAATGATCATTAAATAGATAGTTTAACTTTTTAGTTTCTATTAAAAAGATAATTTTAATTTTATGTTTAAAATACTATTTTGCTCTTTAAAACTCTTAAGGTTTTAAGTAATTAACAACTTTATCCTTCTTTTATATATATTTTATATATAGTAATTTGTCACACCAATTTATCTAAAATCCCAAATAAAGGAAATTACAAAAAGCAAAACAAATCACAACTTTATATATAGTAAACATCTTCACTCTTTTATCATTTAGAATAATACTAGAACTTTATTTTAGATGGAAATGGCTTTTCCTTCTCCAGTAAACCAGATTCTTCGTAATTTTTGATGGTGTCAATTATGGTCTCTTCGAATGGCCTATAATTCCATCCCATTTTCAGTAACTTCTTCATGTTGAGTGAAGCATAACCGCTCCTCTCTGTAAAGCTATATATAAATAGAAAATAAATCTAAGGTATATAGGGTTAATTTAAAGATAAACACATTCCGAGTTGTCGATGTAGGTAGTTGTTTATCAAAAGAGTACAAGATATACTTGGATAAATAGATTATAGTATATAAAATAAATAAAGCAGAAAATTACAAATATTGTTACAAGTGAAATAAATAAAAATCTATGAACATGATCAATAACAAAACTAGAACTTTTCAACATAAGTTAAGATAGAATTACTATTCTTTTTCACTTCATTAGACGCATATCAATTCCTATTAGTGGACAATATATTTTAATAAATAAAAGTGATAAACTCATTTTTTTTTTGCAAAATTTTCTCGTTTCTACGTTTTTTTTTCTAGGAAACTTAATCTTGAATATTAACTTAATAATAACTAACCATATATTAAGGTCAGAGCATAAACAATTTCGTCTTTTTATAAGCTAATTCATCTTCTCGATCATATCCGTAGTCTTGATAAAACCATACTTGTGGTTTGAGTTTGTTTGCTAAAGAATTTTTTTTTTAAATATAAACCTATACATGACGAAATGATCCTTTATACATGCTTTTAGAAAACGATAAAAAAGAAAATATAATATTATATAAATAGGTCTAAATAATAATAAAGGTTGTTTAAGAAAATAATTTATAAAGTAATAAAATTCAAAATGAAAAGATAAAGTGAATAAAATGAAGGAAATGAATTGTGAGTTGACGGAAATGTTGTAGCTATTAGAATATAACTTGTAGGACTATTTGTAAATTTATTAATTCTTGGTGTAGTTGTGTGTAAATGTTTATGTGTATATATTCAGCCCTCTCCTCATGTTGGAGGATATCCTTTAGGCCATATTTACTTTATCATTGTATCAGAGAGCAGAGGCCAAACTTGGGTCTTCCATAGCAGGTAATTGTCAGTGGTGAGGAGGAGGATGCCATGAGGGGAGGACGACAGATCAGGAAGAAAGGAAGGAGAGAGAGCGCAGAAAGTGGAAGATAATCGGAGTGGGGAGAGAGAGAGAGGGGGAAAAGGAAACGAAGAGGTGAGGGGGAGGGTAACCTAGTGTGATACCATGATAAAGTAAATATGGCCCAAAGGATATCCTCCAATAGGAGGAGAGGGCTGAATATTTACTTTATCATGGTATCACACTAGGTTACCCTCCCCCTCACCTCTTCGTTTCCTTTTCCCTCTCTCTCTCTCTCTCCCACTCCAATTATCTTCCCTTTTCTGCGCTCTCTCTCCTTCCTTTCTTCCTGATCTGTCGTCCTCCCCTCATGGCATCCTCCTCCTCTTCCACTGAAAATCCCATCTCCAACAACACCTTCCTCCACACCCTTAAACTCAACGCTGACAATTACCTGCTATGGAAGACCCAAGTTTGACCTCTGCTCTAATACCATGATAAAGTAAATATGGCCCAAAGGATATCCTCCAATAGGAGGAGAGGGCTGAATATATACACATAAACATTTACACACAACTACACCAAGAATTAATAAAAGGCACTATAGACTTTGGGCTCACGTTCAGTCGCTCCACTCAGCCTAACATTCTTGGTTACTCTGATGCGAACTAGGCTCGCTGCATTGAAACCAAATGATCTACATATGGTTACTCGATTTACTTAGGGGGTAATTTAGTCTCATGGAGTGCAAAGAAACAACCAACATTTGCTCGCTCAAGTTGTGAATCTGAATATCGTGTCATGGCTAGCACTGCTGCTGAGATTGTTTGGGTCACACATTTGCTTCGTGAGCTTCATGATTTACCCCCTGATCGTCCTACGATCTTATGTGACAATCAAAGTGCCATCTTTATGTCTCAAAACCCGGTAGCTCACAAACGAGCTAAACATATTGATCTTGACTATCACTTCATTCGTTAGCTAGTTTTATCCGGTCAACTTCACACCAAGTTTGTTCCTACCAAGCTTCAAGTAGCGGATATTTTTACTAAAAGCCTCTCAAAACCCCAGTTTGAGCTCTTTCGAAGAATGCTTCGGCTCGGATCTCCGCCGTCTCGCTTGAGGGGGGATATTAGAATATAACTTGTAGGACTATTTGTAAATTTGTTAATTCTTGGTGTAATTGTGTGTAAATGTTTATGTGTATATATTCAGCCCTCTCCTCCTATTGGAGGATATCCTTTTGACCATATTTAGTTTATCAGTAGCTAATCTATATGATGATTGATTAATCTTGATATAAATAGGTCTAAATAATAATAAAGGTTGTTTAAGAAAATAATTTATAAAGTAATAAAATTCAAAAAGAAAAGATAAAGTGAACAAAATGAATTGTGAGTTGACAGAAATGTTGTAGTTAATCTATATGATGATTGATTAATCTTGATATTAAATAAATAATATTATTAATACATGTTAAAGGTTCTGTAAGTTAATTAGTTGCTTGGATTAGAATTTGTTTCTAAAGTCCTAGTTTGGTAGAAGTCCTATGTCTAGGTCGGTTGCTTTAGAAGTCAAATTTTGGTTCCATGTCTACATATAAAGGATGACATACTTCGTAATTATTAATATATACAATGAAATTTAGTATGTGAATAGTGTACTTTTTATTTTTTAAACTTTAGTCACGTAACTTTTATTCTTTTATGTTTTTTACTTTTAAAATTTTATAATTTGATTATTTTAACAAAATAGTAAACTTTTAATTTTCATAGTTTAGTCACATATGTATATACTCTTACATTTTCTACCCTCTAATTTTTTAAGTTTTTTTTTTTGTTTTAAGTTTTGTTTTTTTCTACTTTGGCCACGAAACTTTTAACTTTTCTACTTTCGTTTTTAGTATTTTTTTTAGTTTTATACTTTCATTACAAGACTTCTAGACTTTGACGTTTTATACCCCTTAATTTTTTTACGCTCTAACTTTTAAAGTTTTTTTTTTGTTTTAAGTTTTTTGTCTTCTACTTTGGACACAAATTTTTTTATTTTTCTACTTTCGTTTGTAGTATACTTTTATAGTTTTATACTTTTACCACGAGACTTTTAGACTTATATTTTTATAGTTTTATACTTTCACCAAAAGACTTTTAGACTTTTACGTTTTATACTCAACTTTTTAACCCTCTAACTTTTAAAGTTTTTTTTTGTTTTAAGCTTTTTTTTTGTCTTCTACTTTGGCCACAAAACTTTTAACTTTTCTACTTTCGCTTTTAGTATACTTCTATAGTTTTATACTTTCACCACGAGACTTTTAAAATTTTGCGTTTTATACAATTTAGCTTTTTGACTTTCATTCAGTATTTAAATTCAACCCCGCAGCAACGCGCGAGGGGGTAAACATCTCGTTTAGAACCATCATATATTGATATTATAATTTGAGTTGTTAGTTACGGTTTCAGTTTTATTGTTCATGTTGGGTCATATTTGTCGCATAAGCTTGTTATTTTAGTTATTTGGTTTTACGAAATGTGCTGACCATTCCACAGAAGAGTTTTCTGTGAAAAGACATATGATCTGCGAAATGTATGATCTGCGAAATGTCAAACTTACAAACTGCGAAACGTGTGCAGACATTCATGCAGTGTGTAAGTCTATAGATAGTCAAGTCATTTTCATTTGTGAGGTTGACGATTCTAAGCATAGAGTGAGATTTTGAGTTCTGGCCTTAGAGAGATTCTAGTCATAGAAAGTGGAGATCTAAAGAGAGAGATTGAGTGTGTGCGTATAATAGGTATGTGTCGACATTCTATTCACGTTGAATCATTCGATTGAAGTTAATTGAATATCATCATTCTCTCAGTTTGTGTGTTTGAATCTGCTCAACATCATCGTGTTCTTTATCATCTTCGTGATCTTCATCTGATCTACGTGAAAATCATCAAATCAAGCTTATTCGTAGCTTGATCAATGTGAGATCGAGATTTGGATTCAGTTTAGATCTGATTTTAGGACCTACAAGTGGTATCAAAGCCTTTGGTGCTCGAAATCCGGACTGATCTGATCAAAATTGCATGCAGATACGTTTTTCACATCGTTCTTCGTTCCAGAGCGTGTTTTGATCAAATTCGATACAATTTGGAGTGCATGATGAGTTATGTTGATTAGGAGAGAATTTGTGGTGCAATTACGAAGATCAAAAATCAAATTTCATAAAAATATGGTGAAGAATTGCTCCTGTAATCGTGAAAATTCAGTTGCAGATCTGGTGGTGTTTTTTTTTGCGAAATCTACTGAAGAAACTGCGAAAAAGTCTAGAATTTGCGAAAACTTTTGTGAAACATCGCGTTTCAAAGTGCGAAAAGCGTTTATCCGACACATCGTGTTTCAACTTTTCGCTAATTCTTTTGCGGAAAGCTGTTTTAGCAGAAAATACACTTTTCGCGAAAAACTTTTGTTTTCTGCAAAAATATATTTTTGTAAAAACTTAAACCAATACTCTGGAATTTTTGAAATTTTTTATTCTCCACTGTTACCATTTTGAGATCACTGGTTATTGAAGATATACCAGACTTCTCTAAGCAACTGACTTTTATTTCTTCGGACCAGACAATTAAATTTTCAATTGATTGAACTCTCAAATTTCAAATGGAATGGTTTCAATTCTTGACCGATGACATTCTACCTACATCATATTTTCCCTTCCTACACATACTATTTCTCAAGTTATTAAAAAGGTAGAATCACATGTTGCTAATGTCTTATCTGATGAATTCAGGTTCTAATCTAAACCTGAATTCTTGATGCCTAACGAAAATATTTCTTCTAAAAAGGTTGTAAAACCTAAGGTAAAAACTCCTAAAAGTCAAAGAAGAAAATATTTTTGTGAAAACATGTTGTGGAAGGTCAAGCAAACCATTATAGTAGAGGATAGAGTTATTGGTAGTGTGAAAAAAATTAACTGTGCTGACAAGAGAAAACCCAAGTCTAAAATGATTTGGGTGCCTGTATCTCATTAGTTGTTAATGATTGATGCATAGACAGCCAGAAAGAGCTATCAACTTTTGACATGATGGATGTTCTCGACACACAGCTGAAAAGGTGTTTATTGAAAATTTTAAAACATGTGATAATGAAGCTGTGACGTCCCATTGAAATAAAAAATAAGAAGAAAATCTTTGGAGGAAGAATTCTAGCTTCTGAAAAGATAACTTTGGAGAAAGTTAATCTAGTTCCTAAATCACATTTCAATCTAATCAGTATCTTTCAAGCTTGTGAAAAGAATTTAATTTGTATCTCTCAACATCATCATACTTACCGACTTATTTTGATGGATACCTCCTCATCTGGGAAAGTATATAATTGATTTATTGTCAAAATGACGAAAAGTGAGTCAACTTTATGGAACGGACGTTTGGGTCACATAAAATCTGACAAACCATGAACACTTTGGTTAAGAATAACTTTGTGCTGAGTTTACCCAAAAAGAGTTTCTTATGAAAGAAAATGGTATTTTGTGTCCAAAGGGCAAGTCAACACAAGATGAAGCGAAAAGCATAAAGTTAAATCTTCTATCAATTTATCATCTGCAGCTGTTGCATATGGATCTTTATAGTCTGGTTAACACTTTGAGTTTTGTTAGTTAAGACAATAAGAAGTGATGATGGGACTGTGATTACATACTTTTTTATGCTAACAATACCATGGTGCAAAAGGTATCTATCTTAAGTTTAGTGTTGCCATAACAGCATAACCATTTGGTGTTGCTGAGAAGGAGAATAGAATGATCTTCAAAGTCGCAAGTTCAACGTTGATGGATTCAAAGCTTCATATTCAACGCTAAGCTGAGGTAGTCAACACTACGTGTCATGTGCCCAATTGAATACTGATAATGGAAGAATCATGGGAAGACATCATAGAGTTTCTATTCACGAAAAGGCCATTGATGCATTTCTTCAGATCATTTGGTCGTTTTTGCACAATGTTTATTACATCAGAACATTTGAGTAAGCTTGATGCCAAAGATAACGAATACTTATGCTTGGAATATTCTGCGTCTGCAAAGTTCTATTGGGCTTTCGACATGCAGACATGGATGGGTATGAAGTCACACTATGCTGACTGGCAACAAGTAAAATTTTGAACTGTGGTGCTGGTTTAGCAGGCTATTATGATATGGACACGATGTTCTCATGACTATGCTAGTGAAGTTGTCTATTCAAATTGGGGTCCTTTGGAATTAAGTGATAAGGTATTCTCTCCTTGCTGCTTAGCAATTCCAACAATTTCAATCTTTTAGGGGATTTTAGTACTGAATGAAGAAACAATCAATGTTTCTGTGGGAGCATCTAAGGGTATGTCTAAAGGAATTTCGTTGCTAACAACAACATCATACCTGAAGTTGAACCTATCTCTCCCAGTATCCCAGATGAATCTTCAGAACGTATGGGTTATCCTCCTGAATATGATAAAAACAACTTGCCTTCCACTACTCATGACACCAATGTTGCAAAACATAATGTGCATAAAAGATCATTCGACATCAAACTTTATTGGCATTCTGAATGGTGGGGGTAAGAACAAAATATACCACTGATAATATCAATATGTCTTTGTATGCTTGTTTCGTGTGACAGGCTAGCCAAAAGAATATTCTTTGGGAGTTGAAAGAAAGCAGTTGAGTTGAAAAAAACTGGAAGTCTAAGAGCTAGTTGACTTATCTAAAATGACCCTTCTAGCTACAGGATTGAGGAGGCACATCGTTCAGGTAATAGGTACGGTATCACTCAAGAAATTACGTATTTCTTGATTGCATAATCACAAATTGCATACTCATTTTTTCCTTGCTAACATATTTTTAAGTAATTGTGTCGGTTTAAGGTGGAAGATTCTTTTTGTGTAACTTTTTGATTTTAAAATATTTTTGAAGATAAAAAATAAAAAATAATAATATAAATCTTTCTTTAAATTCTCCAAAATTAAAAAATTTAGGGGGAGAATGTGGGAAACAAAAAAAAAAATTATGCTTTATATTCCGTTAATAAAAAGTATAAAAATAAGGAATTGATCCGACCATGTGGGAAATGATGATACATTGGCTGACACTTCTGACTCATGGATAAATTAGATGAAAAAACCATAAACTCATTGTTTGATGTGCTTGGTAGTCTCGGCAAATCAGAAAATATGCATATGTAATATAAATTAAATGTCATGTTTAAGCTAGTGGACAACACCTTAACGCTTATTTCATGATATATAAGATATGTGAAAAAAAGAGAGAAAAACGAGAAGTCATTTTGTACAAATGCGTTCATTCTGAAAAACTTAAACTTGTTTGATTTTTTTTATTTTTATCAAATACTTGGACTCTCTTTGTGTATATGAACATATCGACCTGAGAGTTAAGTATTTGAGATTCTGTCTTATTTTCTTTGGTGTTTCATTTAAACTTTGGATTCTCTATGTGTATAAGAAAATATCGACTTGAGAATACAAGTTTGAACATCTTCAACCTGTTTTATTTTTCTTTATTGTACTAAATCTGAGGTCTTATCTGCATATTGAAAGATCGACCTTAAGATAGATGATTTAGCATTCTTCTTACTTTTTGCATGGAATAAAGTTGACATTATCATAAATATAAAGTACAAAGTGCAAAGCACAAAGTACTATCATATGAAAGATAATGAAATATATCTTACTATGTTTGATAGCATGGGGTCCACATGTTTAAGCAATTAAAAGTACCTTAACATATTATGTTGTATGATTACAATTATGCCATAGTTTATAAAATGGACAGTTTATACTAGCAATCAACCTTGGCTTATGTGCTACAATTAGTTGAATTCAATTCAGAGCGTTATGTCCAATATGATCCCATGTTGTGATCTTCCTCACAAAAACATAAAATACTTTTAGTACATGTGTTCTTAATTCTTTTTTGTGTTTCTGAAACTTACAAAATTATTTTGGGTGTGTTTTGTTTTTGTTAGAAAATTTCCAAAACGTTTTTCTTTTAGTTGTTATCTTCCATCTTAAACTGATAAGAAGAAAAACTCTTTCTTTTGCATGCACTTGTAATTTGCATTTATATGTCATTGCATACACACAAACACGGGTTATGTTTATACTATTGAAATGATCTAACAAAAAATGTGGAGTATTGTAGTTTGTGATTATACTAATCCTTTGCTGCATTTGATGGTCAGTCATCGTTTGAGTTTGTTACCCCACGAATGATTTCTATACTCCTCAAGCCTACCGAAGATACATCACCAAGATTTCTCCTACATCTTCTGAGACAGTCAAGATATAGAGTGATGATAGCTATGATTCACTCCTTGCCTAACAACCCCGAGTATGCGAATATATGGAACATTAGAATCTCTGAATTGAACAACCGAGAGCCGGAGCACATTGAACAACCCTATGCAACAATCTAGTGAGAGATTGTTGGGTCATGTTTTTTAGATTGTCGCATAAGGTTGTTATTTTGGTTATTTGGTTTTGAAAAATGTGCTGACCATTTCGCAGAAGAGTTTTCTGCGAAATGACATATGATCTACGAAATGTTAGATTTATAAACTACGAAATGTGTGTAGACATTCATCTAGTGCGTAAGTCTATAAATAGTCAAGTCAACCTCATTTGTGAGGTTAACGATTCTGAGCATAGAGTGAGATTCAGAGAATTGGTCTTAGAGAGAGATTCTAGTGAGATAAAGTGGAGATCTAGTGAGACAGATTGAGTGTGTGCGTGTAATAGGTGTGTGGTGTGTGTAGACACTCTATTCATGTTGATCATTCAATTGAGGTTAATTGGAAATTATCATTCTCTCAATTTGTGTGTTTGAATATGCTCTACATCGTGTTCTTCATCATCTTCATGATCTTCATTTTATTTACCTGAAAATCATCAAATCGAGCGTATTCGTAGCTCGATCAACGTTTTTTATTATTTACCAACAATTGGTATCAGAGTGTCGCCTCATACCATGATTTCAGGGAAGAAAGAAAGAAGTCGGTTCAGTTGCGATGAAAATTTGCGACCAGATTTTGGTTTAGCGACAACAGTAAAGATTAGCGACGAGATTAAAACTTTAGCGACGAGATTGAAGATTAACGACTAGAGTAAGATTAGCAAAGAGATTGAAGATCAGCGAATGGAGTGAAGATCAGCGATTAGAGTGAAGATCAGCGACCAGTAATTGTAAATTTGCTACTAGAATCAGCAACCAAGATTTTTCAGCGATCAAATTTATTCCAGAAAGAAGACCAACCTGTATGAGTCGATTAAAGGAAGAAGATCGACATGTGTGAGTCGAAGGAAGGCTATGTACGAATCGGAGACCTATGTGCTCTTGTCGTGACTGAATCAAAGAGGAGATCTGTGTGATCAATTCAAGAACTTAGTGTTCTTACCTGTGTGGATACAAGAAGACCAAGCCTATGAGAACTTGGTGATTGGACATGTGTGATCCAGAAAGAAGAAACCTGTGTGGTGTATATTGAAGAAGAAGGAAAACATGTGTGCTTTGAGACCGACCCTGTGTGATCGGAACGAGGAGACGTAAAATCTAAACTTGTGTGATTTGGGTATGATCCGCATGATCTAGACACATGTGTGGTTATTGAATAAAGAGGAAGAACATGGAAGTAAAAAATGCAAGACGGTGGTTACCGGTGGCAAAGTGGGTATTGCAGGTGTTACACTCGAAGGGGATGAAGATCGAACAAAGAAGTCGAATGAATTTGGTTGGTATTTCGATGGCTTTGGACAATGTTATGGTGGCTAAAGGTGGTGGTGCTCTAGTCCAAAGGTTATTTTCACAAATCATTAAAATTCATATTGTACCCGACCCAGTCTTTGACCCGTAAGAGTTACCTCGGGGTCAACATCTCATAAATCCGATTTAAAGTGTTAACCGATAATGAACGTAATGAATAATGACTGAATAGTAATTACAGTGGATTAGTTTTTATTTACTAAATGTATTTTAGTAATTAAATAAAAGTTAAATAATTAATAGTTTTAATTAATTATGTGTATAATTAAATAAATGATTAATTATGTGGATAATTGGTGGAATTAATTAAATATTTAATTAACTAGATAATTGAGGGTTTAAACCAGTTGTACTTTATCTACAACTGGTCATGTGGTTATAAAAATACCACACTAGAAATTTTTAGGGGTTGCTTGAAATTAATCATAAAAAATCACCAACTCTCTTTTCTCTCGTCCTTCCTTCCAATCACAATCACCATCAGCGCCACCTCCACCCACCGCTAACCTTTTTCAAGCGGTGCCACCTCCGCAGCGACCCAACCGACGACTGCCACCAATGGCCCAGCCGCATCAAGTCGTCGCACCCGTTTCGTCCGACAACGCCGCCAATGGTGACGCACCGTCCCTGCTCGCCGCCGCCGCCTCCGCCTCCTCCCAGTCGCCGTACACCACCACCTCCGGCGTCCTTATTTTCGCAACAAACCATGGTCGTCGCCCTTATACCCGGCGACCAACACTCAACCGCCGGAAATCGCGGTCCGCCTCCGGCCACCTTGGCTCCGTCACCCGCCGCCGATTGTGAGTTTTGTTTTGGGAGTCTACCACTGTTTCGAGTCAACCGTTTCGTTCAAGCCTAACGATAAAATGTTGAATCCCGGTGCCTCGAACAAGTGTTCGTATCCAGCTAAGGTATTTCTAAAGCCGTTAGTTTAGACTTATAGATTTTAACTATTTTTGTGTTTGGTATTTGTTCGGTGATTTGATGCTGCTATGGGTTTACGTTATTCGCGTCTATAAAATTCAGCTGCGTTTAAATCTGGTTTTATATATATATATAAATGATATATATATATATATTTAGTAATTATTAAGAAATTACTATAACCGAGACCCGGATATCCACTGTAAAACCCAAAAATGGTATCATAGCCCTGATCACCGCGCGCAAATAGATGCCAGTCTTTTTATAATCGGTGATTCGGGTTTTCAATTTAATTTCAAATCGCGAGTTTAAATTATTTGATAATTTGGTTTATATATTTTTCTTAAATGTATATTATGTGTGTTACGGCATGACCCTCGTGTTTAACTTTATTTAAAATTTTATGATGTGTTTGGTTGTTTATGGTTTTGGACCAAATGTTGGCTGATTATTATAATAGAGTAGTTTTGGTTTGGTAGGCCTGCTGTTTCGGGTTTGAATTTGTAAAATTAGAATTAGGGTTTCTATTTTTGAAAACTTTCTATTTTAAACAAGACGGAAATCAAGAGCGATTTTAGAGGACAGTGGGAGCTACACAAATCACAAGATGCACCTGATGCCTACCATATGGTTGTTTACCTTTTAATATATTTATTAACCCTATTAATCTTGCTATTCATGCTCTAGCAAGATTAAAGACCTCAAAGGGCGTTAACACACATGTTTATTCATTCGCGATCACCTAGATAGTTTTAAATACTAGGTGTCCCGATTGAAGATAGGGTTGTCGTTCTGTTTCAATGATCACTAAATTAAAATTAATTTTAATTAACCCTATCCTGTAATTAAAGCTAATAGTTTAATGCCAATCCTAAATCCAGTCATACTTGGAACATATATTTATTGAAACGTCAGTGTTGGAGTCTTCAACACCGTACTTGGCGCGTAGGGTATCTTCTGAGGTGAAGGTATTGGAGTCTTTAACACCGTACCTTGCACAATGACAATATAGGACAACTATTGCTTTCTTTACATGCATTCGTAGTGTTGGAGTCTTCAAGACCGCAACTATTAATATATCTAAATAAAGTGGGCATGGATGAGGCTAAGCGTATTGCATTAAATACAAAATTGTATTTGTGGCCTCATACCGAGACTTGTGACTGTTTCTCACAACTGACACTCGTTGTCAGTTCCATTACCCAATTACTATTGCTTGTGTGCTACATCTACCCTTAGTAATTGGTTAATCGAATTCTCAAAATTCTTATATATATTAAATGCTTACCACATTTATTATAAGGATTATTAAACATCGAAAATACTAATTAAAATAGTTTGCTTTTTTGTAGAAGGTTATTAAAAACTCAACCCGCTAAGTTCACTCATTAATCTGGAAACATTGACTGAGACAAACTAAACTTTCTATCATGGCAAGCAACACTCAGAAAAATCTTGAGGCTATTTGGCAAACTCTATGTCTTGGACATACCCATTTTTAATCTTCCCTCATTCTTGATGCAGAATTGGATAAACATACTAATGGCTATAACGAGGTTACTGAGATGATTCTTTCCAGCATGTCATCGGATTCCCGGTACAATTTACATGACACGAGTGCCAACGACATTATAAATAAGCTCAATTATTTATTTAAGTTTCATCAAAGAGAGGAACGATACAAGGCACTTCAACAATTCATGAACTACAAAGTTGTAAAGCATGATTCAGATCAATTCCAGGTCAAGAACAAGTAGAGACGGAAGTTTGTCATTCAAATAGTGTCGAATGCTTATAAACCGAATGAGTATACATCGATTAAAGCACTGGGAGAGGTTGGATAGAACCTCCCCTCTCAACACGAGATCTAAATAGATCAAATGACAAAAACTTCAAGTTGTCCAGCTAACCGACACCTATATATAGGTAGCTATTTCCTGAAGAATCAGCCAACCAACGAATGAACCGTTGGTTAGTTGCTCATGAACCCTTAGTTCGTAGCCTGGTTCGTTGGCAACCAAGCACAACATATATTAAAGACATTTACTATGTTCGCATAGTAACGGCCACATAGGATTCTTGCTCTAACAGATTCCCCCTTGGACGTTACTGTCGAATGCAGGTCTTCAACTTCTAGCAATCTTCAGTCAATCTGCTGTGGACGCTTCAAACAAAGTCCCCTTAGACTGAATTTCAGGCATGTAGGAAACAATTCGCAATCTCGTACAATCACTACAACCAAGAAAGTTCACCCTTGCTTCAAGCATGTTCATGGCGAGACCATATCTTCAAACCAATCTAGCTTTAAGCACATCCATGGCGAAACCATATCTTCAAACCAATTGGAATGTCATAGGTTCACTTCATTAATTGTTCCAACAATTGTTAAGACCTCCTGAACTTTACCGCATATGACAAGAATCTTTAATCTTCACAAAATTGCAACACGCCTCGATCTTCATGAAACCAACACGACCAGAATCTTCAATCATAGAAATTCCCCCTCAGTATGAATCCATCCTAGTGTATTACCTCGGATAAAGCACATCTCATTGTAGATTGGACCTCATTAAGTCTTTACAACTCAAGAAAGTATTAGGCATAAGATAGAGAGTTCCAACCCATAACTAAACATCTTGAACACGTTCCTTCGCATAAACATCCGAACACATAAAATCTTTACGAAATCAAAACTCACTATCAACCCTGAACTGGTTGCTCTTCAATATTTACTTTTTCCACAAAAATGAAAGTTTGAAATTTTTAGGGTCCCAATTTTCCCCTTAAAAAGGTGAAATATTCAATTCTGATTCCAATCCCACAGGAAATATCCCTTCATGATTGCAAGTAGCCCACAATGGAATCTTTAATTTTTCTTCAGTTTGTGTAGACAAATAAACTTTTATAAATGCCTTGAAATAATCACAC
This sequence comes from Deinandra increscens subsp. villosa, assembly GCA_039602395.1. NCBI lineage: Eukaryota > Viridiplantae > Streptophyta > Magnoliopsida > Asterales > Asteraceae > Deinandra > Deinandra increscens. The sequence goes on along the minus strand of JBCNJP010000020.1, from coordinate 256,983 downwards.
CCACGTTTCTGAATCTCTGTCCATCATCAGATACACGCGTTTTTGAATCTCTGTTCATCATCAAAAACAATGACTACCCACAAACATCATCTTGAAATTTAACGAATACCTCATGACAAGTACCGGAATCTGAAAATCTTCAATTCTCTTTCTTGAATGCATCAAACATATCAACCCACAGCTACCGAATCAAGGGTAAACTCGATAACCAATTTATTCTTTGAAATTCCATAATCCATACAAATTGTTCAACGAACCTACTCCATCAACAGACCAACGAACCAGGATCAGTCAGCTAACCAAAAGATATAATGAACTAGAGATGAAATATGATCAACGAACCAACGGTTCGTTCGAGTAACCGCCATGAACCGAGAAGTAACCGTCACGAATCAAGATCGGTTCATTTGAAAAAGATTATGGTTCGCTCGTTGCATATGCCAGTTCGTTTGATGTTTTTCCGGTTCGATTAATGAACACGCCGGTTCGTTGGATGAATATGTTCTATACGAACCAAAATATCTAACCAATGAACCAGAAGACTAAGAACTCAAATTCACTCTGGATTCATAAATTTGTCTAATTTTATCACTCAAACAGTACCGTTACGTGCATAACTGACACAACAAGACTCATTTGAACAAAATTTGATCAAAAACTCAATGAATCTCACCTAACAGCTCATTAACGTCTCAAAGCAAACTAGATCCAAAGAAAATGATCTAGATAAGAGCCAACAACTCTGATACCAGGTGTAAAAACATGATTTGGATCGATTCCAGGTCAAGAACAAGTAGAGACAGAAGATTGTCATTCAAATAGTGTCGAATTCTTACAAACCGAAAGAGTATAAATCGATTAAGCACAGGGAGAGGTTGGACAGAACCTCCCCTGTCAGCACAAGATCAAGATAGACCAAATGACAAAATATTCAAGTTGTGCTGCTAACCGACACCTATTTATAGGTGGCCACTGCCCAACGAACCAGCCAGGCAACAAACCCTTGGTTCGTTGCTCATAAACCCTTGGTTCGTGGCCTGGTTCATTGGCAACCTAGCACAACATACATTCTAGATATTTACTCTATTCGCACAGTAACGGCCACACAGGATTCTTGCTCTACTAAAAGTGTCGCTTGACTCCTCTACTTATGAATATGTCGTGATGATGAAAGCTTACCGTGACCGACTACATGAGCTTGAATACCCCTTACCTAATAATATGGCGTTGGACATTGTCATTAATTCTCTCCCTGGGTGTTATCACATTCATGCGATTAATTGCTCAGTAGAGACATTGGACGAGCTCATACCATTACTTCCTAGTACTAAAATCGGAACCACGCAAGATGTGCTTAGAGTTAGGGATACAGGTGTCAAGAAATCCAAATCAAAGACCAAAGCTCATGAAAGAAAAGGCAAAAAGGCTGCTAAATCACAGCCACCACCTCCCGAAGAACGCCAGTGTTATGAATGCAACCAAATGAGACACTGGAAACGAAATTGTCCCACATCTCTGGCTAAACTAAAAATGACAAGAAACTCTAAACAGGTTTCCTCATCAGATATTTCAATAAATGCTATTGAACTTTTCACTGTTACCTCCAATACATGGGTATTTGATACTGGATGTGGTCATCACATTGTTAATGTTTTGCAGGAACCTGAAAAGTGAAAGAAACTAGAACAAGGCGACATAGAGCTCATCATGAGTGATGGAAAAAGAGTATTGCTTCTTGCAACTGGCATTTATTCATTAACATGTCATTCTGGCCTTGTAGTTACTCTAGATAAGTGTTTATATGCACCTGGCTTGTCCAGGAACATTGTTTCTGTTTCTTCATTATTTGAAAAAGGTTTTAAATACAAGTTTAATAGAGTTTCTATTTTAACCTACTTAAATAATATCTTTTATTTCAAGGCTAAACCTCGACATGGTATATATGAGATAGATTTTCAAACAACGACCAAATCTATCATGTTTCTAAAGGAAACAAAACTAATAGTAATGATTCCTCTCTATGGCATTATAGACTTGGCCATATAAGCAAGGCCCGTATCAAGACGCTACAAATTGCATGGATTTTAAAATCCACTAATGCAGATTCCTTTAAAGAATACGAGTTTTGCTTAGCTGGAAAATTAATTAAGTCACCCTTTACCCATGTTGGGGAACATGCCAATGAACTTTTAGGCCTAATTCATACTAATGTGTGTGGGCCCTTTAGGACCATTACGAGGAATCAGGAAAGGTACTTCGTAACCTTCATGACTATAGTAGATATGCTTACATCTATCTAACAAAGCATAAACATGAAACCTTTGAGAAATTCAAGGACTTTCAAATCAAAGTACAAAATAAGTTAAGTCAAACTATTAAAATACTTTGATCTGATAGAGGAGGCGAATACCTTAGCACAGAATTCCTCGATCATCTTAAGGCATGTGGAATTATATCCCAGCCCACTCCTCCTAGCACACCACAAGAATGGTTTCAGTGAAAGGAGAAATTGAAATTTGCTAAACATTGTTTGATCAATGACGTGTAGGACTAATTTGCCACACTCCTTCTGGGGTTACGCCCTCATGACCGCCACTCGCCTCATAAATCTGGCACCGAACAAGAAACTTGACAAAACCCTATACGAGATATGGCATGGAACTAAACCTATATTGTACTACCTCGGGGTCTGGGGATGTGAGGCTTACGTCACAAGTGAATCTGATGACAAGCTCGATCCTTACGATGAAAAAGTTGTTTTTGTCGGTTACTACGATAACAATGGTTACTACTTCTACGATCCTGATGCAAATTATATTTCCATCAAAATAAAGGGAAAATTCCTCGAAGGAGAACTTTTTAACGAGTAACGAAGAGTGACCTTGTGGATCTTGAAGAAATTCAAGAAACATAAAACCCTGGACTGGTCGCTGCATCTGACCAACAAACTGTTGTTGCACTATCAGACAATAGCACAAGCATTCGTAGGAGCAGTAGAACACGCTGGGAACCTGATAGATACCTTAGTTATCTGGAAGGCCCCGGTGTGTTAATAGTATCTGAATATAACATTGAACCTACTAACTACAAAGTTGTTGTCTCAGATCCAAAATCTGAAAAATGGTTAGAAGCCATGAATACTGAGATGCAATCCATGTATGATAATCAAGTCTGGGATTTGATTAAGCTACCCCAAATGCCCGCGCAATAAGGAGCAAGTGGATCTTTAAGAAGAATACCGACATGCATGGAAATGTGCAAACCCATAAAGCACGACTAGTTGCAAAAGGTTTCACTCAAACCCAAGGGATTGATTATGAAGAAACCTTTTTCGGCCGTTTCTATGATCAAATCAATTAGGATATTGCTTACCATAGTCGCGTACCATGATTACGAGATATGGCCGATGGAAGTTAAAAACGCATTCCTGAATGGACACCTCTCTGAGGATGTCTATATGGTTCAACCAAAGGGTTTTGAGGATCCTAGATATCCAAATAGGGTGTATAAACTGAATAAGTCCATTTATGGACTTAAACATGCATCTTGGAGCTGGAATCTTCGTTTCGACAAGAAAATCAAAGAATTTGATTTTGCTAAAAATGAAGATGAGCCATGTATTTACAGAAAGTAAGTGGGAGTACTATATCATTTATCATATTGTATGTAGATAATATACTGGTCATAGGAAACAACATACCCATGCTTCACGAAGTTAAGAAATGGCTATCATCTTGTTTCGCTATGAAAGATTTGGGGGAATCCGCTTACATACTGGGAATAAAGATTCACATGGATAGATCTAAGCGACTTCTAGGTCTTAGTCAAAGTACATATATTGATAAAATAATTGCTAGGTTTAACATGGCAAATTCCAAGAAAGGAACTGTCCCTATGACTAAGGGAAATGTGTTGAACAAATCACAAGCTCCTTCAACATACCTTGAGAAAAAGAAAATGGAATCAATTCCATATGCATTGGCTATTGGGTTAATTATGTATGCCTTGTTATGCACATGACCTAATGTTTCATATGCTCTGAGCATGACCAGTCGTTACCAGCAGAGTCCAGGACTTGCTCATTGGATTGTTGTTAAGAACATCCTAAAGTGCCTGAGAAATACCAAGGATATATTTTCCGTATACGGAGGAACTGAGGAAGACCTCATGTAAGATGTTACACTGACACAAGTTTTCAGACTGACCGATATGACTCTCAATCACAGTCTGGATTCGTATTTACTCTGAATGGAGGTACCATTTCTTGAAAAAGCTCCAAACAGACCGTTGTGGCTAATTCCACAACTGAATTCGAATATATAGCCGCCTCGTATGTTGCTAGAGAAATTGCTTGGATGAAGAAGTTTATTTCAGATCTCGATGTGGTTCCATCAATCAAGGAACCGATCGAGATACTCTGTGATAACACAGGAGCCATAGCTCAAGCCAAGAAGCACAGACCACATCACAGAGCCAAGCACATACAGAAGAAGTACCACTACATTAGAGAAGTATTGGAACAAGGAGAAATATGTATCAGCAAAGTTAGTTGATCCTTTTACTAAGCCCTTAGCTCAAGACACTCATGATTATCATAGAGATGTAATAGGGCTTAAATTAGCTAAAGATAAGTTTTCATTTAGTACTTGGATGTACGAACTTTAACATTTATCAATTTTAGCATTCTTATTCAATCAGTAAATGCAATTAAGAATTACATAACTGTTGGTTTATAATACATTTAGTTCCTTAAATCAAAGATTCTAAATACTCCATAATCGACCAGACTCATTAGAGCGGATCTGAAGCAAGATTATTCTGGCTTTTAAAACTCGATCTTTTGACATTTAAAACTCACAGGCATCATTAAAAAATGATGTTGGACGTAACTCGCATCAAGTGAAACTCCATGGAAATGAGATTTCCTTGATTTTATGGTATACTAAATCACATCCTTTGACCAGAGATGTATACTCATATGGTCGTTTACCAGGATTTATTCTTTTATTGTAGTTAACCGCTATCGCGTAACTACCAGTCATAAATGCTACTTTTAGGAATAGATCTGAAGTTCAGTGGGAGTTGTAAACGGGTAATATGGCACTCTTGCATTATGCGACAGCTAGACATCATGGCACCCTCGTTGATTCCAAGTGAAGAGTGTGAGGCCTCACCCAAAATGACTGTGTGTTTGATTAGATCACTTCGAAACTAGATAGAGAATATAATGATAGAACAAATTATGAGAGCCATGTCTCATAGTTCATCAGATATCTTATACAGAAAGGAACAACTGACTTTATAAATTATCATAAGTCCTTTTTGTATTATGTTCCATTTCATAAATATACTTTAGCTGACAACTTAAAGCGTCATTACTGGTTGGTACATCCATGCATAGCTAGAGTGCCACTGACTATGCATGTTAAAACTATCGTGATTAGTCCAAGTGGGAAACTGTTAGATATTGTATGTCCTCACTCGACATTTAATGTACCCGACCCGGTCTTTGACCCATAAGAGTTATATTGGCGTCAACATGTCATAAATCCAATTAAAGTGTTAACTGGTAATGAAAGAAATGAACAAATACTAAATCAGTAATTATGGTGTATTATTATTTTTTTATTAAATTTATTTTAGTAATTAAATAAAATTTAAATAAGTAATAGTTTTAATTAGTTATGTATTTAATTAATTAAATGGTTAATTATATGGATAATTGGTGGAGTTAATTAATTATTTAATTAACTAGATAATTGAGAGACTAAACCAGTTGAAGTTTATCTACAACTGGTCATGTAGCTATAAAAATACAATATTAGAGAGTTCTAGGGGTCGCTTGAAAGTGATCACAAAAATCACCAACTCTCTCTCGTCCTTCCTTCGGGACGCAATCACCACCAGTGCCACCTCCAGCCGCCTCTAACCTCTGTCAATCGGCGCCACCTCCGCTGCGAGCCAACGGCCACCAATGGCCCAGCCGCATCACGCCATCGTACCTGTTCCGTCCTACCATGCTGCTAACGGTGGCGCACCGACGGTGCTCGCCGCTTCCCAGCCGCCGTACACCACCATCTCCGGCGCCTCTATGTCCGTAACAAAACCATGGTCGTCGCCCTTGTACCCGGCGACCACCGCTCAGCCGCCCGCAGCCGCGGCTTCGGCGCCGGCCATCGTGGCTCCACTACCCGCCGTCGATTCTGAGTTTTGTTTTGGGAGTCTACCACCGTATGTGGTACGCGAAGGAATTGCACCAGTCACCGCAACATGCGGTGACCCGAAGCCGCTGCCACCACCGTCGGTGTTACCGCCGCTTGCACTTCCGTCACCGCCTCGGTGAGCCGTTGATGGTTTGACTCACCGTTTCGAGTCAAACGTTTCGTTCAAGCTTCCGACTTGCTCACCTAGGCTAATCATGTCTTAACAGAGAAGGTTTCCACCTCCTTATAAAGAAGGCTTCATTCTCATCCTCAACCAATATGGGACTTACATCTCCACGCCCCACCCCTAGGGAGCTCAGTGTCCTCGCTGGCACATTGGCTTGGCCTCTGGCTCTGATACCCTTTGTAATATCAGGCCCTTAATACCATCCCAAGGAGGTCACCCATGCCTGGATTGCTACCACTCGAGCATGTTTAACTGTGGAGTTCTCCCCACATCCACTGCCAAATGCGCCCAAAACTCATTGGTGATATTTAAGGAAGTGCATTCTCTATGAACCAAGATCTCTCATGTTCACGACCAATATGGGATTTGCCACATTGTTTTTTCGCGATAACAGATGTAAGTCCCACATTGGTTGAGGGGGAGAACGAAGCCTTCTTTATAAGTAGGTGGAAACATTCTCTAATTAAGACATAATTTAGCTTGGTGAGTAAACTCATTGAGTGAAAACAAAACCGTAAGTTCTTGGATGGGCAATCCATTAGAGGCAAAGCGAATAGCACGATTGGCCTAGGTTGTTAAAAATAGTATCAGAGCCAGTCGTGTGCCGTTTGGGATGGTGGGGTAAATCTCGTCAAGGATGGTGAGTCCCCAGTGGTGTCAAGAGAGACACCTTAGAAAAATCCCATATTGTTGATTCAGATGTTGGAGCAAACCTCAACGAGGATGATGCTTCTAAAAAAAGGGGTGGTTTGTAATACCCTAGCCAAATCTCACAGCGTGGACATGAGAGATTCTTGGTTCATAATGAATGCCCTTCCTTAATATCACCAATGCGTTTTTGGCGCATTAGTTTTGGGTGAGAGGAGAACTCCACAAATAAACATGCTTGAGTGGCAAAAATTCAGAGATCGATGACCTTCTGGAAAATTTTTACTCGAAAAACCAAAAGAAAATTTTTGACATCCACGTAGGAAAGCGGATACTATTAGTGGTATGTTACAAAGTCAATTACATTATACACTATTCAACTGAAACTACTCCAAACATTCCTTCAATGGTTGTGCCTAAAGTCAGAAAATTATGGGGTAGTTAAGAAGTCAAACAAGATCACGCGGTATATAATAGAGCCAAAATATTATTAATCATGGCATTTCCTCATTTAATTTTTCTCTAAGTAGATGCAAGTGAGTCTGCTAAAGGCATCTAGGATACCTTGGAAAAGTTTTTGATGAAGGAGTCATGATGAGAAAGATTAAAAGGACCAAAAGTTCAAATGAATATGAATCCGTTCAATCTAAAACTCATGAATCTCAAGGGCAACTTTATAACTAATTTTTTAACTGTCATAATATCAAAAAATACAAAGTGTCAAAAAAATTAAGAGATTAACATTAAGTTCATAAAAAAGTTTGCCAAAAGATTGGAAGGCACTGATCATGTCTCTCCAACCCGCCCTTGACTTTGAGGAAAAGGGGTTGACTAGCTATTTTAGCATTCTTTATTTCACTAGAGTTATATTCCTGATATCTCAATAGAGATAGGAGGATCCATTAGCCTTTTCTTTGAAAAAGGAGAAGCTAAATGGATCCAAATCCTTTCTTTAACCATCACTACATCTAGTGACTTCGAATATGAGGAATCTCATGCTACTGCAGATTATGCTATATTAGAAGAATCACTAGTCCTGTTAACCAGATAATTTAACATTTTTTTAGAAAACAGTGCAACAACTAGACTGATAAGAGAAGCTTCAAACATAGTAAAAATATAACCAAAAATCAAGCTCACAACTCTAAAAAACGTTGAGGTTTATAAAACAGATATAAAATGATTCAAATATGGCAAAAAGGGTCACTATGTCTCTGAATGCAGGACCAAAAAGGTCAAAGATGCTGCATACTATAAGAAAAAATATGAAGAGGTTAAACAAAGTGAACTAAGAATGATAGGTATTAGATTATATTACTTGTATGGTTTATATTTGTACATGTCCTTTCTATAAGGACCATTCATGTATCTTGTATCCCAATAAATATTTGTATGATTAATGAGAAGGGCAATGTTTTGAGATCCTAACATGGTATCATCCTATTATTCTCAAAGATCCTCACCATAATTCTCCTTCTTCCCTGTGCCTCAAACCCTAGCCACAAGCAAAACCCTAGCCGACTTCGGCCTTTCTTCCCTGTCATCTCCGATCAATTTCTGCCCTTTCTCTCTTGATGTCTTCTGTTTCTCATCTCGCCCTCACCGTTACTAACATCAAGAACTTCATCCCGGTTATTCTCGAAGATGAAAGTAGTAAACTCACGTCGTGGGTCGAACTCTTTAAGATCCATTGTCATGCGTTTGACTGCTACGAACACCTCACCCACACCGAGCCACCACCGAATCCCGTGACAGAGAAGGACAAACCAGCGCCTCCTGTCGATCTTGCACTCTGGAAACGCGTTGACTCGCTCGTACTACAATGGATTTATGGTACGATTTCTCCTAGCCTCCTTCAAACCCTTATTGTCAGGGAGAACAATGCGTGTACTGCTTGGAACTCTCTGCAAGAAATCTTCAAGAATAACCAGAGCACCTGTGCAATCGATCTTGAAGGCCAGTTCACTAATACTAAACTGGATGCTTTTCCTAATATCACATCTTACTGTGCTGCTCTTAAGGAAATTGCGGATCAACTAGCCAATGTTAATGCTCCGGTAAGTGACCAGAGACTCGTCCTACAGTTGATAGTCGGTCTCAATGAGAAATTTGATGGGGTGGCGATGCTACTACAACAAACTTCACCACTCCCGGATTTTCATTCGGCTCGATCACGCTTGATCATGGAAGAAACGCGTAAAAATAACCAGGCCTCTTCTAGCAGTACTCTCCTTCACGCTGCAACCGTGAAGCAATCGTCCACCTCGGGAGGTCAGTCATCAAGCAGCACCAACTCTGAAGTCAGGGGGTACCCTCCACCCGCCGGCCGTAACAGTCAAAATCGACAATTTTATGAAGGCTCTTCTCAGCGTGGTCGGGGCGTGGGGGTAATCGGAATTATCGTGGTCAGCGTGGTGGTTTTCACGGTGGTCAGGGAAGGGGATTCACCTCAGCAAATTATGGTTCTAATGGATGGCAGCTCGGGTACAACCCGAACCCGTATCCCCAGCCACACCCGGTTTACCCCACCGGGTATTATCTAAATCATTATCCCAACCCACCGCCACAGTGTCCTTATCCCACAGTTGCATCCCGTGGCTTATCTACTCACCCCGGTCCCCCACCGTCAAGTGCTCCCGGGATACTCAGTCCACCACCACAGGCATATAACACTTATGAACAGCAGTACACTAACCTCAACTATGCCATGCATAATCACACTCTGACTTTGGATCCGATTTGGTACATGGATACTGGGTCTACAAATCATATGACACATCACTCAGGTACGCTCTCCGATTATTTAAATAATGACAGGTTGAATTACATCGTTGTTGGCAATGGAACCAAGATTCCCATTCATACTACCGGTCATACCACACTAAAACCACCTCACCCCTCTCTTGCCTTAAATAATGTTCTTTACTCACCTTTCTTGATTAAAAACTTACTCTCGGTTCGTCGGTTGACCACCGACAATAATATATCAATTGAATTTGATGCGTTTGGTTTTGTTGTGAAGGACTACGGACGCGGACGCCCCTCCTTCGATGTGATAGCTCGGGCGATCTCTATCCTCTTACTCCTCAAGTTCTCTCTTCTGGTGCTCCGTCTACTTATGCTGCTTTCTCTGAAGACTTATGGCACCGTCGTCTCGGCCATCCAGGCTCGGCGCTGTTACGTCTTTTGCATCGTAATAAAGATATTTGTATTGACAAATTTTCTAGTAATAAGTCTTTATGCCAATCTTGTGTGTTTGGGAAATCAATAAAACTCCCTTTTTCTGATTCTATGTCTCGTACCTATTTACCCTTTGATATTGTTCACAGTGATTTATGGACTTCGCCCGTCCCGAGTTCGGGTGGTCATTGTTATTATATTCTATTTTTAGATGATTACACAAATCATTTATGGACATTCCCCCTTCTAACAAAGTCCTTTGTCTTCTCTATATTTCAAAAATTTCATCGTAATATCCAAACTTAATTTGAACGAAACATTAAATGCTTTCAGTGTGACAATGGATTGGAGTACAATAACAAACAATTTCATGACTTTTGCTCCTCATATGGGATGCAATTCCGTTTCTCGTGTCCTTACACCTATCCTCAAAACGGAAAAGCTGAACGAAAAATCCGGTTAATAAATAATCTCATTCGCACCCTCTTAAAACACTCTTCTGTCCCTGAACCCTTTTGGCCTCATGCCCTTCAAATGGCAACATACCTCTTAAATATCTTACCAAGTAAAATTAAAAATAATCGTACTCCAACTTCTCTTCTTTATCACAAGGACCCCACATATTCTCACCTCCGCAATTTTGGTTGTCTATGTTATCCTCTCATACCCTCCAAAACAATTCACAAACTCGATGACAGATCGGTTCCATGTGTGTTTCTTGGATATCCTACGAACCACCGAGGCTATAAATGCTATGACATGAAGGCTCAAAAGATCATTGTTTCTCGTTATGTGTAATTTGACAAAACCGTGTTTCCCTTCTCTCAACTCCAAAATCCTACTCCTACCTATGCCTTTTTAGACTCCGACCCACACCCCTCAATTTGGGAATCTAGTCCCTCAACCTCTCCACCCGTCACACCTCCAGCCAGTCCCTCCTCGGCCCAACAGGCCCACCTCAACCCCTCTTCTAGTTCTTCCCCACCGGCCTAACAGGCCTCTTCCCCCACTGTTCAAACTACCCCATCGGCCCACTCTTCAAATCACTCTTCGCCATCCACCATACCCACCACACATACACAGACCACCCCCACCTCCCCATCCTCGATCTCCTCTTCTACCGCTACACCATCTCCCCTACCTCCTAGTTCTACTAACCCACCCCCGCCAACACGCACCATGACCACACGCAGTATGGCGGGTATCTCGAAGCCCAATATCCCCTTCAATCTCTCTGCTTCTGCCCATCTCGAACCCTTACCAAAATCACCAGCCGAAGCTCTTGCCAACCCCACTTGGTTTCTTGCTATGCAAGTTGAATTTACTGCCCTTATTCAAAATAATACGTGGGAGTTAGTACCAAGTGAGCCTAACATGAATCTTATTCGTTACATTTGGTTATTTAAGCATAAGTTGAAATCTGATGGTTCTCTTGAGCGTTATAAGGCTCGCCTTGTTTGTGATGGCAGGTCTCAGCATGTGGGGATTGATTGTCATGAAACCTTCAGCCAATAGTCAAGCCGGCAACGATACGTATGGTCTTAAGCATAGCCTTAGCAAATCAGTAGGACATACGACAATAGGATGTCAAGAATGCTTTTCTCCATAGACATCTAAAAGAGACCGTTTACATGCATCAGCCCGCGGGTTTTCACCACCCTTCCTACCCAAATCATGTCTGTCGTCTGAAGAAGTCATTTTATGGGCTCATGCAAGCCCCTCGGGCATGGTACCAGCGATTCACAGATTTTGTTGGCTCCATCGGGTTCTATCACAGTTTGTGTGATCACAGCTTATTTATTTATCGACAGGGTCGTGATGTAGCGTATGTACTCTTATATGTTGATGATATTATACTAACCGCTTCATCCTCAGTGTTGAAGGATACCATTATGGGCCATCTCTCTCGTGAATTTGCAATGAATGATCTCGGGCCCCTTTCGTACTTTCTAGGTATCTCGGTCACAAGGAACTCAGCTGGCATGTTCTTGTCCCAACAAAAATACGCTCAAGAAATATTAGTCCGTGCAAAAATGGAGAATTGCAATCATGTCAGTACCCCTGTCGATACAGCTGGCAAACTTGGGTCCCAGGCTGGGCCTCCTGTCTCTGATCCTACGTATTTCAGGAGCCTCGCAGGTGCTTTACAATACCTTACATTTACCCATCCCGATATATCTTATGTCGTTCAACAGGTTTGCATGCACATGCATGACCCCCGGGTTGATCACTTTAATGCTCTAAAGCGTATTCTGAGATATGTTTAAGGCACTCTTGCTATGGGTCTTCAGATGGGAGCCACATGTGGTACGTCTCTTATTGCCTATACAGATGCAGATTGGGCTGGGTGTCCCGACACGAGACGCTCAACGTCGGGCTATTGTGTCTTCTTTGGGGATAACTTGATCTCGTGGTCCGCTAAACGACAAACCACCGTTTCCCGTTCTAGTGTGGAGGCTGAATATCGGGGTGTGGCTTATGCCGTGACCGAACTTTGCTGGTTGAGGAATTTATTACTGGAACTGGGTCGCCCTCCCACACGGGCATCTACTGTGTACTGTGACAACATTAGTGCTATCTACATGTCTGGTAACCCGGTACAACACCAGCGGACTAAACACATTGAGGTTGACCTGCACTTCGTTCGTGAACATGTACAATGAGGTCATATTCGGGTGCTACACGCTCCTTCTCGTTATCAGGTGGCTGACATTTTTACCAAAGGACTACCTCGGGTCCTTTTTGATGATTTTCGGTCCAGTCTAAGCATTCGTCATCCTCCTCTTTAGACAGAGGGGGTATATTAGATTATATTACTTGTATGGTTTATATTTGTACATGTCCTTTCTATAAGGACCATTCATGTATCTTTATCCCTATAAATATTTGTATGATTAATGAGAAGGGCAATGATTTGAGATCCTAACAATAGGTGAATGATAGAATTGGCTAGATGATGCATCATCTGATGAAGATGAACTAGCAAAATTATGCTTCATGGCAAAGAAGTTATCAGAAGCAATATATGATCAACCAAAAGTAACTATTCTTGAAGATGATATAGAATATTAAGTTAATGTCTTAAATGTCAAATTTCTTGATCTTATAATAAAATACTATTAGATCAAGAAAACAAGACATTATAACTAAATCTTTTAAGAAAAGAACAGAATAGCACACAACTAAGATTTTTGAGCTGAAAACTGAAAGTGAGCATGAAACATTAAAGTATAACAATCTTTAAACATCAAAACTCATGTTCAAAAGGAAATTTGAATATTATGAACATGAGAGAATGTTTTTGTACAAAAAGTTACATGCATCCTGGGATTTATGAGAAGATCAAAAGCCTCAAAAACCATTTTTGTCAAAGTGAACAAATCCTATTGTTAGTATAGCCTAGTCTGTATATGAACAAAGTATTCGAAACTTGACTAGTTGTCTTTCAAAAGGCTTAAATACTCGTGAGCCAAAAATTATAAGTTTTTCATCTTAGTAATTTTCAAAATTAGATGAACAAAAATTTATGAAAACTTGCTTGTGTTAAAAAAAAGCCAAATTATGCAAATAACAAAATGCATGCACTAATAATATAAACGACTTGATAATGGGATTGTCAAAATTGAGTATTATCAAAATATTAGTAATAGACCCATTAAGAAAAGTAAACCAGAGGAACCCAATACTTTTAAACAATCAAGTTGCAGGACTAACATGTGCAGTAGATTTGGTTCCCAAAACTTCACTAACTTCTCAAATTTCAGGATTAGCATGTGCATCAGATTTGGTACTGCGACTTAGGTACTCGACTGTAAATGTTTTGGTAAGTTAAATGCATTTTGACGATTCTGGTTGTGCCTAGGCATGCATAGTGGGAGAGTCAAGTTTCTGACTATAAGTTCGGAAAAGGGTAAAGCTATACTGAAAACTTATGACGAGTGAAGAAGACCCACTAGGGTTAACGCACTCTACTAGGGGTGTTGTAGAAGACCCACTAGCGAAAACTTATTTCGCTAAGGGGGTGACGTAGAACAGTCATAGACATGTACCATTAGGGACTGGGCGTTGACGATCGACGGAGGTAGGTGATGGCTGCCTTGTTTATCGGGTGACAACTACTGCTTGAGAGGCTAACTTGTCTCAAAGGATCAATGCTTTATTTGGGAAGTTGGGGGGGGGGGGGGGGGGGGGGTGCATGGAGTATATATAAGTGTGTTTGTATTTCCTTATAAGTTTATTTAAAAACATGTTGTGTTTTGAAAAGGGTGTTTGAAACTTGTTAAGGTTTTCGTTAAATTTAAACTCACTAGTGTTAGCTAAACCTTCTAGTATGCGTAATAGGTTCTACAAGGGCATTTAGCAAGCGGTTTGGGAAATGCTTAAAGGTGAGTTGGGCAATAGTGTAGGCTTAGGCTATCCGTAATGGGGCCTGAAAGAGGCTTGAAAATGCCCATAGCGCCTCGATCACGCCCCGGTAGCGCCCCCACCCACTACGGTGAGGCGCTAAAATCGAAAATTAGGGGGGAGGCGTTGGATTCTTCACGTCGGAAGGGAGGGACGTTGTGTGGGTTATGTAATGATGTTGGGGCTTAAAATGGGCTTTATCCCACTACACCTCTTTTGTTTTCAAGCCCCTATGCATGTCATCGTCCACGTGTCGGATCATGCCCAAGGATAAGACTTGAAGGGGCTTGACCATTACACATAGCCTTAGTGAAAGGCTTTTGAAGACTAGCATTACATTGGTTGCATATCTAGATGTAGATACTAGTACTTATCTTTGGTTGTCGACTCTGGGTGTTGTTATATAATGTGTGACCCACCCAGAGCCCGACCAAGAGGTAGGCATCATAATGTTTTAAAAAGAATAATATTTACACATTCATATTCTTTTCGTTTAATGATTTAGCTGTATAGATTGCTTTTGATGTATTTATTTTTAATGAATTTTTTTATTTTACCCATAAATATAAAAGCTAAATAGCCCTAAAAACTCAATCATAAGTTAAAGGAATATTAAGTTGGACTTACATTTTGGGATAATTGAAGCTCGGAAACAAGGTCTTTAGTTTTGCGACAAGTTCCTTGGTCTTAAATGTGTAAGCAGAACATATGTATCTCCCATTGGATTCAGGATTTTCATAAAGCATTAATATTGCCTGGGTTAGATCACGAACATCTGCAAATGGACGTTGAATGTCCGCCATCGTGTCCCCTCCCATTCTACCATCCTCTTAACAAAAAAACACAAGTTGAAAGGACCCATTAAGTACACTTGTAACAAAAAATATACAAAATGCAGTAAATTCTTGTAGTCAGAGAGGTTAAGGACAAAATATTTCCACGGATGTCAAAATAACCCAAAACCTAATAGGAAACCCTAGGCATTGGGGAATGTGATCATGAGCATCGGGTATGGGACTGTCTATGTTATTTCTATAAAAAAAATCCACATGTTGCATGGTATTAGATTATATACCCATGAATTACCCCGAACCTACTTGCCCGGATAGAATTGAATTTAATACTATATGTTATCCGTCATGCTATATGTATTTCATTTTCATCTTTGTACCCCATATGGGCCGTATATAATATAGATACGAGCTGAATAGATACATTGAAGTAAGCAAACTCTGCAGACTTTATAGACTTTATACCTCTCCATACATAATATATACGGGTCGGATACATATTACATGTATGGACCGGATACATATAAATTAATGTTTTAAAACAGATAAATATATAATATCAAATAAATGTTTGGAAATACGTCTTAAAACATATTATTATTTAAAACAAATAAAAAAATAAAACAAGATTTTTTTCTTATGGTAAAAAAAGACCACCCAAAAGCACAAAAAACTCACCAAATTTATTGTCTTTAAAAATTAATATTTTAAAAATAATAAAAGGTATATAAATCAAATGAATGTTAGGAAAAAATTTCTAGTTTATAAAAAAGTTAAAAAACAGTGTATGATCCTAGCATAAATAAGTTCTTACCAATCCATTAACCCAATACTCTAATAGTAAAGCCCAACAGCCCAACAAGGTGAATTACACATGAAGAAAGATAGTAAGATATAAGGGAGTGATATGGAAAGACTAGGGCATGAAGAAGATTAAGCAATTGGTGGCTTCTCCCATCTCGGATAATTTCCCTTCTCCATGTTATCTAGTTACTTTGAGTTCTTTAATTATAACAATTCTGTTTCATCAATAGAATCAATTTATTATTTTTGAATTGATTAGCTTCTTGCCTTCGTGTTAAGATCTAATCACTTCATATTTCAAGTCATTTATAAGATTATTTAAGATGAATTTATTTGACACAAGCATCCTAATTCGTAATTTTTAACTAAATAAGATGACAAACAAGTATACACTACACCTGCAAACATAAAGGGTAATAAGTGTTAGGATTTATAAATTCTTTAAGCTTGGTTATTAGACCGCCTAGAAGAAAATAAAAGGGGCCCGATTTTTAAATTTAATTAGGTCCATGTTTAGTTTTCTTAGTCATCAAGTCACAAACCCTAGTCCTTGGTTATTTAGTTCCATTGTATTTAGAATTGTATTTCAGTGTATGAGCACCTAGAATAAAAGAGAGACCCTAGTTGCAACAGGTGCATATAGGTTACACCGACCGAACTATGTTAAACGTCTTGTGTTGATTTCATTGCTTTCATATGTGTGATATTTTTTACTTTTATTGTCATTATTTCTGGTTTATCTGATTTCATCAATTTGAAAAAAAAAAATTCAATGTTATCCATGAATTTTAAATATGTCTATTTTGGATTACTCCAAACTGACACATTTTATATATAATATTGCAACAATTGAGTTCTTTTATATTGATTGGACTAAAAATTAGAGTGTGTTCGGTGGTGCCTTGCTTTAGTCGAAACCTAACAAGTGGTATAAGATAGTTTCTGTCACACATGGATCCACTTAGACGGAATGTGTTTACTTTTTCGTGAAGGTTATTTTTCTGTTCGTTTTAAAAGTGCATTGTCGGTATAGTTTTTGTACGTCGATTCCTCCGTCAGCAAATTTAGGAAGGTGTGCTTTTTTTGTTCTCATAACCTGCCTACGAAAAAAGGAAACGTGATCAAGATTTAATCTTGTTTAGCTTTCTAGTGTGGCTGGTTTCTAGAAATTAATAAGAACAAAAAACCCAAAAAAAAAATACTTTTTGTGGTATTATTTCCGCCACAAGACAATATTAGAAACATTTTTTTCTTCAAGAATTATATTGAGCAAACAGAAAAGGAAATCATATTGTTTTGGGTTACCGTTCTCGATAAGAGGATCTCAATAGCCACCATGGATTCGGAGCACTATCAGTTTCTTTTTCCAACTGCGATAAAGAGAAACATGTTCACTCATTCTTGTTTTTTAGTTAGGGTTTTGATTGAGTTGTGGTTTTAGATTTGTGTGTTCATGCTATGGATGTTGTCGGGTTTGTTGCTCGATTTGCTTTTCTTTTGCAGTTGGATATTTGTTAACAGGAGTGTCAGGTTATGTTTTTTGTCTGTTTTTACTGTGATTATAAACTATAAATATTATGTTTGTGAATGAGAACAGTGGAACGAATCCTTTTAACAGTGTTCAATATAACAATCGTCAAGTTCAAGCCCATGTCATTGTTGTGTCTATAAACTGTTAATCAATTCTTTCTGTCTCTCGTTAGGTATGGCTAAAAATGGGAGAGTTCATATTAATAGGTTCAATGGAAAAGATTTCAATTGGTGGAAGATCCATATAGAAGCTTTGTTATCTCAAAAGGATCTAGACATGATTTTGGCAAATAAAAAGCATGCAAAGATAAAAACAAGCTGATTAGGCCAAAAATAAACCGCTAAAACCAACACATTGCTCTTTACAGGATTTGAACCCATAACCTTTTAGTTGAGGAACCATCAATGTGCCATCATGTTTTCCCCTTGAGGACAGTTGATTGCGAATTGAAAGAGTAAAAGGCTAGGACTGTTATTACATTGGCACTAACTAACAGTGTGGCGTTCGATATAATGAAGAAAACTACTACATATGGTATGGTAAATGTGTTGATACCTGATATGTGCGTCGTGTGAAGTATCATACAAGTTCAAGATCAAAGTCAACTAGGTATGGCCGAACTAGGTCCGAACCTGAAGTTCGGACTGGCTGAACCTGAGGTTCGGCCGAAGCTCGGACCAGCGGGTATATATTGGTGGTTGGTCTTTGTAATTGTAGACTTCTGAGCGTGCGAGATCTGTTAAGTGTGTGTTTTCTGAGTGTGTATTCTCTGAGTCTATTTCTGAGTGTTTACTGGTTGTAATTGTTCTTCGTTGATCAATAAAACAATCGGTTATTTACATTTCGATGTCCGATTAGCTAGATCGAGTAGACGATCCGATGCTCACGCATTTTCAAGTGGTATCAGAGCTTTCTGGTTCACTCTACTGATCTGTGGTTGCTATTCTCGGACTTTTGAGCGTTTTTGAAGTTTTCACGAGTTTCATTACGTATTTTCAATCACTGCTGACGTGCGTTTTGTGTCAAATTTGCTCTTAAATCGTTCCTTATCATTTTTCTGGTCTGACTGTTACGTTTTTCGTCAAAATTCATCAAAAATCGGACGTTTTTGAAAAATTATGTCGAAGTTCGGAGTTTCCTGATCAGGTTCGGAGTAACTGCTCCGAACTTGAAGTTCGGTCCATCTTCGGTGAGAGTTCGGTGAACATTCGGTCAAAGTTCGGAGTTTCTGTGTTCGGTCACTAGTTCGGACAAGGTTCGGAGTTAAATCAAGGTTCGGAGGTAGTTCGGTGCTAGATCGGAGTCTCTTAGGAGTTCGGTCTGTTGATTTTGACTCGGAGCAAGTTCGGACGAAGTTCGGAGGAACGGACAGAGTTCGGAGCTTAGTAATAAGTTCGGAGAGAGTTCGGCCGGCAGAATCTTAATTTTTCGAACGATGTCGGAATTTCATGCGTTTGCTGCAATGCAAAGTGCGATGCAAACCATGTTGAATTTTGATAATGAAATTGGAACAAGTCAGAAAGTTCCCAAATTATTGAAGCTGGAAGATTATCAAAATTGGAAGAAACGGTTTTCTGCATACATAAGCACAAATGATATTGATTTATGGATTCCGATTCGGAAATTGTATGAACGACCAATGGAAGATGGAGATCTTAAAGAAATTCAAGATTTCGATGGTGCTGAAAGAAAACTTTATGAGCTTGAAAAGAAAGTTTATGGTTATCTTACTATGGCTTTACCTACTGAATTGCTTCATCAATTTAGCACTTGCAAGAAATCTAAGCAATTGTGGGATGCCTTATCCGCAAGATGTGAAGGAAATGCTGGTTATAAGAAGAGTCGAAAGAAAGTCTTGAGCAAAGAATTTGATAATTTTCAGAATTATGACAATGAAAACATTACTGCTCTAGTTTCAAGATTTTCACATTTGATTAGTGAATTAAAAGTAGTTGGTATTCAGAAATCTGATGTTATTTGAAAGAGAAGATTTTGGAAGCTTTACCCGAAAAGTGGGAGAATTATGTTTTGCTACTCACTCATGACAAGGATTATTCTACAATGACGTTTCACGCGCTTACTGGAAAACTTCATGCTCGAGAAATTGAAATGTTAAACTCAAAGAAGTCAACTGCTACGTTGCAAAATCCAGAATTGTATCATGGTGAGAATACAGCAAGCATGAATGCTAAAGCTAAACCAAGTCTGAGTTCTGCACCTAGTACAGCTTTCTTGACTGGAATGTCTGATAATTCTGATAACAAGTCGTCACGGGGTTGTAGCTTTACAATTCCAAATTTTTCAAATCAGAATACTTTTTCTGCTGAATCAACGGAAGATTGTGCTAAAATGATTTCTGCTTTGATCTCATCATCTTTTGGTTCGATTATTAAGAATGTTGCTGATGCAAAGTTAACCAGCGATGATCTTGATGCACTTGATGATGATCAGCTAACTGAATTGGATATATCTTGGCAATATGCTATGTTATGCCAAAGATCGAAGAGGTTCTTCAAGAAACATGGAAGAAATCTTTCTGGTGATAAATTGGGTTTTGACAAGTCTAAGCTAAAATGTTATAAATGCTCACAGCTAGGACATTTTGCCAAAGATTGTCAACAAGCACATGCAAACAAGCCTAGTTTTCCTCACTCACCTAAGCCTGGTTTTTACTCAACCATCTACGAGTAACACAAGCAAGACAACAGCTTTGACGGCTCAACATGATGGTGTTTATGATTGGGGTCAACAGTTTGGATATGATACTTCAGCATTGATTGTCACACATGACCAAGATGATTATTATTCTGATTCTAGTTCATATGATGCTGCTGAGACTGAGAAGTTTGAATCTAAGATTGAAGCTTTGATGAAAGAAAAAGAATTTTTGGTTAAAGAAGTCAAGAGAGTTACTGCTGATTTCAAAATGATTAATTTGGAGATGGGAATTTCTAAAGAAAATGAGAAGGAATTGGTTTTGAAGAATGAATGTTTACTTAAAGAAATCAAATTGTTGAATGAAGTTTTAGAAATTTCTAAACAAGATAAAAGGGATGTTGAAGCTGCAAAAGTTGAGATTTGTGAAGAACGGGATGAGTTGGTACAAGATGTCAAGAAATGGAAGGATGAAGCGGAAGATACAGCAGCTGATTTTCAGAATTTGTTTGATAAATCAAAGGTCAAACTTGATCTGCTTACAAAGAATGTTGAAGAATCAAATGCTAAGATTGAATCGTATCAAGTTGACATGGAAAAATTGTTAGATGAGAAGCGGGAGTTAGTTCGTGTTAATAAAGTTCATGCTGCAAATTTAGAGATTCAAAAGAGAAACGAGGATAAATTGAAAAAGGAGTTACATGAAGGACTTTGTGACAACCGACAATTTCCCACGTTAAACCCGTTAATAACTTGTGTTATATTTCGATAACGTCCGTTACTTCAGTTAACTTTAATAGTTACACGAGCACTGCACATGAGTCTAGACGTCGGTTGACCAACTTGAATATATATATTATTTATAATTTTGTATAAATTATATTTTATGATTTCATGAGAACGTTTTATCAATTTATGTGACAATTATATTTATGATTTTATGTGGTATATATGTATATATATACACATGTTATTTTATGATTTTATGTGACGAGGTGTCACATAATTGGACGAAACGTTTCTATAATTTTATAGGAATTTAAAAGTATATAGTATGGAGTTATAACTATGATTTTATGTGAATCATTTATATAATTATAAATTGGTATTTATGATTTTATGTGCATCAATTCGGGCTTACATCCTATAAACGTTACACGTCAATTATTGTGACAAACACACGTATTCATTCGATTTAGGGTGTCCTCCGTTAGCTTCGTTAGGGAGTTCGTTAGTATATTCAAACATTGAGGGACTCAACTTGTAATTTCCTGAAACTTGTTTTTATTAAATAAAACTCTGAAGGACTGAAATTGCCATTTAAGAAAACTTGATCATGTATTAATGAGAAATTCCAAACTGACGTTGGCGACTTTTGAGTTCGATGAAACCGCTCGACATTCATTCTCCGGTTATGGCTTCGGTTACAAGGCAGTGATCATTAGTATCTCTCGTTCACTTTCTCCTAGTCATCTTGATGTCGCTGGTTCTTCAATTCCACCCAAAGCCATCGTCAATCACCTTCCGACGAACCACCACAAATCCCACCGTGAAGACACCACCACCGATCTTCACTTTTGTTGGGCCAATCATCGCCCAACCGCCACTGTTACGCCACCAGTAAAGCATCCAGTCATCATGTGAAGCATCTCTCAGCGCCCACAGTCGCCGGCGGACACCGTAGAGCATCACCGGAGTCATCGGATTTGAGTCTCGGTTCAAAGTTCATCACATCCATCGCTTCCGTTTCCTTCTTTGAGGTAATCCTAAAACCATTCTTATTCGATTTAAAGACTCCATAACCACCCTGATCACTCTTGTGAATCGCTGTAAAAAAAACGAAAACTATACAGCGACGGTTCATTAGGGTTTTTATGAAGATGATGCCACCGTTACAAGACTGGATAAATACTAAGGTTATCGTTTGATTCGCGTCCTCAGGGTCTGGCCGGGTGGTCAGGCTTTTGATCTGTAACTAAAAGGTCTCCGGTTCGAACCCTGCAAACACCAAACCTTTTTCCTTTAATTTCCTGTAAACTCGTTTCAGTATGCATAAAGTTTATACATTCGAACCAGTTAACAAAACTTGATCTAGCCTGGTGGTCGCGATAAGGATTCGTGAATTAGAGGTCACAGGTTCGAACCTGTGGACCTCCAATTTGTTCCTTTGATTTTTTTCCAGTCTTGTTTCATGGACCCTTTTGACATAACACCAAATCACCATTTGTTCCCCTAAATCGTTGGTCTGTAAAATTTCTGTAAACCCCATTAGGGTGATCTCAAAAATTATAATCCACAAAAAAAAACGTTATGTTTAGATGGGTAAATTTAAATGGCCTCGTTATTACTAATATAAATTAGTTTTAAAACATAGAAGAATATATATATTTGATTTATTGTCATACGAACATTTTTAAAGATTTTCTTTAAACTCTCGGAATTTTTACACGACACATAAATATATATTTAGGACGCTTTATTTTTCACCCTTGTGACTACGCCTCGATATTTATATTTACGAATAAATATACATATATATATATATTTATTTATTTATCCGATCATCTCTACATTTTATTATTTGGAATAATATACGCGCATTGATTTTCATAAATTCTTGTGTCCATGATTTACGTCATTTTTTACTGCTTTCGAATAAATGATTTTTATCACATATTGAATTTGTCACCTGCGTCATAATTGAAATTACTTGTTATCGATACCGTCGTCTAGGCTATGTTACTCATGTGCAAACACACACTTACGTATGTAAAAATCGATAGGTGTTCGGTAATTACGCAAGACTCGGAAGTCCAATTAAATTTGTAGCAACGCACCCTAAGGTGAGTTACACAACCTTTTACGTTACGTCCGGTTTTGGACGATAACACACGCAAAAACGTTACACCCGGGTTAGGGTGATAACACGACAACTTTTATGTATGATTAAAGTAGAAATCCAGTATATATCACATGTTCACGTAAAATGCTTATTCTTTGAAAGTCCTTACTTATCGAACCGTTAATAGCAAATAGCGAGAGGATATTGGGTAGTACTACTGGGGTTTGACAAACCCCACTCAGCGGGCACGAGATGCACCACCCGACTGGCGGTCGGACTGAGGACAATGTCAGCCTAACTTATCGTGATCGAGAAGACACGGGAAAGGCAAAACACGTAAGGAATTATTCCTACAACTAATTGGTCAGCTTCGGTTGCGAACGTTTTAGTGACATGAACTTAGGCTCGCTACCTACGATATGGATTGTACTTGTAATATACATACTTACATACGAATAAAGACTGTTGTATTCGTACTGCATAATTATACTAGATATACTTATGTGCTTATGTGAACTCACCAACATTAGTTGACACTTGCTCTCATGCATGCTTTGCAGGACGCTAGGAGAATCTGATTTTTGGGCACGTACGTTGGCTAAACCTTTTATTTTGGGAATTTATTTTCAAAACTTTTTAACTTGAACTGGTATTTACTTATCGGGCGCTTGTTTTTGCGCAACATAACTTTTATGAGCTTCCGCTAAACTTTAACTCTGGTTTTAATATTTCCCGTTTGGAAATATATTTACATTTTAAACCCTTAACTTATGTTTGATGTAACTAATGACTCGGGTCCTGGTCTGGTTCACACTCCACACGGTAAAACTCCGTTAGTGGAAATTAGGGGTGTGACAGATTGGTATCAGAGCCCTTGGTTGCAGAGAACTAGAATTTTCAAAAATTTTAAACTGTAACTGTTTTTGAACATTAGTTACAATAATTCCCGAAAACATTTTTCATTTCGCGTACCAAAAATCGATTACTCACATTAGATTGTTTTCCTTTTGTTTGTGTCTGTCTGGGTTTTGACAGTATGGCACCACACGATAACACGAGGGGTAAGGGAAAGAAAAATTGCCAACGAACAGTCATCATCCTCCAACCAACAAGGCCGCGAGCCTGAGCAGCCTGGATACACAATAATGGACTTCATTCGGGATCAACACATACGTCCTGATAGGTGTGCACCAGACGATTATAGCTAGCTGAATCCGATGACGTATCGGTTGCTTGATAGGTATCATGTGCCAACAGGGTCGACCTACCCTTTGATTTGCAACGGGTCGTTGCGGGATTGATTGCAGCGTATGATAACACTCTTGGAGAAACCAGACAAAATTCCATCAGCAATCGCACACACGATAGAGAAATCGAGCGATTGCGGGCTGATCAGAGGGAGCGGGATACCTACCACTACAACTTGTCCTAGGGAGTAATGGGTATCCGTCATAGGGTCATCGAGCTTGAGTCGCGACCCAATCCAGCGGGTTTGGAGCATGAACTGCATCTAGCACAACATCAGATTGCTGAACTCCAACATTCCAATTCAGCTCTTCACCACTCCAACGCGACACTTGCGGCGCAGGTCGCCACCCTCCAAGAGCAAATGGCAGCCATGCAGGTTCAAGGTGCTCCTGTTCACGAAGAAGAGGAGGAGCCCTTCGAAGAAGAACCTTTTGAGGAGGAGCCTCAAGAGGACATGGAGGAAGAACCAGATGTTATTGATCCTTGATCTAATCTGTCTTTTGTTCTTTATTTTGTTACTTCGAATAAATTGACTGGGTGTTCATTTTACTTTGAATGTTTCAAACACTAAGATGCATTATAGTTGGATTTTAAATTTTGTAATGGATATTACATCTTTATGTTACCAATGTGTTTCCAAAAATTATGTCGTGTGATGGATGGATGCATGAATAATTGTTTAGTGCTTAATGAAATTAATATTGGGTATATTAATCATTTGAATGATTTGCATGGAAAACAAAATCATGGCTGAACACCTCACAACAACTCAGATCTAAGCATTGATAAATGAAAACGTCGTGACAACACTCACCGCGACTCAATTGCAAGGAAACAATAATGGTGATAAGTAAAACAGACGAAAATTTGACTACATTTTTTTTTCTCTTTCTCTCTTCTCTCACTTTCTAAAATTATTCTCTGAAATAATTTCATGAAACAAATCCAGACCCGGCTCAGTGCACCTTCAAAACTTACATGGATTGTAAGTCGCTCACGTTCAAGGGTGATGAAGGAGCCGTGGTTCTGCTGCGATGGCTCAAGAAATCAGAAAAGGTATTCTCAGTGTGCAATGGCGCAGCTATTAAGGGGCCGGGGGGGGGGGGGCGCCCGACCCCCCGATTTTTTTTTGTGATGTACGGGGTATATAGTTTTCGTGTAGAAAATTTTCGATATACTCCGGTTTCGACCCTCCATTTCAAAAATTACCCAAAAATTAGCGTTAGGAAAAAAAATATTTAGATCCCGACCCCCCGCTTCAAAATTTCTAGCTTCGCCACTGTCAGTGTGCAACTGCCCAATTGCGAAACGGGTCAATTTCGCAACTGTTACACTCGAGGGAGCTGCCCTCACTTGGTGGAACGCGCAAATCCAAATGTTAGGACTTGATGCGGCAAATGCTATGACTTGGCAGGAATTCAAAGATGCCATCATAGAGGAGTACTGTCCTCGCGACCAAGTCAAAAGGTTGGAAGGTGAGTTCCAGTAATAATAATAACAACACCAATAGTGAAAACAACACCAATAGTGGAAACAACACTGGGAGGTCCTCCAACTCTCACAATCAAAACAAGAAGTACAACAATTCCAGGGGTGATTATAACAACAGTAACACCAACAGTGGGGGCGGTAACCAGAACCGCCGCAATGGTAACAATCAGAATAACAATGGGTACAAGGGACGAGCACCTTTCTGCAATCGGTGCAACCAACACCACAATGGGGCATGCAAGAAACTCACCTGTGAGCGTTGTGGTAAAGGGGGCCATGAGGCTAAGAACTGTTGGGGTGAACTACAAAACCGTCCGAATCAGAACTGGAATTAGAACCAGAGGCAGAATAATTAAGGCCCTAAGGGGTGTTATCAATGTGGAAAGCCAGGGCACTTGAAGAGGGACTGCCCACAACTTCGAAAGAGTAACAACAATGTTGGCAACAACAATAACCACCGTAACAACAATAACAACGGCGATGATGGTGGTAGAAACGGTGGAGATGGCGCCAAAGGGCGAGCTCTCGTTATGGGTTCTGGTGAAGCAAGAAATGATGCCAACGTCATTACCGGTAAGTTTCTTTTAAACAACTACTTCGCAAATGTCTTGTTTGATACTGGTGCTGAGAAAAGTTTTATCTCGACTAAGTTCTGTAAGTTGATTAAGGCTACTCAAACTCCACTAAAAGCTAGGTATACGGTTGAATTAGCAAATGGTAAGCTTCTTGACACCACTCACTTGGTTGAAAACTGCACATTAGAACTATCTAGTCATAAACTAAGTATAGACCTTATGCCTTTTACCATCGGTAGTTTCGACGTCATAGTGGGTATGGATTGGCTATCCAAACATCAGGCGGAAATCGTCTATCAAGAAAAAGTCATACGAATACCCGTAGCAGGAGGAGAAGTACTCTCGATTCAGGGCGAAAAGGGAGGTTCTGTCTCCGGAATCATATCATACCTTAAAGCGCAGAAGTGTCTTCGGAAAGGACACGTGGCAATCCTGGCCACGGTTACGGACCAAACCAGGGTGGAGAGAAAAATCAAAGATTTCCCGATCGTACGCGATTACCCAGAGGTATTTCCTAAGGAATTACCTGGCCTTCCTCCGCATCGGCAAGTAGAATTTAGATTGACCTCGCTCCAGGAGCAGCTCCGATCGCGCGTGCACCATATCGTCTAGCGGTGAACGAATTGAATGAGATATCCACACAACTACAAGAACTGCTAGATAAAGGTTTTATTAGACCTAGCTCGTCACCATGGGGAGAACCTGTGTTATTCGTCAAGAAGAAGGATGGCACATTTAGGATGTGTATTGATTACCGCGAGCTTAACAAAGTCACTATCAAGAATCAATACCCTCTTCCACGAATAGACGACCTTTTTGACCAGCTTCAGGGATCCAGCTACTATTCCAAGATTGATTTAAGGTCTGACTACCATCAACTTCGAGTCCGCGATAAGGATATAGAAAAGACAGCCTTCAGAACACGCTATGGCCATTATGAATTCCTGGTCATGCCTTTCGGGCTGACAAACGCACCAGCCGTGTTCATGGATCTCATGAACCGTGTGTGCAAGCCCTATCTAGATAAATTCGTTATAGTGTTCATCGATGACATCCTCATCTACTCCAAAACAAAAGAAGAACACGAGGAACATCTGCGGTTAATCTTAGAATTGTTAAAGAAAGAACAACTCTACGCAAAATTCTCTAAGTGCGATTTCTGGATCCGAGAGGTTCAATTTCTAGGTCACATTGTCAACGAACAAGGTATCCACGTTGACCCAGCCAAGGTCGAAGCCATTAAAAATTGGTCTACCCCTAGAGCACCTACGGAAATTCGCCAATTCCTAGGTTTAGCGGGTTACTACCGTCGTTTTATAAAAGGATTTTCTCAGTTAGCTCAACCATTGACCGCTCTTACGCACAAAGGGGTTCAGTACATATGGGGTGACAAGGAAGATGCAGCCTTCCAAACTTTGAAAGAGAAACTTTGTACTGCACCTATATTATCTTTACCTGATGGGATTGACGACTTCGAGGTCTATTGTGACGCGTCAATCCAGGGACTCGGATGTGTTTTGATGCAAAGAGGTAAAGTCATCGCATACGGGTCAAGACAACTAAAGTCCCATGAGAAGAATTACACAACTCACGACCTAGAGTTGGGCGCTGTTGTATTTGCCTTGAAATTTGGAGACACTACTTATATGGTACCAAGTGTACGATATTCACTGATCACAAGAGCCTCAAACACATATTTGAACAGAAGGAACTCAACATGAGACAACGTAGGTGGGTCGAATTGTTAAACGACTACGACCTTGCGATAAAGTATCATCCAGGCAAGGCCAACGTGGTGGCCGATGCCTTGAGTAGAAAGGAGCATGTTAAGCCTAGAAAGGTTCGAGCTCTCCAATTAACGATCCATACGGGGCTACCGGATAGGCTCCGGGATGCTCAGAAAGAGGCCCTAAAGGAGGAAAATTTTGGGTCTGAATCGTTACGTGACGTCGATGGAACTTCTGAAGTTAAGTCTGATGGACTTCATTATTATAAGGATCGTATATGGGTACCTCTCCATGGGAATCTTAGAGAACTGGTGATGGACGAGGCCCACAAATCCTGTTATTCGATCCATCCGGGCTTAGACAAAATGTATCAAGACTTAAAAGGGTTATATTGGTGGCCCAATATGAAAGCTGACATCGCTAGATATGTTAGCAAGTGCTTGACGTGCGCAATGGTCAAAACGGAACATCAAAAGCCAGCAGGATTACTGCAACAACCTAAAATTCCTGAATGGAAATGGGAAGAAATATCGATGGATTTCATCACGGGATTGCTCCGTACTTCTGGCGGTAACGATATGATTTGGGTTATCGTTGACCGGTTAACAAAATCCGCTCATTTCCTAGCTATCAAGGAAAATGACAAGACAGACAAACTTGCAAAGATTTATCTCAAGGAGATTGTCAAGCTTCACGGGGTGCCTTTGTCTATTATCTCCGACCGAGACCCTAGGTTTGTTTCAAATTTTTGGAGATCCTTACAAGCAGCGATGGGCACTCGCTTAGATATGAGTACCGCATATCATCCTCAAACAGATGGATAGACTGAACGTACCATCCAAACTCTCGAGAATATGCTCAGAGCATGTGTGCTCGACTGTGGACCTCCAATTTGTTCCTTTGATTTTTTTCCAGTCTTGTTTCATGGACCCTTTTGACATAACACCAAACAACCAGTTGTTCCCCTAAATCGTTGGTCTGTGTAAACCCCATTAGGGTGATCTCAAAAATTATAATCCACAAAAAAAAAAACGTTATGTTTAGATGGGTAAATTTAAATGGCCTCGTTATTACTAATATAAATTAGTTTTAAAACATAGAAGAATACATATATTTGATTTATTGTCATACGAACATTTTTAAAGATTTTCTTTAAACTCTCGGAATTTTTACACGACACATAAATATATATTTAGGACGCTTTATTTTTCACCCTTGTGACTACGCCTCGATATTTATATTTACGAATAAATATACATATATATATATTTATTTATTTATCCGATCATCTCTACATTTTATTATTTGGAATAATATACGCGCATTGATTTTCATAAATTCTTGTGTCCATGATTTACGTCATTTTTGACTGCTTTCGAATAAATGATTTTTATCACATATTGAATTTGTCACCTGCGTCATAATTGAAATTACTTGTTATCAATACCGTCGTCTAGGCTATCTTACTCATGTGCAAACACACACTTACGTATGTAAAAATCGATAGGTGTTCGGTAATTACGCAAGACTCGGAAGTCCAATTAAATTTGTAGCAATGCACCCTAAGGTGAGTTACACAACCTTTTACGTTACGTCCGGTTTTGGACGATAACACACGCAAAAACGTTACACCCGGGTTAGGGTGATAACAAGACAACTTTTATGTATGATTAAAGTAGAAATCCAGTATATATCACATGTTCACGTAAAATGCTTATTCTTTGAAAGTCCTTACTTATCGAACCGGTAATAGCAAATAGCGAGGAGATATTGGGTAGTACTACTGGGGTTTGACAAACCCCACTCAGCGGGCACGAGATGCACCACCCGATTGGCGGTCGGACTGAGGACAATGTTAGCCTAACTTACCGTGATCGAGAAGACACGGGGAAGGCAAAACACGTAAGGAATTATTCCTACAACTAATTGGTCAGCTTCGGTTGCGAACGTTTTAGTGACATGAACTTAGGCTCGCTACCTACGATATGGATTGTACTTGTAATATACATACTTACATACGAATAAAGACTGTTGTATTCGTACTGCATAATTATACTAGATATACTTATGTGCTTATGTGAACTCACCAACATTAGTTGACACTTGCTCTCATGCATGCTTTGCAGGAGGCTAGGAGAATCTGATTTTTGGGCACGTACGTTGGCTAAACCTTTTATTTTGGGAATTCATTTTCAAAACTTTTTTAACTTGAACTGGTATTTACTTATCGGGCGCTTGTTTTTGCGCAACATAACTTTTATGAGCTTCCGCTAAACTTTAAATCTGGTTTTAATATTTCCCGTTTGGAAATATATTTACATTTTAAACCCTTAACTTATGTTTAATGTAACTAATGACTCGGGTCCTGGTCTGGTTCACACCCCACACGGTAAAACTCCGTTAGTGGAAATTGGGGGTGTGACAGACTTGATAATCTCCGCCTGCAAAAATTTGAAACTCACAAAGTTGCAAAGCGATTGATTGCTAAAGAAAAGGAATTTGCTGAGGCTCAACAGAAAATTTCTGATTTGAAAGTTCAAGTTCTTGATGCTAACCGATTACTCAATAATGTGTCAAATTCTCAAGGCTTCAAAAGCTTCTTAGCTAATGATGCGAATTTTGAGAAAATGTTTGATAAGACTGCATCACCCCCTGCTCATATCAAAGAAGCTGTCAAAGAAGTGAAGGAACAAGTTGACGAATTTGATTATTCAAAGGTTTCGTTATCTACTGTTGAGGATGAGAAAATTGTGCCGAAGAAGAAGAACAGGAAGAATAAGAAGAAGAAGGAAAAGAAATCTGAGGTTTCTCCTGCACCAAAGTTTGTATCTGGATCATCGTCTGCTGATAATGAGAAGTCGGCTACTTCTAGTGACAAGCTTCTGTCTCAGCCTGAGTTTGATAAACAGATCTTTTATGATCAAAAGAATGTTACTGAAGTAAAAGCTGAATTTTCTCGATTAGCAAAGAATGGTCATTTTACATCTGGGGAGAAGATTTCTGGAAAACATGAAGGATTGGGTTTTCACAGGATGCAAAACAAAGCTGAGAAGGTTCCAGCATCGTCATCTCAAGATTTGAAGAAATTAAAGATGAAGCAAGTGAAGAAGGAAGTTTTTCAAGCTGATAAAATTCAACCCGAGCGGTTTTACAAACTCAAGGGTTCAGATCAATTATTTTCTGATAAAGAATTTCCTCTTCATTGTGTTGATGCTCGGAAGATTGCTGAGGTCTTTGTGAAAGCTACCATTTCTTCTGAAAGTTCTCAATCTCGAAGCCCTACATCCAAATGGGTACATGATCACAGGCATCAGGTATATCATTCTCATTCTGATCATGTTCGAGATATTCATGTGTGTTCTTCGCAAGTACATCAAAGATGGGACAAAACGACAAGAATTTGTTATATTTTCCATCGCCCAGGGCATATGGCAAAAGACTGTCCATCACCTGCTGATTCACCCCAAAGATTTCACAAGACATCAGCTTTTGGTAAACCTGTCACACCAAAGTTCTTTGATGAACAAGGCAGAATTTTTGATGACGTTGAACCTACATTCTTTCATAAACAAAAACGTTTTGTTCCAATGTTTTCAAAGGTTCAAAGTGTAGGTTCATCATCACAATCACCTGTGATTGTTTCATTAAAAACTGAATTACCAAAACAACAACAATGGAAACCTAAGGTGGTTTCTAAGCAAAACAAGGACACTGGTCGACCAGAAGCGATTCGCTTCGGGTCATTTTTGGACTAATTTGTTTGACCAGTGTGCAGGTACTTCTAGAAGACCTATCGACGATTGCAAAGTTGTTGATGGAGGAGTATTCTGCTTAATTTAAATTTCATGATAAATCTTTCTAATATGCAAATTTTTCTGACTTCACAATCTGCAACCTATCTGTGTTGATTGATCATTTTTCTTTGTTTCTAACTTTTCTCAAAAACCCAAAAATAGAGTCTTGTTTTTGTGTAAAATGAAAATTCAAAAATAGAGTTTTCATTTTAAGGGGGAGAATTGTAAGTAAGGGGGAGTATCTGAGAAAATGCATGTTATGGGGAGAAAGTGAATACATGCCAAATATATAATGAAGGAAGGTGAATACATGCAATATACAAAATTTTGAGAAATTGATCATTGGGAAATGATGGTACATTGGCTTACGTATCTGACTCATGAATAGAGTAGATGAAAGAGCCATAAGATCATTGTTTGCTATGCTTGGTAGGCTCGGCAAATCAGAAAGTATTCAGATGTGATATACACTAAATACTAATGCTTGACCAAGTGGATAACATCTTGATGCATATTTCATGACACAAAAAGAAACATAAGTGTGAAAGTCAAAATGAGAAGTCACTGTGTATACATGTGTTCATTTTGCAAAGATTTAAACTTGTTTGTTTTTCTTTATTTTGTCAAACGATCGGATTTTCTCTGCGTATCGAAAGATCGACCTGATCGTTGTTCGTTTGACGTTCTGCTTTATTTTCTTTGGTGTTTCGTATAACTCATCGGACTTTCTCTGCGTGTACGGGAGTACCGACCTGATTGTTGTTGGGTTATACAATTTCAACTTGTTTTATTTTCTTATTTTGTTAAATCCGAGGCCTTATCTGCGTATCGAAAGATCGACCTTAAGGTAGACGATTTAACGTTCTTATTTCTTTTTACATGGAACACAGTTGATTATATCATGAAAATACTTTGCATTGTGAAAAATCACAAATGTTGTCACACAAAAGGAAAAAGAAAAGAAAAGCTGAAAATGTCTGATTATGTCTGATAGTGTGGGATACACTGGTCAATGCAAATCTAATCAATACCTTAACATATCCAGATGTTATGAGTACGTTTCTGCCTGAGTTTAAGTTGGACAAATTATACCAGCAATCAGCTTGACTTATGTGCTTCGATTAATTGAAATTGAAATACAGTTCAGTGCGTTATGTTCAATATGATCCCATATAGTGATCTTTCTCATATCAAAAATAGTGTTTGATTCTGTATTGCAATTACATTTCATTTCAGAAAAGAACAAAAAGATTTTCGGTGTGTTTTAGCATAAACTTTGTAAAATCAAAAAGATTTTGTTTCTGCTTTATTTTCGATCTGATCAACACGTGATACAAATCAATTTTCAAAATCATATCTTGAAGTCTCGAAGAGACGTTTTGCGCCCAAGATTATTTTAAATGTTTGAGCAGGTTGCTATGTGCAAGTTATCACAACTTCAAGTCTTTTGAAGATGTTGATGAAAGACCAGAGATACACTAAAATGTCATCAAGTATTCAAGATTAAGCTACGATCGAGTTGAGGAGGAGTTTGTTTGAAGGTTCATTTCATTGAACGAACGGATTCTACACTTGAGGGGGAGCTTGATTGAAGATACAAAGTTGATGATGTTGAAGAGATACTGCACACGACGAGGGGGAGTTTGTTGATACCTGATATGTGCGTCGTGTGAAGTATCATATAAGTTCAAGATCAAAGTCAACTAGGTATGGCCGAACTAGGTCCGAACTTGAAGTTCGGACTGGCCGAACCTGAGGTTCGGCCGAAGCTCGGACCAGCGGGTATATATAGGTGGTTGGTCTTTGTAATTGTAGACTTCTGAGCGTGCGAGATCTGTTAAGTGTGTGTTTCTGAGTGTGTATTCTCTGAGTCTATTTCTGAGTGTTTACTGGTTGTAATTGTTCTTCGTTGATCAATAAAACAATCGGTTATTTACGTTTTGATGTCCGATTAGCTAGATCGAGTAGACGATCCGATGCTCACGCATTTTCAAAATGTACTTACAAATAAGTATGACAAGCCTTCAGCTGCAAATAAATTATTCCCGTGAGATCTTGAGAACACGAGGATGAGAGAGGGAGGCTCAGTAACTACTCATAGCAACAACCTTAATTCAATAACGAAAAGAATTGTATCAGTTGGGATTAAGTTTGAGGATGAGATGTAGGCCCTACTACCGTTTTCGTCTCTGCCCAGTTGATAAATTGTATCGATAGTTTCAAGTTCTACGGGGACAACTAGCTTCACATTTCAAGGTACTTGAGACCTGAAGATGGAATTCGGGTGAATTATAAAAATAGTGAGCTAAAATGCTAAATGCTGGTAGAGATAAGGAAAGCAATAGGAACATTGGGATTCAGGGAAGAATTTCTTTTAGAACTCGAAAGAATGTGAGGTGTTGGGGTAGCAACGAGGTTGGGCATGTGCAGAGTCAATATCCTAAGCATAAAGATTTGAATATTATTATTGGAGATGTATCTAAGGATGAGCCATTTATACTCAGCGTGAAGAACTGTGTAGAATCTTGGTTATGGATCATAGGCTTCTTCTCACACCATGGACAATGGGGGAAATGGCAGTCAATCCGAAACAAGGTGATTTTGAAATGGTACGATAGGCAAAATACAAGATGCTTTAGGTATCAAGCATGCGGGATATTAATCTTGTTACTTCATTGAGAACTACATTGATTCTGAATATAGTGAGGTTGATTCGAGGTTTGAAAAAGAAATTGATTTATGTGGGTCAGTTGATCGACAAGGACCAGTAAGATTTGGTGGTGGTAAATGGAGGGTGGTTAATGGTAATCTTATGATTACTCATGGTATGACACGTGGGTCATTATACATGATTGAGGTACCTACTGAGGGATATGTAATCATCCCAATCAAGCACAACAAAATCTGGTTTTAAGAGAGTTAAATTTGCAAACGTTAAGTTTAAAGTAGATATATTAGCTGAAAGTGTTCAAAAGTCTAAACCATTTAGGGGAACCGGAGACATTAGGTCAATGAGATGTGTTCTGGCTATAGTTACAAAGAATCGTTAGGTTTTAAAGGCTAAGACTGCAAATTTCTATTCTATTGATTGTTTGTTGAGCTTGGAGAGTGTCGGTGGTCCTTGGTGTATCTTTGGATCTGGTGGAGTCCGTTGACACAGAAGATGGGTGATTGGCGGGATTAGCCATGGCTGAGTTAGAGCTTGGAGGCTTAAAGTGGCCCTTCCAGTACTTAATGATGAGGGGTTGGTGCAACTAGGAGATATGACTGGAGACTTAGCTTGTTCTTGAGAACTGAGGCCTTTTAAGACATGTCTGACTGAAGATTAGTAGAGTGCTATTGATACATGGATGGATCATGCACTCCTATGGCATTTTTTTTTTTTTTGGATTTTACAAAGGCTTCAAGTAGAATTGGTGGAGCTTGTGAAGCTTTTGTGCTTGGTCATTGGGTCGACTAGAGGAAAATAAAGGGGGCCCGATTCGTTATTTTAATCAGATCCATGTTTAGTTTTTCTTAGCCACCAAGTTAGAAATCCTAATCCTTGGTTATTTTGTATTCATAATTGTAATATTGTATTGTCTGAGCATCGGAACTAAAAGCAAAACCCTAATTGCATCTTGTAGATCTAGGTCACACAAACCAAACCATATTAAATATCTCGTGTTGATTTTATCATTTTCCCGTGCGTGTATGATAGTGTGATCTGTTGTTTTTTGCTCTAATCAATAGCTAGCAATAAGGCTTTTGGTTGGGGAGCCATTATTTTACCACCAGGTTGTCCCCTTGAGGATAACTGATTATGAATTGAAATACAAAAAGTCTAGGGAAGTTATTACATTGGCACTAACTAAGCGTGGGGAGTTCAATATCATGAAGAAAACTATTGCATATGGTATGATAAATGCACATACAAATATGTATGAGAAGCCTTCAGCTAGAAATAAAGTAGTCTTCACTAACTACTCACATCAACAACCTTAATTCAATCGTGACGAGACTTGTATCAGTGGGATTAACTTTAAGGATGTGATTCATGCTCTAATATTGTTTTCATCTCTGCCTGACAATTGATCTAGAACTATACCTACAATTTCAAGTTCTACGGGAACAACTAGTTTCACATTTCAAGGTACTCAAGACATCATTCATGGAGAGGATGTCAGAAGGAGGAATTCGGGTGAATTGTGAAACACTAAGCTAATAAATGTTGCAACGAGGTGGTACATGTGAAGAGTCAATATCCTAAGAAGAAAGATTTGAATATTGTTGTTAGGAATGTATCTAAGGATGAGGCGTTTATACTCAGCGGGGAGAACTATATGAAATATTAGGTCATTGATTCATGGGCCTTTTTTCATGCAATGGACAATGGGGAAGACGATGGTTAATCTGAATCAAGGTGATTTTGGAAAGGTACGATCGGAAAATGACGAGATGCTTTAGGTAACATGCATGGGAGATATTAATCTGGTTACTTCATTGGGAACTACATTGAGTGTGAAGAAGGTGAGGGTGATTCCAAGTCTGAAAAAGAAATGATTTTGTAATTAGGTGATGAACAATGATTAGTAAGAGTTTGTGGTACCTGGTAAATGGAGGGTGGTCAATGGTAATCTTGTGATTACTCGTGGTATGAAAAGTGGGTCATTATACATGGTTGATGTACCTACTGAGGGATGCATGACAGTCCTAGTCAAGCACAACCAAATTTGGTTTGTTAAATTTGGTGCTAAGAGAGTTAAATTT
This sequence comes from Deinandra increscens subsp. villosa, assembly GCA_039602395.1. Taxonomy (NCBI): domain Eukaryota; kingdom Viridiplantae; phylum Streptophyta; class Magnoliopsida; order Asterales; family Asteraceae; genus Deinandra; species Deinandra increscens. The sequence goes on along the minus strand of JBCNJP010000020.1, from coordinate 220,154 downwards.
GAAAGCGTGAAGTCTGAAGCAGAGATATTTGCTGAAATTATTTGAAAAAACCATATAGGGGATTCAGTGACAGTGGGAGAATGGGATGTGTTCAAGTACATAAACAAAAAACCATCGGATTTCAAAAACTAAGAGTGAAAAATTCTATCATGTTGAATTTTTATTGAGTTTGGAGAGTATCGGACTATCGGTGGTCCTGGGTGTATCTCTGGATCTGGTGGAGCCCGTTGACACAAAGGATGGGTCATTGGCGGGATTAGCCACAGCTGGGTTAGAGCTTGGTGGAGCTTTAGGTGGCCCTTCTGGTACTTGATGATGAGGGGCTACTGCAACTAGGAGAGATATATGATTGGATCTTAGCTTGTTCGTGGCAATTGAAGGATTCGAAGATTTGTCTAATTGAAGATTACTGGAGTGTTAGTGATACAAGCATGGATCATGCACTTGGATGGCATTTGAGGATTTTGCAAAGGCTTTAAGTGGGAGATTGTTAGGATTTGTGAAACCTCCGGGCTTGGTTATTGGGTTGACAAGTAGAAAATAAAAAGGGGGCTAGTTCATTAATTTAATCATGCACGTATCACCAAGTTAGGAATCTTATTTCTTTATCCTTAAATATTTATATCCCTTGTATCCACAATTGTAATCTTGTATTGTCAGACCACTTGAAATAAAAGAAAAAAAAAACACACATACTTGCAACTCGTAGATATAGGTCACACCGACCAAACCATGTTAAATTTCTCATGTTGGTTTTAATGCTTTCATGTACTTGTGTGATAATGTGTTTCGTTGTATTGCTCTGATCAATAATTTTATACCTAACAATAAATACCTACAATATCAAGCTTGGGTGACCTATGGTTTTATAACTAGAAATGTGACTCATATTATAAATACCCAGTCCATTTTCCTCCCTCGTTATTACTGACCTCTCAAACAGCTCAATAGTAGTAAACTTGTAGCATTAATTGTGGACTGCAACATTGGCCCGATAATCACGGATGGACAAACCGTTACCACTATCATGTCGGCATGTTCTTTTGCAAAATTTAAGGCTTCCATCTCTGCTATTGTCTTGGATACAGCATACCAGTTCTGCTTACCACATTGCAATATGTTTTCTAATTATATAGGATGATGATCTGATAATGAAGAAAATGTGTACTAACTATAGTTAACATACCTGGATTGATTTCGCAAATTCTATATCGGTCCAACAACTTTCATCCATTTCCATGTCTGATGGCCACTCGGGATTATGTAAAATAGCAGATCCAGAAGAGACAACCACAACCTTTGCGACTTTTGCCTTCAGACACGCATTTAGTACGTTTTGTGTTCCTAATATAGCAGGATCCAACAGTTCCACCTGTTGAGTGAGTTTTATTAGTCCACGTACAGAATCATCCAATTCTCCTACGTGATCTCTGGTGATTATGATGAGATCTTCTAAATGTTTGTAGTTATTCTATAGTTATTGCATATTGTTTCCTAGTTTAGGTTGATGTAATTTGTATATATTCTATTCCTTGTATTCTTGTAAATTGAATGAAAACAAATCATTATATGGTATCCAGAGCAGAAACAACTCTTGCGAGTTGATCCTTCCCCTAGCCGGCCCTCATTCTTCCGCCCTACTCTCTTTGCAGCCTTCCACCATCATCCGTCACCCTCCTTCATCAACCATGTCTTCCGAAATCGTCACTATCACCACACCCACCCACTTGCCCATCAAACTCACCGCCCTAAACTTCCCCGTATGGCGTCGTCATGTCGAGTCCACCCTGATTGGACTAGGCATCGATGGTCACATTAGTGGCGCCACCAAGGCTCCCGCCAAGAAACTCACCGATGGCAAAGTCAATACTCTATACACAACTTGGCATCGCCAAGATCAGGTTATATTTAGCGCTATCCTCGGCTCCTGCTCTGACGATATTCAACCCATAATTGCGTCTGCTGAGACCGCAAAGGATGCGTGGGACAGGCTGACTTCGAGTTATGCCAGCAAGTCTCGTTACCGCATCATCTCTCTCAAATCTAAACTCGCTAAGAACCCCAAGGGTAATCGGCCTGTCTCGGAATTTTTACAGGAAATGCGCTCCATTGCGGATGAACTTGCTCTAGTTCAAAGCCCCGTTTCGGATGAAGATTTCCTGGTCCATATACTTACCCAACTCGGTGATGAGTATGGGAGCATCAAAGCCGCCTTACAAGTTCGGGATCAATCTATCTCTTATCCGGAACTGTACGACAAGTTGGTTGATTTTGAGAGGACTCTCAAGGAGACCGAAGTCCATCTCTCGGTTCCTACCACGGTTAACGTGGCCCAGCGACAGCCCCAACGAACTCGACAGGAGCAGTCCGCCAGGCCCACTCGCTATGAGCAGTCCGCCAGGAGCGCTCAGCCTGGCTACCAGGCCCAATCGCGGCCCAACCGTAATTCCGCAGGCCCGAATACAGGTTCAAGTTTTAATAATCGCAGTTCCTTGTTTTGCAAGTTTTGTAACATTGCAGGTCATGCCACGAAGGATTGTCGCAAGTTACAAAAATTTATTCATGAGAATGATGTTCTTCTTCATCCTCCTAAAGAATCTGCCTCCGTCAACACCGCCACGACAGGCCCATCCGACTCGATGTGGATGCTTGATAGTGGTGCCTCGCACCATCTCACGCCTGCTCGTAACAACCTCTCGTCCTTCTCTGACTATGGCGGTCCGGATGAAATAATTCTGGGTGACGGTACGAGCCTTCCTATTACTCATATTGGAAATAAAACCTTCACCACTTCTTCCAAAAATATTAATGCAACTAATATTTTTTGTGTTCCAAATATGAAATCTAATCTTCTTTCCGTTGCTAAATTATGTAAAACTAATGGAGTTTCTGTTGAATTTTTCCCTTCCTTCTGTCATGTGAAGGATCTTTCTACGGGGGCGACAATCCTGCGCGGGGAGAACATTGAGGATGTCTATTACCTCAAAGCAACACCGCCACCTCCTAGCATCAATCACACCTCTCTATCTACTATCCAATGGCATCACCGGCTTGGACACCCTAGTTTACGTGTTTTCAAACATATTTGTAATGACATTGGTATTTCTGTTTCGTTTGACAATTTTCATTGTTCGTCGTGTGCCTTGAATAAAAGTCATAAGCAGCCATTTGGTGAAAATACATTTGTTGCCACCCGACCCTTACAATTACTTTACTCTGATGTGTGGGGCCCCGTTCAGCAATCAGTTGACGGTTTTAAATATTATGTCATATTTGTGGATTTCTTTTCTAAATATGTTTGGCTTTTTCCTATGAAATTGAAATCGGATCTCTTAAGGGTGTTTTCTCAATTTAAGCTACTTGTTGAAAAATTCTTCCAAACATCCATTATCTCCTTATTCTCCGACAATGGAGGTGAATATGTCGGGTTATCCACCTTCCTCAAATCGGTCGGGATCTCCCACTACACAACGCCTCCACATACTCCCGAACAGAATGGCGTCTTTAAGCTCAAACATAAAGTGGCAATTTCAACCTCGTAACTAAAAAATGAACTGATTTGGGTTATCCGTTTCATTTAAGTTAAATAAAATACAAGGGTCAGTCATGTACATATGTAAAACTAGATTTTGAGTCCATTTGTTTATATAAATAGTTTAGCTATTATTGAAATAATGCTATTATTAAAATCATATACAATATTTATATTTAAAAACACATTTTATTTTTGATGAGAACCATTTGTGGTCAACTCACTTCTAACCCATCCAAACCTAACACCCAAATCATACGAAAATAACCCATTTGATCTTTTACTTAACGATTTGCCCACTTTTCCACATCTATGCTTAAATAACCCATTTGATCTTTTACTTAACGACTTGCCCACTTTGCCACATTTATGCTTACACTTGGTGAAACGACATTTATCCAAGAATCGATAGACTTATATTTAGGGTGCATACGAGCCAAGCTATTTGCGATCGGGTCGATAAAAAGCTTGAAACGAGCTGAGGCGAGCTCAAGGTTTGAAATATGACTTATTTAATAAACGAGCTCGGGCCGGCTTACAAGCCTTAACGAACCTTTTATTAATATAAATTTTATTAAATTATTAAATATATTTTAGAAAATTAATTACTACATATATATAAAATGATGATAAAATAATAAAATAATATGTATTATTTTCTAGGAAAATTGGATTTTAATAATCCAAGTTATTACCAATTGGCCAATATTAATCCCAATTTCAAAATTGCCTTACATTAATCCCAATTATTAAGGTGTTGGATTTCATTGGACCCCCGTTAAGTTTTCCTTAACTCCGTTAGTTTTTTGCTGACGTGGCACTGATTAATAAAAGCCACGTGGCTGCCACGTCAGCAAAAAACTAACGGAGTTAAGGAAAACTTAACGGGGGTCCAATGAAATCCAACACCTTAATAATTGGGATTAATGTAGGCCAATTTTGAAATTGAGATTAATATTGGCCAATTGGTAATAACTTAGATTATTAAAATCCAATTATAAATAGTAAAATTATAAATATATACAAATTTAACTATAATAATATGTAAATAAATAAAATTAATAATAAACGAGTCAAGCCCGAACAAAGATCGAGGTCAAATAATTTCTCACAAGTCGAGCTAGATGCGGAGCTTTGTTATGTCTAAATGAACCGTGCTCGAGTCTAGACGAGCTCGAGCTCGGCTCGTTTGGACCGCTAAGTGGAGCAACCAGACAAAAGGCTAGAAAAGTTTGTTAAGGATCCATAAAATACGGATGAAAACATCTAGCCATAGGCGGTTAATAAGACGGCTATTCATTTTGATTGATTTTGTTTTAACTGTAAACGCACGTACTTACCTGAGGATTAGGCACATGTGTAGCGGCAACAGGCGAGGCTACATGAAAAACCCCGGAGCAACCAGCAATGGCGGCACAAAGGCTTTCAAAGTCTAACAAATCCGCCTTGAAAAGATGCAGCCTCTCTTCAGCATTCTCCAACTTCTTCAAATGACCATTCTTTTTCTCATCACCTTCATATCAATTACATAAAATATGAGATATTAAGACATATCGCCATCAAACAGATCGAAACTATTCAGATCACAAGAATATGATGAACTAAAACCATAAGTCAAAGTTTGACTAAATCAAAGAAAGAAGATAAGAATATTACATGGGTCTCTAACGGTTCCATGGACCAGATATCCTTTGGAAAGCAAAAGCTTGACAACCCATGAACCAATAAAACCTCCTGCTCCTGTTACACAAACCCTCTCCATCTCTTAATCCTTCTTTGTCTAATTACTTTTCAATTAGCAACAAACACGTACTTAATAAACGTACAGCCAGATTCCTCTTCTCTGTCTTATAGTGTTTGCAATGTTTTTGGCGGAGCATCTTTGTACTTCAGTTTTGTAAAAGTCAACAAAAACAAAACAAATCAGGATAAGTGTCCTAACTAATTCTTTTCATTTAATATATTTTCTTTTATTATATTAATCAAATTAATCATTTTAACAACGGATTTTACACCATTTATTATTATGAGACTTCATCACTCAACATTTAAAAGGGAATACTGTATTACCTTCGGTTATTTGGTGAAATGATATTGATGTTGAGGGGAAGACTGAGGACTGAAAGGTCATAAGACATATTTTTCATCCGCTCTTTAGAGATGATTTTCCTTAAAAATAAACTCAAATAGTATAAATAATATTTGGTTAAAAGTTCTATTATATTAGATTGGAGGCTCCCTCTTTTTAGTTTGTTGGTGGTTAAAAAGCACACCTGAAGACAAAAGTAAAAACTAAAAGGAGAGAGAGAGGAGTTCTTCCGTTCATCTTTTCCGGCGTTTCTTCCGGCCAATTTTTGCCTCGCTCGCTGCTTGCGATTGGCACCTAGCTACCCTGTCACCATCCCCTTAATCGTAGGGTCGATCCTGGTGATCGTTCCGGCTGAGACATCGGGAGGTACGAGTGTGGTTAGCGGCCGTTTCAATCCCAGTGTAGCAGGCAGAGAGAGTAGCTGATGGGGAAGGGAGAGGAAGGCGAGAGTTCTAGAGGTGGGGAAGCTGCGTTGGGAGGTTGGCAGGAGGTGAAGGGTAGGAAAAGGGCCGGGCATAGTCAAGGTTGGAAGCATCAGGGTTACGATAAAGGTTTAACGTCTTTTTTCGTAGCCAACCTTCCTTCTGGGGTGAAAACCGAGGAGGTTTGGAAGAAGTTCAGTCGTTTCGGGGAGGTGGCGGATGTTTTTATCGCTGCAAGAGTTGATAGGGGGGGGCAACCCGTTTGGGTTTGTAAAGTTTGTCAATGTGGAAGACAAGTGGGTTTTGGAGAAAAGGCTCAATGAGATCCGTATGGATTTCCTGAAACTTTCGGTTAATCTCGAAAGGTTTGATCGGTATGGAAACCCTGTCAACCGGAGGGCAGTGATGAGTGATCCGAAGGGCAAAAGGTGTGAGGGCAGTCGTGTAGATGCGGGGACTTCTAAAGGGGTAGATGGGAGATCTTACGCTAATGTGACGAGCAGAGTGGGAGGTTTTAATCCAGAGGTGGTGAAATCGGTGTCAGTCTCGGACACATCCTCCTCCTCATTGGACGCTTGGTCGGGTAGAGCTCTGCTTGGGAGAGCCGTGGATGTCAAAAGGTTATGCACGTTACATGAGTGGATGGGTGAGTTGCCCATGAAGAGTTGGAAATTGAGGTACCTTGGTGGTCTGCATGTTCTGATCACCCTCTCGTCGGCGGAGGAGGCCTGTGACATCCTGGCAGTTAAAAAGTTATGGGAACCTTGGTTTTCTAGGCTGGACGTTTGGAGAGGACAGTCGTTCCTTTTTGAAAGGGTCGCGTGGTTGAAAGTGCAGGGGGTTCCGCCGGAGCTTTGGTCCGGCAAGGTTTTCGATGATATAGGGAAATTGTTCGGGGTGCTCTGTCAGCAATCGGAAGCGAGTCTCGACAACTGTGACCTGTCCGGCGATTACTTGGGGGTGCTAGTCTCATCTCCAATGCCCATTAAGGAAGAGTGTGTGGTTAACTGGATGGGAAAGAAGTTTCGGTGTGCAATCACGGAAGTGTGCGAGGATTGGAGGCCTGATTTTGTCTTAAAGCAAGGTGTCGATCGGTCGGTGTCGCCGGAAGAAAGGTTAGAGTCGACGGAAGAAGTTGGGGAAGAGAATACGGATAGTCTTGTGCATGGGGAAGAGGATAAGGCGGCTGGAACGGTCCCATGCATGGAGCCTATTTCGAAGTTGCCTATTTCCGAGGATGATGCTCCTGGGGTCGGCGCTGTGCCTAGAGAAACATACCATGAAAACGTGTTAAGTGGGCCACCCCACGTTTTGGGCAGGAGTGAAGGGGTCCTTCAGCATTTGGGCTCAGCCTCAAGGAAAAGAGCTAGGCCCAATTCAACTAGCCCCCCTTTGGGCCTGAATGTTAGGAGGTCCGTCAAGGGCTCTAACTTGGGTCGTCGGGAGTATAGGAGGAAATCTTCTTCGCTGGATGAATCAGTCAAGTCCACTCCACCTAACAATATGATTGATGGCGAAAAGGAAGCCGTCGAAGTGGCGTTGGATTCGATGCTGGTCAGAGTTGCTGTGATGCCGACTTCGAATTCTCAAGGGAGGGACGAGGAGGCTGTTAATCTTGAGCGCCGGAGAGCGTTAGATGGAGAAAAGTCTAAGGGGTTTTTCTCTTCTGATGTGGCAACGGAAGTCTGTCAAACGGCGCAGGTGGCGGCTGCCGTAGGGGTCTGTATAATGGACGACGGTGTTGAGATTCGAAAATCGGTGGAGGAAGAAGGAGAAATTTGTGCTCAGTAATGGATTTATTGTCTTTAAACATCAGGGGGCTAAGGGATTTGGGTAAGATGGAGTGGATTAAGGATCTTAAGAAGTCTTGCAGATCGTCGGTCTTGTGTTTGCAGGAAACAAAGTGCCCTAAAGGGGACGAAATTCCTTTGAATCAGTTGTGGGGCAGATCTAGGGCGATGGCGGATTGGGTTGACGCATCGGGTCGTTCAGGGGGGCTTCTATCTGTTTGGGATCCGTCGATTTTCAGCCTGCAATCCGTCCATAAGGACAGAAATTTCTTAATTCTGTCTGGTGTTCTTCTGAGTGCCCAGCTTACTATAAATATTGCTAACATTTATGCTCCTCAGGATCAGAGGGAAAAAATTGCGTTGTGGGACTCGTTGGTCTCGTTTAGGGATAGTCTTCCAGGCTGGTGGGTTTTGGCAGGGGACTTCAACGAGGTCCGGTCTCCAGACGAACGGCTGAATTCTGAGTTCAATCCTGCCGGAGCTGCTATCTTCAATGACTTCATTTACAGGGCAAAGCTGGAAGAGTATGTGATGGGCGGTGATAAATTCACTTGCTTGACCAGAAGAGGGTCTAAATTCAGTAAATTGGATAGGTTCCTGGTTTGTGACGGGTTTATGGGGAGATGGCCCGATGCCGCTGTATCGGTTTTGCCTAGGTTTCTGTCGGACCATAATCCCATCTCTCTTAGTACCTCGGTGCTGGATTATGGCCCGATCCCGTTCAGATTTTTCTCAGGGTGGTTGTCGCTACCTGGCTTGGACGAGGTGGTTTCTGGGGCCGCTAATCAGGCTGTCGAATGTGAGAGAAGTGACAAAAGGTTGGCGAACAAATTGAAAGCAGTTAAAGGGGCTGTGAAGGAGTGGCGCATAAAAGAGAAGGCAAAGGAAGATTTAGAGTTTAAGGAAGCCTTGGAAAAGAGTCTAAAGATGGAAAAATTGGCTGTGTCAAAAACCTTAAGTGAAGTTGAAATGGAGGAGTGGACAAGTACTCATCAGAAGGTTTTGGAAATAAACAGAAGGAGACTTGAGGACCTTAAGCAAAAATCTCGGATCCGTTGGGCGGTTGATGGAGACGAGAACTCTTCCTTCTTTCACGGTATCGTTAAATCTAACATTGCTTCTAATAGAATTAATCGTTTACTTGTGAATGGCAGTTGGATGTCCAAACCGGAGGATATCAAGTTTCATGCCTGGGAGTTCTTTAAAGACCATTTTAAGAAGCCGAATTTCAACCGTGCAAAAATGGATTTTGAGGGGCTGAGGCGGCTGTCTGCAATCAGTGCAGAGTTTCTGGTTGAACCTTTCAGTCGGCAGGAGATCAAAGACGCGGTCTGGCTTTGTGGTAGCAACAAGGCCCCGGGGCCGGACGGCTTCAATTTCGCCTTCCTTAAAAAGTTTTGGGATCTTTTTGAACAAGATTTTGTAAATGTGATGAATAGCTTCTATGTGGACGGTCGGATTAGTCAAGGCTGCGGTGCTTCATTTATTCACCTCATTCCCAAATCTCAAGACCCTCAAAGCTTGTCGGAATTTCGTCCGATTAGCTTGGTGGGATGCATTTCCAAAGTTATTTCGAAGGTGCTTGCAAATAGGATCAAGAAAGTTATCCCGGAGGTTGTGTCTTCTAATCAAATGGCTTTTATCTCGGGTAGGAATATTCTTGATGGGCCCTAGTGGTGAATGAATTGGTTTCTTGGCTGAAGAGGACGAAGCGGAAAGGCATGTTGTTCAAAATCGATTTTCAAAAAGCCTACGATTCGGTTCATTGGGACTTTTTAGACGAGGTTCTAATACATATGGGGTTTCCGGAGCGATGGAGGTTGTGGGTCAAAGGGTGTTTAAATGCTACTAGGGCCTCGGTTCTAATTAATGGGTCCCCGACAAAGGAGTTCAATTGTTTTCGTGGGTTGCGTCAAGGAGACCCTTTAGCCCCTTTCTTGTTTCTCACGGTTATGGAAGGTTTCCACCTCTTGATGGAGAGGGCTTGTAGCAGCGGTGTTTTTAAGGGGCTATCTTTAACTCCTTCAAACGTCTCTATCTCCAATGTTCTTTTCGCCGATGATGCTCTTATTTTGGGAGATTGGTGCCATGAAAATGTGCTAAACTTAAAGAGGCTGCTGAGATGTTATTATTTGGTGTCAGGTATGTGTGTAAACTTAGCTAAATGCCAGTTATTCGGTATTAATGTGGGGGTCGAAGAAGGGCAGGAGGCTGCTGCCTTCCTGCAGTGCACTTATGGAACCCTCCCTTTCAAGCATCTGGGGATCATGATAGGCGCAAACATGAACAGAGTGAATGCCTGGGCTCCGGTCATTGAGGTTTTTGAAAAAAGATTGTCGTTATGGAAGGCGGAACGGCTGTCTATTGGCGGGCGTTTAACTCTTCTAAAATCGGTTATGGAGAGTATTCCCTCTTATTATTTTCTCTCTTTAAAGCTCCTGCGAAAGTAATCGAGAAAATGGAGAGAATTAGGCGTAATTTTCTGTGGGGAGGGGAGAGGGATAAAAGAAAAATAAACTGGGTTAGTTGGGAGAGGGTGGCTACTCCTAAGTCGGCTGGGGGGCTGGGTTTGGAACCGCTTGAAGTCTGTAATTTGTGCTCCCTTGCGAAGTGGTGGTGGCGGTTTTGGGCTGAACCGGAAGGTCTTTGGAGGAGTGTAATTGTTAGTATTCACGGAATGCCGAGGGGTCAAGCGCCGATCCCCTTTAAACCTTCCTCAAGTGGGGTCTGGCGCAACATATCCAGATTAAATGGGGCTTTTTAAAATCACAATATTGATCTTCTTCAGGTTTTTAGGTCCACGGCGCCACCGTCATCGGGATTGTTCACTGTCAAACTTCTTAAAGACTTGTTCCACAAACAGGTGATAAGTTCGGATTTCATTCTTGATTGGAACAGATTGGTTCCAAAAAAAAATCGATGTCTTTATATGGAGGGCTCTTTTGGATAGAATCGCTACGTATGATAATCTTGTCAAAAGGGGTGTTGTGCTGGGATCGAACCTTTGTCCCCTTTGTAGGGAGATCGAGGAATCTGTGGGTCACATTCTTATTTCCTGCGAGTGGGCGGCTTTGGTGTGGTCTGCGATGTCCGCCTGGTGTTGCATTCCGCCAATCTTTGCTTTCTCTGTTAAGGATTTATGCTCTATCCACTTAGGGCACGGTATGGGGCCGGAGAAGAGTAAGGCGGTTCAAGCTGTCGTTTATACTACATGCTGGGTGCTTTGGAGATCAAGAAACGATGAGGTGTTCAATAACAAAACCCCTACGGTGGCTGGTATTGTGAAAGAGATCAAAAGCAGGTGCTTATTATGGATCAAATCTAGATCGAATAATGTAATAGGGGTCAATTTCATAAACATGTAATTTGGTGTTTGGTGTTGGTGGCTGTTGTCCAGCTCCTTGCTGGCAGCCTTCTTTGTGATTGCCCTTTTTTGGTGAATAAATGCCTGCTGTTCAAAAAAAAAAGAACTTATTAAATATATTGAATACTAAAAGTCCTTCGATGATCAAATTAATTATTAATTATCATATAATATATTAATTAACTATCTTGTTGATTGTGGATGAAAAACATTTATCTATATCTATATATATTCTATACTATATAATAAATAAAAAGTTTTGAAATACTTTAATTAGTAAAAAGACACTTATCATCACCATTTGGTTAAAAGTTCTATTAAAAGAACTTATTAAATATATTGAATACTAAAAGTCCTTCGATGATCAAATTAATTATTAATTATCATATAATATATTAATTAACTATCTTGTTGATTGTGGATGAAAAACATTTATCTATATCTATATCTATATATATTCTATACTTTATAATAAATAAAAAGTTTTGAAATACTTTAATTAGTAAAAAGACACTTATCATCACCACAACATTTTGGATTAAGTCAAAATTTTAATAAATAATTATCCAAATACTAAATTTTCATATTAGGGTTTATTTAGTTTAAATTTTTAATAAGTTAAGTAATTATTCAAATACAAATTTATCCTTACTTCTATACTTCTATATATATAATAAAAGAAAAGTTTTTGGCACCACAATTTGCCATGTGGCACCACCACATTTATCCTCAACAATTTTCCCGCCAATTCTCCTAATTATGGAAGTGATTTATATTTCCAATTTTTTATTTATTGCATTCTAAATTATTTAATAGCCAATTATTTAATTACTAAAGATATAAAAATACATAATTCCCGCCAATAGACATTCACACTCTTAATTATGGAAGTGATTCGTATTTCTACTATAAAAAGTTATGGATATATATATCCAACTTTTTATTTATTGTCTTCTAAATTATTTAATAACCAATTATTTAATTACTAAAGATATAAAAATACATAATTGTCGTAGATTATGATTGTATTTATAGTTTTTTTTAAAGCCACCCGTGTAGCACACGGGATAAAAAAACTAGTATATAATAAACAAAAAGTTTTGACATAGTAAAAAAAATGATACTTGTCATCACTGTAAAATTTTGGATTAAGTCAAATTTTTAATAAATAATTATCCAGATACTAAATTTTCATATTAGTGTTTATTTAGTTAAAACTTTTAATAAGTAATTGTCCAATAAGTAATTATTCAAATACAAATTTATTATATTAAGGTACTGTCGTAAAACCTCTGACCTACATAGTTATAAATATACATAATTATCGTAGATTATAATTGTATTTATAATTTTTTATTAAACTTAACCGTGTAACATATAGGGATAAAAAACTTGTTATTCTATAATACAAAATCAACTTCGTGAATAATTGAATAAGTAAAAGTCTAGACTTTTTTTCATTTTGACCGCATTCCCTTTATTATTTTTACTTTTGTCAAATAAGTTTTTCTTTTTATTTTTAGATTTTCTTATTTGACCATTTTATTTTTCCTTTTTTTTACTACTTTAGTTTTTTTATT
>JBCNJP010000020.1:132452-206877 GCA_039602395.1 Deinandra increscens subsp. villosa | reverse complement strand
AGATAGGAAATCGGATGTGAAAGTGGCTTATCAAACTACATTACCGATGATAAAGTATCAAGTACAAACATCACATGGAAAGCTTGTCGGAAGTGGTGCAGTTGCGGTTGAGCAGAGCGCAAATGCATCCAACCCATCTGTGTAGCAGCGACTTCATTTAGCATTATAAATAGCTCGTTTGTTCATTTATGATGTAACTTCTGATTCTGAATTTCACACTAACTGTGTGTTTTCTCTGATTGTCACATTCAACAACAATATTCAATAAATATCTGATTCTTTCTTCAATTCTCGTATTCTTATTGATTCCTAGTTGAATTAAAACTCTAGACCTACATACGGTGTGGATTTTTGGTTCATCAATTGGCGCCATCCGTATTCTATTGGAATTGGTGAGAAATGGAGAAAAAGCTAGATGAATCAGGGCAGAAACAGTCTGTTTTTGATATGAAGGAACCGGAATTGAATGTATTTAGTTCGAAAGGATCAACCGGTAAATTCAGTAAGAAAAATTTGGTATTTCAACGAGAAAAGCGATCTGGTGATGATCTGGAATCAGATCGCGATGATATGAGATGATACAATTAATCCGAATAGTGAGGAAACACTCCAAGGATTCGATCGTGAGTTTTTAATGAGACATGTTCAGATTCTAAAGCAATTACGAGATAAGGAACAGCGGGAGCAATGGTTGCAAGAGGTGCGTGCAACCTTGAAATTTACTCCGGAAGGTAAAACTACAAAGTCCAGTGATAACAAGGAGCTGGAGGATCTTCTGAATGAGGATCATGAAGAAGATAAACGTACAAAATTGTCAGGTATTAATCGCATAATTAATTGCATAATCGAATGGATTCATGTGCCTTCGATCGAAAAATTTGCTTTAGTTTCGATAAATTTAAGTGAATATTGATCAATGATCATGATATTAAGTAAATGATTTGATGAATTTGGATCATAAGATTGATTCATGAATGTTTGAACGATTCGTTCCATATAAATGTTTGAAGATATGAAGAGGCATTCATGAAGATTGCCTATGATTTCTGAAAAAACTTCCAGAAATGAGAAAACTGGCGGGAAAAAGTTCATACACGTTTGCATATATGAAGATTGCCTATGATTTCTGGAAAATTTCCAGAAATGTGAATAAAGGCGGGAAAAAATTCATCTGTATTTGAATATATGGTATTCAAAAAGATGATGTTTTCTAAAAAAAAAAAAAAAAAAAAAAAATGATGAACTTCCGAGTAAGACACAAGTGCTTCGGAAGTGATAATGATCGTAAGAGCGTACTTCCGAGTAAGACACACGTGCTTCGGAAGTGATAATGGTTGTAAGAAGGTACTTCCGAATAAGACGTATTACACGTCGGAAGTGATATGATGAGATGTATTATTAATATTCTCTGGTAAGTTACACTTGCAAAAGAGAAATGTTATTATAAAAATACCTCATGAAAAATAGGCGGACATGGTCAATTTCGAATAAGCTACGCTTATTATAATTGAAATAATAAGACCTTTATTTTTAAAGGCAACAATCTTGTTTTAACATGTTGATCTTGGTAATTGTCAGGAGCTAAAAGCATCTTTGTCCCTTATATCCCTGCTTCAATGCAAGAGCATTCGAAGTTTCAAGCTTGGATCGCAAATGCTAAGTTTCCGGTTAAATTGAAAATGCCAACTTCTATAAAGAAGTATGGGGGTTTAACTGATCCTGATGACCATATATTCGATTTCATAACTGCGGGTAGATTGGAGCGATGGTCAGAAGAAATATGGTGCCATATGTTAGTGCAGACTTTTACCGGACCTGCAAGAGTGTGGTTCGATGCACTTCCGAATGCTCAAATAAATGGATTTGAAGACCTAAGGGCAAAATTCTTAAGGCAGTTCAGTCAACAGCGAAAGTGCACAAAGGAGGTTACGGAAGTTCATAATATTAGAAGAAAAAATGATGAAAGTCTCGAAAGTTTTGTCATGCGTTTCAATAATGAAACCATGAAAATCTCTGGTGCACAAGATCAGTTGCGAATATCCGGTTTCTGCCATGGTGTTCGACATTCACACCTGGTAGAAAAGTTGCATGAGGATCTTCCTCAAACTATGGAAGTGCTTATGGACCGAGTTAGAGCTTATGTAAAGGGAAGAAGTGCTTCTGGAAACATCCAAGGCATCTATACTGACAAATCATCTCAAAAAGGAAATAATTTCCGAAACATAAATGCAACTGCTTCTGATGCGCCAACAAGGAATCAGCCTTGGAAAAAATATAAATCTCAACCTTATGATCGAAAAAGAGAAAATAAGTATGGAAATTATAAAAAGAATTGGGAGCCTAGATACGACAATTTTTCTTCCCTTGCAAAGACTCCAAGTGAAATATTAGCAACTGAAAATGTCCAATTTTCCAAGCCTCAGAGAACTTACAATCCTTTGGGGAAAGACATGGGAAAATATTGCGAGTATCATAAGGATCGTGGACATGATACTGATAGTTGCAGACATTTGCGAAGTGAAATTGAGAAAGCAATAAAATCCGGGAAACTGTCGCATCTAGTTAAAAACATTAAGGAAGGACGTCTTCCTGTAGAAAAGCAAAATGTAATTGGAATGATTCGTCGGGGGTCAAATACTTGGCACCGAAATGTCAAGCCGAAATTTGAAGACGGTTGGAAGAGTCAAGAAATTACTTTCCCACCCCTGTGGGGAAGAGATTCAAAGGAAGATCCTGTGATTGTAACTATCGGAATCGCAGGGTTCCTTGTGAAACGAACGTACTTAGATACGGGTAGTGCTTCTGAAATTATGTATGAATCCTGCTTTCGAAGAATGGGACCGGAAGTGCAAAAGAAACTTAAACCTCATAATTCAACTCTCATTGGGTTTTCTGGTGAGGTAGTACACCCAATTGGTGAGATAAATCTTCCGGTGATTTTTGGTGATGATAAGTTTTTTCGAGAAGAAATGATGAATTTTATAGTAGTGGCAACACCTTCTCCACATAATGTGATCATTGGTCGTCCAGGTTTGAAAGCTTTAGGTGCTATTGTCTCAACAGCACATGGTTTGGTGCGATTTCCGACACCAAAAGGAGTCGCAACTGTTAAGACAGATGCAGATTCTCAAATAGTCATGGTTGAAAAACCGGTGATAACTCAAGTTGATCTGAAAAATATGAAAGGGGATGACTTAAACCAAAACAAATGGGTGATCAATAGAAAGTTTCCTGATCAAACTATTGAAGTTGGATCACAGTTGCAAGGGGAAGTGAGGAAAAGGCTATTTCAATTATTATTAAATAACGTTGATATTTTCGCATGGGAACCGTCGGACATGACAGGTGTCCCTAGATATTTTGCTGAACATAAACTCAATATTTACAAAGGGGCCAAACCTGTTCAGCAGAAGCGAAGAATTTATGATCAGGTGCGAAATCAAGTGGTAAAAGAAGAAGTTGATAAGCTTGTGGAAGCTGGAATCCTTAGGGAGGTGCTCTATCAGACATGGGTTGCCAATCCTGTTTTGGTGCGAAAGCCCGATAATTCTTGGCGGATGTGTATTGATTTCAAGGATCTTAATAAAGCATGTCCTAAGGATTGCTATCCACTTCCTGAGATTGATTTGAAAGTTGATTCTTTAGCAGGATATAGATGGAAATGCTTCCTTGATGCATATAAAGGGTATCATCAGATCTTTATGGCTGAAGAGGATGAGGATAAGACCGCTTTTGTAACAAATGAAGGGTTATTTTGCTATAAAAAGATGCCATTTGGGCTCAAAAATGCTGGTGCAACTTACCAACGTCTTATGGATAAAACCTTTCAGTCGCAAGTGGGCAGGAACCTAGAAGCTTATGTAGATGATGTGGTTATAAAAAGCTGTTCTGAAGAAGATATAATTAAAGATGTTGAAGAAACATTTAAAAATTTGAGGAGAATCAACATGAAGCTGAATCCGAAGAAGTGTTCGTTTGCGATGGAAGAGGGAAAATTTTTGGGAGTGTTGGTTAATAAAGATGGAATTCAAGCACACCCCCGGAAAGTCAAAGCAGTTTTGGAAATGGAACCGCCTAAAACACTTAAAGATATACAGACTTTAAACGGGCGGTTAGTGGCTCTAAATCGGTTTTTGTCAAAAGCAGCTGAGAGGGCCACTCCATTTATGAAAGTTCTGAAGGAAAGTTTGAAAGGTAATTTTGAATGGACTCCTGAAGCTAATCAAGCATTTGAAGAATTGAAAAATGATCTGGCTGCACTTCCGACCTTAATAGCACCAAAAGTTGGTGAAGAGCTGATAATGTATTTGGCGGTAACTGAAAATGCGGTTAGTGCTGTGTTATTAGCTGAAAGGGAGGACAAACAACTCCCAATTTATTACATAAGCAAAATGTTGAAAGATTACGAAACTAGATATCCAATTCTTGAAAAAGTTGTCTTGGCGCTTGTGCAAGCAACAAGAAGGCTTCGACGATACTTCCAGGCTCATACCGTGAATGTGCTCACTTCGTACCCCATTCAAGTAATACTGAGAAAACCGGAAATGTCTGGAAGATTAATTAAATGGGCTATTGAGCTTGGACCATTTGATATACAGTTTAAGCCAAGGGTTTCTATAAAAGGGCAAGTGATAGCTGATTTTCTGGCGGAAGTGCCAAAGGGTGCAAGTGTTAATGTCGTCATTGCTCCTGAGGAAAAAGAACGAATATGGATCTTACATACGGATGGTTCCTCCAATTCCGATGGTTCAGGAGCAGGTTTGATCGTATATATCAAGATCCTTTTCTCCCTTATAAGTGATCGTAATATATATATATAAGCTAAAAATTGCATGTGTAAAATGCAGGCTTGATCTTAAGAAGCCCTGAAGGAGATGAGCTGACATATGCGATTCGCTTCAATTTTACAACATCTAATAATGAGGCGGAGTATGAAGCTTTACTAGCAGGTCTAAACATTTAAAACTTTCTTAAGTTTTTGTGTTTTATAATAAAAAAAAAGGGGGGAAAAGGTGGATACATATGATGATTTAAAATAGCGTATGATCATGCATCGCTTGAGAATACATGCGTCATGTTTGAATAAGATATACTTACTCTATGAGAGAAGTGGGAATGTGAAACTTTAAATGATAAAATATGTTTTGTTCCAGGGTTGAGGTTAGCAAAGAAGATGGGCGCAACACAAGTAATTGCTTATGTGGATTCATTGTTGGTAGTAAGTCAAATTTCGGGAACATATGAAGCTAAGGGGAAATACATGGCATTGTACTTAGAGCAAGTGCAAGAATTAGTAAAAGTTTTTAACAAATGTGAAGTTCTGCACATTTCAAGATCTCAAAACAGAAAAGCAGATGCATTGAGCAAATTGGCATCTGTAGCATTCGAGCATTTAGCAAAGGAAATCCGGGTAGAGTTACTGGAAGCCCCAACTGTCAATTTAAAAATGGTTGCTGATGTGCAAATGCAAGAGGATAGTTGGATGACCCCGATTGTTCAATACTTAACCGAAGGAAAGCTACCAAATGATAAGGAGCAGGCACGACAAGTGCGAGTTAATTCGCTTCAGTATCGAATGCAAAATAACATCCTGTATAGAAGAAGTTTTTTAGGACCTTTGATGAGATGTTTGACGCCAAGTGAGGCTGAAAAAACTGTTAAAGAGGTGCATGAGGGCATATGCGGTATCCATGCTGGTGCAAAGATGGTTGTCGCAAAGATTAAAAGTCTCGGATATTTTTGGCCTGGAATGTACAGAAGCACTTGGGAAGAACTCCGGAAGTGTCAAGCTTGTCAATCTCACGCTCCTGTTAGTATGCGAGCAAAGAATGAACTGATCCCAGTTACATCGGCGTGGCCATTCCAAAAATGGGGAATGGATATTGTCGGACCTTTCCCATCTGCAAGTGGAGGGGTAAAGTTTCTTCTGGTAGCAATTGATTATTTCACAAAATGGATCGAAGCAAAACCGTTGGCTTGCATTTCCGGCAAACAAATTAAAAAGTTTGTATGGGAACATATAGTATGTCGGTTTGGTTTACCTCTTTACATTATTACTGACAATGGGCAGCAGTTTGCTGGAAACCCATTTGCGGAATGGTGTGAGGAACTTCACATAAATCAAATCTTTACATCTGTAGCACATCCGCAAGCAAATGGTCAGGTGGAGAGGGCAAACCGGAGTCTCATTGAAGGTATAAAAATGAGGTTAGATAAACATGGTGGTAGCTGGGTTGATGAACTGCCGCATGTGTTATGGGCACATCGAACAATGCCCAAAACCAGCAATGGTGAAACTCCTTTCAGTCTTGTTTATGGAACCGAAGCTGTTATACCTGCTGAGATTGGCATTCCAAGTTACCGTTTGCAGGAGCGTATCGAGAATAACGATGAGGAGTTGAGGACCAATTTGGACCTCTTGGAGGAACGAAGGGAGATTACAGCTATACGTGAAAGCAGGTATAAGAAAGAAATGGCTAAATACTATAACGCCAAGGTGAAGGTCCAACAATACAAGGAAGGGGAATATGTGCTCAGAAACAATGAAGTAAGTAAAGCACTTCCGATTGGAAAAATGTCTCCCAAGTGGGAAGGACCCTACATAATCAAGAAAGCAATTGGAAATGGATCCTATTTACTTCAGCAATTGGATGGTACCGAATTGGTTCGAGCATGGAATGGAATTCACTTACGCAAATGTTATATGTGAAAGATTTTTAGTTGAGATTTCTAATTGAACATTCGAATAGTTGGTTTCTAAAATTTGTTGCAGTTATGATTTCTGTAATCTTGGTATGGAAATAAAAAATCTTTTGTTTGTGATGATGATGAAAGATATGTGGGAATATTCATTTTATATTAAAGAAAGAAATTATGCAAGTGATTGCCTCATTACTTGCAATAAGGAGTGTGGATGATAACTATGAAAAATCATGCATGTAAACACATGCGTATGCGAAGAAACTATAACTTGGTTCATGAGTCGTTTAGTGGGTACATCTCGAAAAGGAATACATGCCAATTCCTTGATGTAGTATCACTGTTATCTCTTTAATCGTAAAGAATAACCCAAGATAAAGCAAAAAGCTTTTCTTGTCCTCAACTGTCTCACTGATTAAAGAGTGCACGTTGGGAAGAGGTGATCATGCCGGACACCTTGTTAGTACAATGGATGCTAACAGAAGCCCAAAAGAGAGATGGCCAAACTTGAGAGGATAATAAGGCATGGTATAATTAATAATATAAATAAAAAATCCTACTTAAGCTCTCTGAGGGTCACAAGTGCTTCTGATTAGCTAATGCTATGAAGTGGTCTTGTGGGTTGATCATACAAAAAGGAAGATCAACTGACCTTACCAAAAGATGTAAGGATTACATATGCCACAAAGAAAAGATATAAATTCAAAGTAAAAAATATTTAGTTTAAAAGGATGATCGGTGACATACTGTTAAAACCCTTTGAAGGTGGACGCATCTGATAGGGGGGAAACGCATGTGCCAGTTTCCTTTTCAAATTAATGATTTTATTAGAATTTTTATCAAAGTACTTGTGAAGGAGAACTTTTAGAGGTTGCTCATAAAATTTGTAAAATATTTTGCAAATTCATAAAGAATACATGACACAAAATATAAGGAAAAGTGGTTCACAATCATTTTGCAACTGCAAATGTACATAACCAAACATTTCGATCGCAAATGAAATACCACTATCGATGATCATCAAGGACTCATATTTCGTGAACCATAATAAAGTCGAAAAGCATACAAGAAATAATGCAAAGCCAGCATATAGACGTGTATAATTATTAAACATGGCAGAAGCAGTAAATAAAAGCAAGCATCCACACACATCATAAAACATGATAGGCATACCCGGAACTGCATACATTTGCAGTTCCGATTAGATTCAAAAAAGTAAATTGTCTAGCAAAGAACATCACAAACAAAGACAATAAAAGTAAATTGTTTAAGTACCACAGCATAAGTGGATTTTGGGTAAAGCGATCAATAATTTGTCCAAAAAGGATACAAAAGATCATGAGAGAAAGATTCAATTACCAGTTGGTTCAGGCATGTTAGCCTTTGAGGAGGAAGGAGCGTTAGACTTTGAAGGAGCGTTGGATGTGGGAAGTTGCATTGGTTTCAACAGTTCCTTCATCCTCTCGACATCATCAGAGCTCAACTTTGAAACCTCCTCAATAGCTTCAAACTTCATGGACTTCAACGAATTCAGCTGTTGAATGGCTTTTTCATTGGCTTTAGAGTCATACTCTTTGAAGGTGGCATATTGGGTTTCTCCTTTTGCAGCATGAGCCAGTCCGCATCTGATGCCTTCATTATACCCGATTGCATTAATAGCAGAGAAAACCTTCAAACAAGCAGGGATCATCTCCGAATGCACTCGGTTAGCAGTCATGCTAAAACCTTCACCAATAAGCCACTTGCATCTGTC
Organism: Deinandra increscens subsp. villosa; assembly: GCA_039602395.1. Taxonomy (NCBI): domain Eukaryota; kingdom Viridiplantae; phylum Streptophyta; class Magnoliopsida; order Asterales; family Asteraceae; genus Deinandra; species Deinandra increscens. Next base: position 198,425 of record JBCNJP010000020.1, on the reverse strand, counting down.
GTCCATGATAGCTATCTCCTTCTGCATTTGCTCCCTTTCCTCAGTAAGAGCTTGAACCGTCTCCGCAAGGACAGCATTTTCTAGAAAGTAAACGCATATGCATACGTTAATAAATGAGAAAATGACAATTAAAGAAGAAGGGAAAAATAAACTTTACCTTTCTTGATAGCTTCGATTTTTCCATCATAATTGGAAGTGATCTCCTGCATCCTTATAGCTTGATCATCAGAAACCTTCTTTTGCTCCACAAGTTTGGCTTTAAGAACCTTTTCACTGTCCTGTGACTGCTTAAGGTTCCTCTCAGCCTCTTGCTCTAAAGTAACCAATTTTCTGTTCCTTATAGTGAGACGCTCAATCTGAGAATGCAAATCGTTGATCTTTACTTTGTCATTAATGGAACCAAAACAAGCTTTATGAGCCATCAACTTCTTTGTTAATTCTTCAACTCTGGCCTCAGCAATTATCCACCTCACGTACAGATCCGAAGTTAAGGTCAAATGCTTCGCTTGTGCAAGCATGTGCTCATTGGAAAAGGCTTCATTCGCAAGTTGTTGCATGCTGACGAGGTCAGTAGGAGTGCTCCCAAGAAGATTCAGCTTTTTAGAAATAACACCTTCAGTACAGGTATCGGAATTCTTAATCTCCCAGGTAGGAGAAAAGATCGCATCTGCATTTGAGGAGCTGACATTCCTAGCAACATTGTTCCTTTGAGCAATCAACTCAATCTCCCTTTTCAGCCATTCGGATGTGGGTACTGCAAACTGAGGTGCATCCTTCTGCAAGACAGAAGATGCGTAAGCCAAACTCGCCGAGTCAATCACAGATGAAGTATCCTTCTGCAAAATACTTACATTAGACATACTGGGATCTTGTGTTAAGTCAGGAGAATGTAGTAAATAATCATCTATGTTAAAGTCATCAATAAGAGGGGGGGTTACCACAACATCTGGATCCTTTTGCACGCCTTCCTCTGACCTCAAGTCAACTTCGATAAACTCAGATGCATCGGATATGTTTACCTGTGGAGAACTGGGGGATGTTTGCATGTTCCATCTAGGGGATTTCCTTGGCGCGCTAACAGATGCATTTCCACCCTTGGAAGATGATTTACCTGGTCTTTTAGTTTTGCTTCCTCCTTTGGGAGGAAGAGAAGCCTTTGTTGCCACAAGGTCTTGCATGTGTTTAGTTACAATTTGCTTACCCTCATCTTGAGAAGCAGCTTGTTCAACCAAAACTGTGTCGTGAGTGACTCCTTCACTCCCATGATCGCCGCCCTCAACACTTACATCCATATTACCAGCATTCACTTCCACATTATTTCCCTCTTGATCAGTAGCGACAACTTCTTGACGAATTTCCAAAAACGAACTTGAAGTTTGTTTCAAGAAAGGCTCCGTTTCTTCATCGATCTTTTCTGAGTCCAACTCAAGATCCTCGAAACTTTTCAACTGTATAGCATCGAATAAATCCATTTCTACAAAAACAAGTTAAACAAGTTAACATACATTAAACAAATTCATGAAAAAGCATCAAGTTTGGGGGCGAAAGGGTAATCTCTTACCCTTCCCATGATATGTCAGAATAGGCCAAAGTTCAGGGGAAAACCAGGCCTTGCACATCCGACATAGAAGCAAAATCGCTTCTGGCAACTCTCTAATAGGACTGGCACAAGCCACCAGTTTATTGAACAAGTTTTGATCAAAATCTCCGGGTTCAAGGTTTGGATCGTGAACGACGTCTTCGACATCTCTCCATGTCATTTGAACAGGAATACATCGATTATCCACATAAAAGAACCGTGATTTCCAAGACCTAGGGTTTTGGGGAAGACTAGTACTAACCCGTTTGATGGACCTCCTTCTCTCAAACGTATACCAATCTCCCGCCATGGTCATTCTATAGAAAGCCCTAAAAAGCACAACACTAGGTGCGACATCGACTGCTCTACAGGTCGCCTCAAAATGGCTCAATCGAGATAAACCTTGAATATGCATTTGGGATAGATGAACTTTGTAGAACATGAGAATTCTCATCAAAAACTTAGTAAAAGGAATTCGATAATTGCCTAATTTGAACATATCGGCATAAATTCCTATTTTGCCCTCGGGAAGAGGGGAGATCGGAGTATGGGGAACTGGTAATGTGGGGTGCAGAGACAATGGAACGTGATAACGACTTATGATTTCGTCAAGATCACGGGGGGATAGAATCGAGTATGATACATGCATGTTATGCTTGTTCGATTCATCCTCAGGCTTAATGGATGGTGATGCCATTCGAAACGAAAAAAGGAAAATGAAAAGAAGGAGAGATACTAACCTTTGCTGGAAGCTTTGAAGAAATCTAGGGCTCAAAAAGCGAAGGGAAGAAGAAACGGCAGAGAGAAATGAAAAGAAAAGGGGAAGAAAGATGAAAATCTGATATTTATATAAAAGCAGTTTTTCGAATAAGAATAACCGCTACAATATTTTATATAAATTTAAAAGGAAAATAGTCACATTGGTTATCCCCTGATTGACGCGTGTCTCACCTAGTACAATAGGTACTCGAGTACGACTTAAACGTGCTAAACAAGTCTGACAAGGTAGTTAATAAATACACATGCATATGCGATTTAGCGATAAAAAAGCAAAGGCACAGATCCGATAAAAATAAAGCCGTTATGATCAAATATGCTGTCAAACCATGAGGCATGGAAATGATCACGAGCTCTAGTCCTTAGCCATTTCCTTGCAAAAATAACTTAAGGACTAGGGGAACTTGATGACCTGGTGTAGAAAATCATTAATGATTAAGGAAGCAAAGAATTATATGTTTTAAAAATTTTTTGCTTCATTAAGAATGAAAGTGCATGTTACGCTCTTTTTGCCTTAATTTTGGTTTTTCCCAAAGGGTTTTCCAAATAAGGATTTTTAACGAGGTAACAAAACAAGAATGCACATAAATCAAATCAAGTGGGTCGATAAAAGCCTTTCAAGAACGTCAGATGTGAAGATGTCTCAAAAAACTAGTCCAAAAATTATTGCTTGAATAATCAATGGACTAGGGGGACTTGATGAGGATAGATAGGAAATCGGATGTGAAAGTGGCTTATCAAACTACATTACCGATGATAAAGTATCAAGTACAAACATCACATGGAAAGCTTGTCGGAAGTGGTGCAGTTGCGGTTGAGCAGAGCGCAAATGCATCCAACCCATCTGTGTAGCAGCGACTTCATTTAGCATTATAAATAGCTCGTTTGTTCATTTATGATGTAACTTCTGATTCTGAATTTCACACTAACTGTGTGTTTTCTCTGATTGTCACATTCAACAACAATATTCAATAAATATCTGATTCTTTCTTCAATTCTCGTATTCTTATTGATTCCTAGTTGAATTAAAACTCTAGACCTACATACGGTGTGGATTTTTGGTTCATCAGGAAACATAGCTATTCGGCCATTCGCATATCCGATCTTGATCTATCCTCATCATATAACACCACATTTTATCAGTTTATTACCCGGTAATGGGTAAATATGTATTTTTCTACACATTTTATCACATTTAGCTATTTAACACATATATTATATGTATTAATCACATTGGTCACGTACTCTTTACGCGTTTATCAAATTTTGGGATGTTACAGTATTGTTCTTGTAAGCATTCGACTGCATTTATGATATCGATTGGGTGTGAATCAAGCTTCCATCCATTATATGTTTGTTATTCTGACCAGAAACGATCCCCAAAACGGTCTTACAACTGGTATCAGAGCCGTTGGTTACACCCGGCTTAAATTTGGAGGATTTTTATATGGTTTTGGACGTAAAACAAAATGTTAGGTTTAGAAAAGCAGCAGTAGTGAAGTTATAACCTAACAAGATAGAATGATGCAAGAAATTCGACAAAATAATAAATCTGGACAAAGTTATGCATCAAAGTATCTCATTCGGTGGGCCATCGAATGAACATTCTGGCTACCGCATGAGAGATCAGGTCCATTCGCCAATGTATCTTCATCTGGCCGATTGAGAGATTTTTCATTCGGCAGGCAATCTTCAAGTACATCTTCACCGAATAAGTTTCAACCAGCGGATGAAAACTTTCAACACCGAATGATCTCATTCGCTGAATGAGTTCATTCGCCAATTATCTTCATTCTCTTTGGCAATTCATTTTCGTTGGGTGGTTCGTTCGCATCAACATCGATTGTTCGTTTGTATGATTCAGGGTGTTGATTACTACCTAGATGAGATGATTTTGGGATTTCAAGAGTTTAAATAAGTTACTGGATTTTCCCTTGATTCGGTAACTGTGGGTTGACATTTATGTTAATTGAGAGAATGTTTGAATAATTCCAGATTCTGGTGCTTCTCATGAGTCAGTTATCGAATTTTAAGACATGTTTGTGGGTAGTCACGGTTTTTTATGAGGGGAATGGATTCAAAAACGTGTTTCTGATGATGGGCACAGATTCATAAGCTTAGAAGTAATTAGTTCAGGACGTTTCTCAAAGATTATCTTTTAAGACAAATTGAAGAGTAAAAAATTCAAGATTCCATTACGGGGCACATGAGTTTATCATTCCACAAAAGTTTGCAGGGTTGGAATCAGCATTGAATATTCACTTGTTTAAGGGGAAATGAGGGCCCTAAAACTTAAAAGAGTTTTATCTATGAAAAAAGTGAATATTCAATGGCTTCTGCTGCTTCCGTTGGACCTGGTCTATTTTGGGGGAGAGCTAACTATGAGGTTGAAATTGTAGAAACTATGGCGAGACTTGGTGGAATGATGAGTATTTGGAACCCTTCTCTTTTTATCAAACATGTTGTTACCAAATCTTGTTACTTTTTTGTTTGTGTAAGGTATTCTCCCATGCTTGCAGGTTCCTTTGGCAGTTGTGAATGTCTATGCTCCTCATGGAGCGGTTACTAAACATAAATTGTGGGACAAACTACAGGTTCAGAAAATTTTTACCGGTATGATGGTCTTCCTTGGGGACAGGAACACAGTTAGGTCTCAGGATGAAAGACGTAACTCGGTGTTTTGTAAACGTATGGCTAATGATTTCAATTCGTTTATTGGTGAAGCTGATTTGTTTGAATTTTCCATGGGAGGTTACAAGTTTACTTATACCTCTAAAGACCGCAAGATGAGTAAAACTTACCGCATTATCGTTTGTAAAGATTTTGTTGACAGGTGGCCAGATGCGGCATTCACAGCGCTTCCAAGAGAAAGATCTGACCACTGGCCTCTCACTCTCAAAACTTCTCCGGTTGACTTTTAACCTCGTCCGTTCCAGCTCTATAACTCGTGGTTGGGCATGGTGGATTTTGACAACCTTATCAAACAAAGAAATGGTGATTTTGTCTATGATGGAGATCCTAGGATGAATATTGTGAAAAACTAAGGTGGTTTAAAAGTAGGATTAAAGAGTGGTGGACTCAAAATAAGCAGATTCATGATAGAAGGTTGAAAAATACCAAATGCCATCTAGAGGAGTTAGACATTATTGTGGAGTACAGACCTCTCAATGATAATGAAAGCAAGGTACGATCGGATTACACTAAAGAAATGTAGGATATTGAACATCGTAAAAACATGAATATGAGGCAAGATGCTAGAATCTATTGAGAGATCGACAAGGACGAGATTTCGACATTTTTTTCATGGTATTGTGAAGTGTAATTCCAGGTCCAATCGCATCAACAAACTCGTTATTGACGGGGAGTGGTTCTCTAACTCGAAGCGCATCAAACATGAATTTTTTGAGACTTTTAGGTAATGATTTCTTGAACCGAAGTCAAATAGACCGGTCCTCATTCTGAACCCTGTAAATAAGTTGTTGCCTTTGGAAGGGGACAACTTAATCGTGTCTTTCTCTACCAACGAAATTAAAGAGGCAATAAGAGACCGTGATAGGTATAAAGCGCCCGGGCCAGATAACTTCAACTTCGCTTTTTGGAAGAAATAGCAGAGTATGATTGAACAAGATTTCTTTGAGTTATTCAACAATTTTTATCATAGTGGTTACTAGATTGTCTTTCATCCTTCATTGCTCTTTTTCCTAAGAGTCATGATCCTTTGAAGCCAAATGGTTAACGCTCTATTAGTCTTGGGTGTGAACAAAGTGGTGTTCGAAGTCCTTATGAAACGTCTCAAAAGGGTCATTAGCAAGCTGATTTTAGAGGTGCAATATGGCTTCATCCAGAATAGATCTATACTTGATGCTCCATTGTTATTGAATGGGATCTTAAGGTGGACGAGGAAAGCTAAGAGCACCGGTTTCTTTCTAAAAATCGACATATAGAAAGCTTACGAATCGCTTAACTAGGAGTTTCTAATGTCAATTTTAGGTCAGTTAGGCTTTCCAAATAGATGGCTGATGTGGATTTAGGTTTGCTCCAACCTACTAAATCATTGGTTCTTATAAACGGGAGGCCCACTTTGGAGTTCCCGTGCTCTAGAGGACTCTACCACGGTGATCCTATCTTCTCTTTATTATTTGTTTTAGCTATGGAGGCTCTTTCGAGATTTAAGAAAAAAGGCTCTAGTTTGGGTTTCTATTATGGCGTCAAATTACCTAATGATGGTTCATTGATTACCCACCTCCTTTATGCGAATGACACAGTATTCCTCGAGAGTTGGGAGGGATCTAACGTGAAGAACTTAATTCGCATTTTAAGAGGTTTCTACATCGCTTCGGGTTTTTAGGTCAATTTATATAAATGCCACTTTTATGGAATTGGGAAGGATGATACTTCTTGTGCTTCGTTTGCCAACCTTACTCAATGTAAAGTTAGGACCTCCCCCTTTAAATATTTGGGGCTCCAAGGTGGAGCCAATATGAACCTTTATAAAGATTGGTATCTGGTTATGGACTATTTTGAAGTTAGATTATCTAAGTGGAAAACAAAATCTCTCTCTATGGAGGTCAGATGGTGCTAATTAATTATGTTTTAGACTGCCTTTCGGTGTACTATTTTGCTCTCTACCGGGCTCCGGATAAAGTACTTGATTACTTGGAGAAATTAAGGCAGGTGTTCCTTTTTTTGGGAATGGGGGGGGGGGGGGATAAGGAGAATTCCAAGTTGAATTGGGTTTCCTGGAATAGGGTGACCGTAGATAAAGACCTAGGGAGGTTTTTTATTAGTAGATTAAAAGACATTAATATCAGGCTTATGGCGAGATGGTGGTGGTGATTCAAGATGGATAAAGGCAAGCTTTTAGAGGAATGTCATTTGGGCTAATGGGCCCTTCAGGTGAATAGTAAAGGCTAGATGTCCATCCCTATTTGTCCTAATCTTGCTGGAGTTAGGAGAAACATTAATAAAATCGATCGTGATTTGACCCAAGCTAACATTTCTATTAGACATGTGATTATTGGGGTAGTGGGTCACAGTGATCAAGTCATGTTCTAAATATATATATGGATTTCGGAGGAGCCAATTGTAGCTAAATTCCCTGGTTTATTCTTAATTCAAAAGTACAAAAATTATTGTGCCAAGGATTGTTATTCTATGCATGGTGATAGTATATCTTGGTAGTGGAGTTGGTTGCGCCACTCTTTCACCATAAAGGAAAAAGGACGAACTTTAACGGCTCATGGATTTGTTGGTTGGAGTTAACCTTTCTTCTGTTAAAAATAGATGGAAATGGGACGACCACGAGATTTTCATGGTTTAAGACATTAAGGCACATTATCACAGACAAGGTATGCAAGTACCATTTTACCCGTAATGTTGGAACAACTGGATCCCACAAAAGTTAATGTTTCTTGTTGGAGGGCGGAAATGGCGTGTATTCCTACACTCGAGGCTCTTGCGTAATGAGTGAGGGCCAATTATAGTAGGTGTAAAGTTTGCAAGGAGAGTGATGAGTCCTCGGAGCATCTTATTTTGAGGTGTGTGATCACACTCCCAAAGTTTAGGAGGATTTTTCGCTTGGTGTAAGTTACCTCCCGTGCTTGCTTTCTCTACTGGATATTTGTTGGAGTTGAATGACAAAGTGAACCTTGGTAGATGGAAATGAACGCTTATTACGACTATTATTCGAGTTGTCATGTAGTGCGTTTGGTGCTGAAGGAACGGTGCTGATTTTAACGGAGCAGTCATTACGACGGATTGGATCTTGGATAGCATTAAAGTCCTTGGTTTCCTTTGGATATCTAGGAGAATGAGAAATAGAAAGATTGAGTGTGCGTTCAACGATGTAATTTTGATATCTAATTTTTGTCTTGTTTAGTGTGACGCTTAGTCTTGTATTAATTAGTCGGCGTTTTAGTTTCTTACTAGCCCCGTTTTTTCAATAATATTTACCGTTTGAAAAAAAAACCACATCATTGAAGTTTATGATGTTAATTTTATCCATCTTTAAAGATATTAATTAACATCCCACATTATTTTATAGTGTTTATTTCACATTTTCCTATTTTCTACTATAATTTGTCGCAATCGTGCAAAACCCAAGGTTTAGGAACGGTATTTTCCCACTTTCACCGCCTTTTTAGATCTCTCAATCCACACGAGTGTAGATTCCTCCAAACTTGTACGAATCTTTGAGTATTTTTATCTCGCTATATTATAAAATCAATAGTTCGAAACAAAATCTCACCACATCAGACTCTTCTTTCTTGTCTGAATACGGTTCTTCACTGATAATAGTAATAATAAACGCGTCTTCTTCTGTTTCCTCAAGATTCAAGTGTTTCTGGAGCTATGGGTTGTTGTAATTCTTGCTTTTCCAAGGAACCCGGATCAGAAAAAGGTAATATTCACCATCACCACTCGCCGTCTAACGGAAAAGGCGCCGCTTTCGCCGGTGACGGCGGCGGCGTGCCGGTGTTCTCCGAGTACTCGCTGGCGGACTTGAAGGCTGCAACTAATAACTTCAGTTCAGACTTCATTGTTTCTGAAAGCGGCGAAAAAGCTCCGAATGTTGTTTATAAAGGTCGCCTTCAGAATCGGAGGTGGATTGCTGTCAAGAAGTTTTCCAAATTGGCGTGGCCTGATCCCAAACAGTTTGCGGTATCGATTGCTCTTTGTGGTTTGTTTGATTTGGTTTGATTTGGTTTGATTTGGGATTTAGGGTTTACTGCTTGCTTATTTGAAGTTTAGGGTTTACTGTTAGGATATGTTGCTTTGGATGACATTATTTCTTGAAGGTTTTAGGGGGTTTTACAGCTTTCAAAATGTGATATGAAATAATCAAAATCTGGTAAAAGATACTGATTGATTGGACATGCATGAATCCTTGAAGATAATAACTTTTTATGATGTTGAATGCTCATTCAATACGGATTATATAAGGAATCTATGTGTCAAGTAAAGGTATATAGTTATAAAGGGCCAATCTTAATTAGAGAACTACGAGAATCACGCCGGTTTTGACTGTGATACATAAATATGACGATTATATAACTGTATAACCTCTTATATCCCTATATGTGGTACTCCTAGTTCTCTACCTAGACAATGAACTCACCCCCATTAATCGTAAACAGGAAATACTAAATATTTATTAGTATAATATAACTTTCAAAATGGCATATCCAATCTCCACCTTAGTTTGCATCTCATTACAAGTTGTGATAATTAACTAAATATTGATTACTAAATATTGACTTTGAACAAGTTGTGATAATTAACTGCCAAGAAGGCAATTATATATAGCATTTATTCTTTCAAGTTCATTTTTTTTCCTTTTTCATGTGATGTTATGTTATGATGCACAGATGCTGATAGCTTTATTTAGTAGAAAATGGTAATTAGTAAATTTCTGTTGGTTTTGTTTTTTAAGGATGAAGCATGGGGAGTTGGAAAACTGAGGCATAATAGGGTGGCGAATTTGATAGGATATTGCTGTGATGGGGATGAAAGGCTACTTGTTGCGGAGTATATGCCTAATGATACACTAGCCAAACATTTATTTCACTGTATGTCTTCATAACTATTTTATGTTTCCTCTTTCCATTTTCAAAATATGTCAGCTTTAAACTTCAGTTCATTATCTCAAAAGTTCTCAATTCTCTGGTATTTAAATAAACATTTTAATGTGGAATAACATTTCATTAAATTATCATGCTTCATGTTCTGTGAATCTTGTAAGTGATAGCCCATAATATATGAAAACTTAGAGAAAAGCTGATAGATTAAGAAAGATTTTGATTAAAGATTCTCAATTTAGAAAACTTTAGCAAGAATGGCATATAAATTTTTTTTCCATAAAAGTTCATGTTATTTTCTTAAGATGGCATAACATCATTGATTGAGGATTTTCCTTGTAACTTTGTATCTGTAAATTACTGCAAAAGTGATTATGTTATGCTTAATAATCATTTGTAGTATAACGTTATTTAGGAATCAGGAGTTGACGTTTCGCTATTTTTTGCTACTTGAAGTATTACTAGTCATTTCTTTATAATGTTGAATGTGTGAAAATCACGAGTATCAATGGAAATAATAGACATAGTAAGGGTAAAATATGGGTATATAAGTAATTTTACTTTACACCCTCGATAGATATGTATGATGGATCCTGTTTTTACTTAAAGTTGTCAAAAGGGCCAGTTAACAATGTTTAGCTTGAAGGGGCACACGGCCAATTGGTTGAACAAGCCAAAGTACATGTTTAATTTCATACAACCTTTAAGGTGGATATCTTTGTGATGTTTTTCACAGGGGAGAATCAAACAATCGAGTGGGCAATGCGTTTACGGGTTGCTTTATGTATTGCTGAAGCGTTGGATTACTGCAGTACCGAAGGCCGTCCTTTGTATCACGATTTGAATGCATATAGAGTTCTCTTTGATGAGGTGCTGTAGTGAAATATTATATCTTGAGTATCTAACTTGAATACCCTTTTGGAGATGATAAAATGATTCTGTGTTTCTGTGTCATCAAATTGATAACTTGATTGGAATATACGGCAGAATGGCGATCCAAGGCTTTCATGTTTTGGTTTGATGAAAAATAGTAGGGATGGAAAAAGTTACAGCACAAATCTTGCATACACTCCTCCTGAGTATCTAAGAAACGGTACATGGTTTCAATAATCTTTGTCGTATATTAAAGAGAAATTGTGAAAAATCTTATTCTGTCAATAAATTGCTTTGAAACTACCATGTTTAGGATCTTTTTGGTAGTTCATGGATATTTGATCAAGTAAGTTTACCATGTAAAATTAGAAAGTAAGCGGGGTGTTTGGAGGTGTGTTTTCAACAATTAGAATACGATAGCTAATTAATAGGGGATAATTAGGTAATTTTACATTTACTTTATCCATTAATTTTGTTATTGCAACTTTTTAACGGCTTTTCCAAGTATGATTATGTTGGCCTTGCCGGATTGACTGGTGAACAGTTTTTTTTTTTTTTTTTTTTTATTTTAATTTTTTTGAATGATTAATAGTACTAAATTTACTCTCTAAAACTATCATCAAAATAATTACCCATCATCTTTGTTGAATAGAGCGGTTTAGTTGGTTGTAAACACTTGGATGACTTTTAAACCGTATGATATGGTTCCTTTCTAGCTAAATTTATTAGTTTAATCAGTAACATATTTACCCAAGTTGGCATTTTGACATAAATGGGTTGAAATTGACACCCATTTTGATGAACTTACTTGTAACCAACTATTAGGTGGTCATATAATACGCATTGTTGCCTGATAATTTTGTTTTTTTTTTCTATAATAGGGAGAGTTACACCCGAAAGCGTTAGTTTTAGCTTCGGGACTGTTCTTTTGGATCTTCTGAGTGGAAAACATATCCCCCCAAGTCATGTAAGTAATTATAATGTATTAATCAACTATTAAACTTATTTATTTGGGCACTTGACGTTTGTTGCAGGCGCTTGAAATGATTCGGGGCAAAAACATTCTTTTGTTGATGGATTCGCATTTGGAGGGAAACTTTTCAACAGAAGAAGCAACTGTTGTTGTTGATCTTGCTTCACGTTGCTTGCAGTATGAACCAAGGGAACGGCCTGATACCAAAGATCTTGTTGCGACACTTGCTCCATTGCAGAACAAACCAGATGTCAGTCCCTACTTTACTTGTGTTTTTTTCATCCATAATTTGATTCTTGGTTTTTTAATATAGGTTTAGTAATCATGTCCAATATTTTAATTACCGTATCAATTAAAAACTGGGACAAAAAGTGTTGGCTGGTCAACCATATCTGACCCATTCGTTGGTTTGACTTAACATATTGCAACTTCTTTGTGCATGTTATCACATTTTGATTGCCGTCAATTGAATTTTTTCCAGTGCAACAATAAACATTCAAATGTCCCAATATATATTCTAAGTCCTTACCAAAAGAAATGAGACTATTATTTCAATAATGTAATTGTTATACTCATATTTAAAACATTTGTTTTTATAAAATTCTTGAAAGTACGAGAGGGTCTTGGTTGGTCAACGCTCAACCCAATCCGGCCCATTTTGAGCGACATGAAACTACCATTCTGATGTGTTACCCAAGCCATTTTTATATGCATATGATCTCATTTGTAGCAATTGTTGAAGTCAATTACAAACTTTTAGAAACTTATATGCAGGTCCCATCTTATCAGATGCTTGGGATTCCAAAACATGAAGAAGCACCAGCCACACCGCCACATCCTCTTTCTCCAATGGGCGATGCATGTTCAAGGATGGATCTAACCGCCATCCACCAGATACTAGTGATGACACATTATAAAGATGATGAAGGCACTAATGAGGTAAACATTTCATTTGGTTGCATTTTTTTTATTTCACGCTTCTGATGATAATATATTTTCAGCTTTCTTTTCAAGAGTGGACCCAACAAATGAGGGATATGTTGGAGGCAAGGAAGCGTGGGGATCTAGCTTTTCGTGATAAAGATTTTAGAACCGCAATTGATTGTTATTCTCAGGTACATCTTGTGGCTTTATACTTTGTTTTTGTACACACTTTATAGATGATACAAGTGCACTAGTGTTTCAAAACCAGTTTAATGTCAAAAATTAAGAGTCTGTATATTGGAGTGGCAATTTTGACCCGTTTACTTGTAAGTGGGCTGATTTGGTTATGTTTAAACCTAAAGGGGTCAACTAATTTTTTTAACGAAAAGATGACTAGGTCAAATGGATTGGAGGTTGCCCAAGTCAAGTTTTTAGTACAACATCCTAAGTCATTTTCTCTATAGATTTAGATTATTATGCTAATAATATCATAATATGTTATCATAATTAAACATTATTTTGTAGTTCTTTAAATAGTAAATACCCTGTTGGTTTTTTAATTGAAAGCTTATGCAATTATTGCTATTATAATTGTGATGTAATCATGTTAATTTCATATCATGGACAAACAAACCCTGGTTGACCTTGTAACCCACCCAAATGTTTATATAAATCGGTGAAAGGGTTTAACAATTATTTTGTTTGTACACTACTATATGGCTTTTCATGTCCGCTTTTTCTGATTTTGAAAAAAAATTATGTGTTGAACTGCTTGCTAAATATCGTTTTGGAAAACAACCACCCAAACCAGCCAGGTTGGGTGGTCTGGCCAGATCCGGCTGATTTTTAGATGTTTGACAGTTCGGTTCTGGTCGTCTGGCGATTTGAACCAATTGTTTTTTATATTTTCAAAATCGTTAGTTCCCATCAAAATGATAATAATAGGTCATGAGTATACTACTTAGTACTTACAAGTAACTGCATATTCGAAAGTAAATAAATAAAAAGGTTAAACGACCAGTTTCAAGTTTCAGCCCCTCTGTCAAAGAGTTGAACTACTAATGATGCAGGAGCATCTGACCCAATTTGACCCAACATGAAAATTATCTCCTATTTTTAGAGTTCATTTATTTAATTTATCTACTTATCTTCAATTATTCAGTTTCCTAATCTTTTGAGGATTTTTAGGATTAGTTAGTTTTATGTAAAGGAGTTGAGTTTAGATTCAATTTGCTCGTAAGGAACCTAGAGTTCTTGAACCATTCGGTTCTATTTGAGACTTAGATTTATCAAGTGCCTTTGAGCCATTTGATTGTGTTCATACTTCATAACCGCATCAACTAAACCGCCAAAACCGAACCTTTATTAGTCCGAAACCAGTCAGCTTGGGCGGTTTTACTAATACTTTCTATATTTGGATTATAACATGATAATACAGTTCATTGATGTTGGCACTATGATATCACCGACGGTTTACGCAAGGCGCAGTCTGTGCCATCTGATGTGCGATCAAGCGGATGCGGCTCTTCGAGACGCAATGCAAGCACAGTGTGTGTACCCTGATTGGTCAACTGCATTTTACATGCAAGCTGTTGCCCTTGCCAAGCTGGAGATGCACAAAGATGCAGTTGATATGTTGAATGAAGCTGCCACTCTTGAAGACAAAAAACGACCCAGATAGATAGATAGATGATGATGATCCATCATCATACTCTGTTGTAAGCATTGTTGTGGGAAATGGGAATAACTACCTACCTTCTTTTATTTATTTATTTTTATGTTTATTTTGTTCTATTTTCTTGATCTGGAATGTGTAAGAAGCAAGCTACCGTACATGTACATCCATTTATCAAACTTTTGTTACATAGATAGTGTGCAATTTAGGGAATGTTATGGTAAATCCTTTTATTTATTTTCTAAGAGTAAACTACAATTTTCATCTGAGCTTTTGACAAACTTTTTTTTAGTACAAACATTTTTTCAACGTCGATTAGGAAAGAAAGAAAGGCTTTGGAATTAAAATTGTGAGTTCGATTTTGGGGAGAATTTGATGTTACAAGGATCAATTAGGGATAAAATATAAAATAAGAAGTCTGGGGACTGCGTTGTTTCTTCAATAGTGTTGTTGATGGTGAGCAATTTTTCCAGGTTCATTTAGAGACGGAGATCGGCAAAGAACAACTAACTATTTGATGGGCTTTCTTTTACTTCCTAAAAGATCAAATCGGTTTGGGTGTGTCAAATGGTTCCATTGTTCTTCTCAAATTAGAGGTGTAAATTGAAACCGGAACCGTTTCTATGGAACTGAACCGGTTTGTGTCCGTTGCTACAGTGGAGCTGAACACTAGCAGCCTCAAAATGCCGGTTCCAGACCCGATTCCTTGTAATTTCCAAAAACCGGTTACTACCCTGTTCGGAACCGGAAATGGAACCGGTTGCTACCCGAATCCTCAAGAACCGGTTTTTTTAACGTTAAAAAACAGTTATGTACCCGTTTTCACCCCTTTTTAACCCCAAACCAAGTATATAATAGAGCGTGAAAGTGTTATGTATATCACACTACTTCTCTATCATTTTTAAACACTCTAAAAACTTAAAAAACGCTAAAAAGGATCATGAAGGCGGGCCACAACAACAGGAACATTAACAACAACGTTGTGGTTAACCCACAACGACAACAACCACGGGTTGTGAGGGTCCTTCCCTCGAGGGTACATGAGGTTTGGATTGATTATGATTTACGGTTCCATGGTGAGGTTAGACATTCACACATACGCTTAGAGGTGTGTTATGTTTTCTCTCTCGAGTTTCTCATTGTATTCAACGGTTCTAATAAGATTCGTATGCTTTGAGTTAACATCTTATATTAATCTTGTTCATCGATACATTCTACTTTATTGCTTGAATCACACTTATAGCTAGATTCTACACAGTTGTAGGTTGTTATTGATATCGTGTAAGGAGATCGACGGCCTTACAATTGGTATGAGGCACGAAACTTCGTTACAAGGCCCTCATGATACCAGGATTCGAGTTTTCTGGTGTTTGTTGTTGTTTAGAAGTTGCTCGAGATCAAGGTTTGAGTTTTGGGAGTTCACGACTCGAAATTTTCGAGTTTCAGGGCGTTGTTCATCAGTTTCCGGTATTGTTCTTGTCGTGCCCGGGTTAAATTCATATGTTTACGGTTGTTTCTGATGCAAATCTTCTTAGGGTTCATCGCTATTTTGGATTTAGGTGTTGATTTTTTAGAGTTCATCGGGATTAAGATATCTTGATCTCAATGTTAGTTGGAAAATATCTTTTCAAATTTTGGAAAGATATCGTAACCCTTAATTTACGGGATTTCAATTGACATTGAGTTCTCGGCTGTTTGAAGTTCTCGACGTTTGTGTTCACGGGATTGGAGTTCACGGGTGTAAAAGGGTTCTCGGCTACTTAGTGTTCTTAGATTTTTTGTTCCCAGTCTTGTGTTCACGGATACATTAGGTCTCGGATTTCCTCGGGTTCTCGGTCCATTTCAGGTTTACGGCTTGTTATTGGGTTCTAGACTTGCATTTGTTTTAGGGCTGGCCTTTGTTTTCTCGGAAAATCATATAGTTCTCGGTTGTTGAACTGTTATGTAAATGTTTGTTTGAATAATTAATTTGAAATTTCACCAATGTTCGTGTCGAGTTAATCGGGTGTGTGCGATCTGGTTATTTACTAAACTACCGATGCATGAATTCAATGAAACGAGGACCAAAAATAATCATAAAAAATTCCTCATGATTTATTGCATGAATAAAAATCAAAATCACATGGATAATGGAAACCGGGTCGGGTTACAAATATGGAAATAGGCGAATGTCACATCTCGCCATTGACCTGTCCATAATTTTAGCATCACTAAACTTTACAGAGTTTATAAACCGGAATTTCCAATCAAGGAATTCAGTTGCCGAAAGCAGCATTGGAGTCTTTGTACTTGTACTGATCTTTGAGTTGAGTTTCTGGTAGATGTTTTTGACGGACATCAGAATCGGAAACCAGAAAAATTGTTAAGATTAAAAACCAAACAAAAAAACTGAGAACAATTAGAAATTTCAATAACAAATATCTTGTTTTAACAATTTAAAACATTCACTTTTATTTATTTTGGGTTTATACCTGTAATACCCGAAAAACACTCGGGCATTCACTGAAACGACTACGTAAATACCTATTTATCTAAACTTTCACATTTATTATCCCCTCTTTACTTATCAATTTCAAATCATTTCCTAATTACATTCACAAATCCGGAAATTTAAACAAAGTATACAAGTATGCATATCACCTTCGCCAATGGCATGTTGTTGGAGTGGTTAAGGTGATCACCTGGGTCACTTTGTGTCCAAGTGACCCAAGTTCTATCCTTGCTCCCAACAAAATTGTTCTAAGGCATGGGGGCTCTATGAAGGAAGACCAGGACCTTGTTGTTTCTGGTTCGATCCCGAGAGCGACCAGGTTTTACCACCAGTGGGCCTTCGGGTGGGTGGGTTTTCCCCGGAACTGGAGATAACTTGGGTGTGCTCAAGGGCTCTGCACGGCTGGGTTGGGCCAGCTGGCGGTGGCCTTTTGCCATTGGGTCACCCCGTACAGAGTACCTGGGCAATTCTATGTTTGTTGGCCGTTCAAAAAAAATGCATATCACCTTACCTTAAATACCTTCTTATCTAATGAATCATGACTTTAACCAACCTTAACACCTCAATTACCCTCAAATTTGGCCACCATTACTCATGTGACCATATCCAAGACTCCAACTACCTTCTAGAATGCTTACAAGTTGCAAGAATTGAATGCTTACAACTTCCAAGAGTCTAGTATTGTCCTTTTGTCAAACTAGACTATCTTTTCTCTCCCTTTTGTCCCCTAACGATATTCACATCATTCAATTCATGTTTCATCTAAATATTTTTATCCGCATACTCCACTTGCGAACTCCTAAGTCTTCATCCACGTTCTCCTATAAATACCCAAGCAAAACACTAGTTTTTCACACCCTCACACTCATAGAATTCCATCAGGTTCGTTTAGTCCACTTTTATGAACCAGATCTCACTCATACTTCACCAAATCCTTTCCATTCTTGGCTAGAAATCTTCCCCTGTGAGTCGCTCTAAAAATATCAGTTGACCTCACTATATTTGGTTGAGAATTCGACCCTCAAATCCACCTCAAACCGAGACTACTCCAGAAGCTCGCTACTGGGCGACCTTATTTTCCTCACCACATTTGAGGTAGCAAATGGGATCATATTGAGCTGATTCTTTTTCCTGTATCTTTTGATTTCAAATTAGCTAACTTGAATTCTAAAGTTTGTGCAATTTGGTTCCATAAAAATCCCAGTGAAATCCATTCAAAGTCGACCTAATATTTTGTCAAAAACTATATTGAAACTCAAGAACTCTTCAAGACCTCAGGTGTTGATCTAAGCTCAAGTATCATCATTCACTACCTTCTCCTTGACTCTCTTTAAGTAAGAAAACATTTTTTTCCATGTTCTTAAATACTCATGCTTGTTTATACCTATGAACACCCATTAAAAAGTCTTGTTTAGTTAACCACCTTTAAAAGAAAACTAGTAAACTTTTACTCAACTCAACTTACATTCTTGTAAGTAAATACCTTAATCATCATTGTATGTTAATCCTAAGAATATATTCATACATTCTATGATCGATCATCAATTTCATATGTTGGTAACTTCATTTATAAAATCAAAGAACTCTGTTAATTTCACAGAGCTCTGTTAAAATCACAGAACTCTGTTAGATTCACAGAGCTCTGTTAAGACTGATCACAAAACTTTGTTAATTTCACAGAGCTCTGTTAAGTTCATCACATAAATATGTTAAATCTCACAGAACTCTGTTAAGCTCTAATTTTGGACATGTTGGACTTATTATAGAGTTTATACACCTATTTCTATAAAATATGAGTATTAGTGACTATACTAAACGATTTGTGAAATAAATGTACTTTTATCAAAACCAATAAATATCACCAACAGTTAACGGATTAACACATTTAAGTATTTAACAAGACTCAACTAGTTTAAGTGGGTGATTTAGACACTTGACCCATATTACTAGGCCCTAAAGTTTCTTATATGATTTAGGGCACGATTAGGTCATCTTCATATCACACGAACCATTTGCGTATTTCACGTACTGTTCAAGTGAGTATTCACATCCCCTTTCCTTTTCAAGTTTTAGGATGTAACATGTGTACATATTTAAATATCAATTCTTTATTCATTTCACAAACCATGCGATTTCATTCTATGTCTATGTGTGATTGCATGCTGTATGTTAAACTATGGTGTTTTTACTCAAATTCTATTTTCAAGCGTAATCATTAACATACAAGCCTATAGTAAGTAACAATGATGGTTCCATTGGCTGACAAACCACCTAAATTTGACCGGTAATTGGCATTTGTGTGATTGAAACCTAATTCATTCTAAATTTAACTTGCGAGTTAAGGGCGCTAGTCAATAGAGGTTTGATTATGCACATTTAAATTATTTGTTATTCATACATGCTTGAGTCTACTTTTGACATTTGAATCGCTTTCAATCTACTCTATGTATTCTAACCCTATGTTTACTCGCCAACTATTTTAGTTGACCCTCTCAATTTTAATAGATGTTACAGGAAATGAAGTTTGAGCCTTACATGATTGATGTCACATCTAGTATGCTTTGGACCTAGATTTAATGAAATTAGACTTTATTTACTTGCTGTGATATGTGTAGTTGAACCTATTGTTATGAATGGAATGTGGTAATGATTAATTATTAAGACTTTAATTAGTGCCACGTGCATTTGGACGGTCAGCACGCCCCGATGTAAATTCTGTCATCGGTTGGGGTGTGACATGAGTGGTCCGTATATTGTTATACTAAAGACGGAGGATAAGTTAAAGGTTCCGAAAGAGATAGCAAAATACACTGATGAGGATTTCGACAAGGTTGAATTAGATGAAAAGGCTTTAGCCGCATTGACAATGGCACTATCGCCGGAGTTTGCCTAAGGTTTAAAGGAGTACACAGTTGCAAAAGCTATCTAGGAAGGACTTATCGAGTTGTATAAAGGAAATGAGGATATGAAGGAGAGTCGTAAGGACATGTTCAAGCAGAAGTTCAACATGTTCAGCTATATGCTTGGAGAGTCTTTGGCGACTCAGATCCAGAGGTTTGTTCATCTGGTTACTGAAATGAAGAGTGCAGGAATCACACTCTCTGATGGTGAAATCAATAGAATGTTGTTGAATGCTCTTCCAGGAACAGGTATACGAACACTCTCTGCTGATGAAAAGGATTTAGCCGCATTGACAATGACACTATCGCCTAAGATTTCCCAAGGTTTCAAGGAGTACACATTTGCAAAAGCTATCTAAGAAGACCTTATAGAGTTGTATGAAGGATATGGAGATGTGAAGATATGAAGGAGAGTCGTAAGGACATGTTCAGCTATATGCTTAGAGAGTCTTTGGAGACTCAAATCCAGAGGTTTGTTCATCTGGTTATTGAAATAAAGAGTTCGGGAATCACACTCTCTGATGGTGACATCAATAAAATGTTGTTGAATGCTCTTCCACGGAACTAGGATATGAATGTATCTCTCATCAACCATACTAAGGATTTTTTCAAGACCACCTTGACTGAACTTATCTTAATCATCGATTCATAAGCGTGGATGATAAATAGCGTGCCATGAACCATAGCAACAGCTAGTACAACGAGGATGTGATACACTAATACTGCCTTTGTTTCTCAGCCTTTGAAAAATATCAATAAATAATTTTTCAAAAAATAGTTTTTAGCTTGAAAAATCAATCCCAAACACCCTCAAATTGTCTTTTGTATGGATATTGAAAATTTGAGTTAATTCTCAAATTGGTCCCTGTGGTTTGTGGTTTAGGCCAAATTTCATAAACCTCTAAAAGGAAACTTATATTTTTTTTTTGCAAATGCTACACAGTGGTTTGACATTTTTATTGCAAATTGAGTGCAAAACATTAATTTCGTTAGAGAAGTTCTGTTAAGTTCAGGGGTGTTTTTATCTTTTTATCTATGGTACAACTTGCTAATGCTAGGTACAAGTTACTAATGCTAAGTATATATTTTTATTATTTGAATAATATTAAACAAAAGATATTAAAAGAATCTGATCTCTTCTCGGCCAGGCAACTGGTAACCACCACCATAACACCACACCACCACCGCTATCTAAAATCCACATCCAAATCATAAAAAAACATTATCTGCAACCTTAAAGTTAAGGTAATTTTTCGTCTAAAAATCTTAAATTCAGCCTCTGACTTGTCGACTATAAGCTTAAGTTGGATGTCGAATGTCGTTTTGTTTCTTTCGATGGTTCACTTTGAAGCACATAATCAAATTTCAAAGTTGAGATCTGAATCAGATTATTATCAGTCTTTGTATATGGATTACAGTCACAAGGTATTTGAAAAGACGTGAGCGACGAATCGTCTACTCGATCTAGCTATTTCGGATACAAACGAGTAATTAAAGATTGTTTTATTGATCAAAACGAAGAATTACAATCTGGAAATACACTCAGATCACTCATAGAGAAAACACCTTGGAAACAAACACTTAGCTCTGACTCTCTCTCTCTATCCCCCATTTGAATTACATAGCATAACAGGTATATATACCTAGCTGTACGAACTCAGACGAACTGCCAGTTCGTCTGATACCGAACACATCTGAACTTCTTGTTCGGATGACACAAGTTCGTGTCAGTTCGGTCTCAGTTCGTGTAACAGCTAGTTTTGCAACTTTGTCTTGTTCAAATACTTCACATGACGAACTGATCATACATCAACAAACTCCCCCTCGACGTGTGCAGTATCTGATCATCCAATTCGTATCTTCGAACAAACTCCCCCTCAACTTGATGCCTTCAATTTGATGGTAGCTTGATCTTGAATACTTGACGAAGCATAGTTTGTTTCCGTCTTTATCAGCAGTTTCAGAGGACTTGAAGTTGTGACATCCTTTTCCACTTAGAACCTGTTTAATCATAAATAACCTTGGTGCAAAACGTCTCTTCGAAACCCCAAGATATTGATTTCTGAAAATTTGATTTATATCACGTGTCGATCAGATCGAAAACAAAGCAGAAATAAAATCTTTTTGGCTTTTAGAAAGATTACATCAAAACAAGCCTAAAATCTTTTAGATATTTCAAACTTATGCTAAAACACACCGAAAATCTTTTTGTTTTTTCTGATATGAAATGAAATTGTAATACAGAACCAAACACTATTTTTGGTATGAGAAAGATCACTATCTAGGATCATATTGGACATATCGTACTAAACTACACTTCAATTTTAACTAATTGAAGCACACAAGTCATGTTGATTGCTGGTAAAATTTGTCCATCTTAAACTCAGGCAGAATCATACTCATAACATCTGGATATGTTAAGGTATTGATTAATTTGTTTTGACCAGTGTATCCCACACTATCATACATATTCAAACATTTTATTTTTCTCGTGTGATTACACATGTGATTATCACAAAGTGTATTGTATTCATGATATCGTCAACTGTGTTCCATGCAAAAAGAAATAAGAATGTTAAATCGTCTACCTTAAGGTCGATCTTTCGATAGGCAGATAAGGCCTTGGATTTAACAAAATAAGAAAGATAAAACAAGTTGAAATTGTATATTTCAACAACAATCAGGTCGGCACTCACGTACACGTAGAGAAATTCCGATGAATTATACGAAACACCAAAGAAAATAAAGCAGAGCTTCACACGAACAACAATCAGGCCGATCTTTCGATACATAGAGAAAGTCCAATCGTTTGAGAAAATAGAAAAAATCAAATAAGTTTAAATCTTTGCAAAAAGAACACATGTATACACAGTGACTTCTCATTTTTGTTTTTCACACATTTTTCTCTTTTTGTCATGATATACGCTTTAATATGTGATCCATATGGTCAAGCATAGTATTTAATGTATATCACATCTGAATACTTTATGATTTGCCGAGCCTACCAAGCATATAAAATAATGATCTTATTGCTTTTTCATCTACTCTATCCATGAGTCAGATACGTGAGACAATGTACCATCATTTTCCAATGATCAATTTCTCAAAATTTTATATATTTTGCATGTATTCACCTTCACTATATATTTTGCATGTATTAATCTTCTCTCAATAACATGCAATTTCTCCCCATAACATGCAATTTTCACATATTCTCCCTCTAAAATGAAAAACTCTATTTTTGGATTTTTCATTTTGTAAAAAACAAAACACTATTTTTGACTTTTTCAATTTTCTCCCCATAAACTACAAACGAAATGTAAAGAAAGAAATTTGATCAACTAACATGGATACATGTCTTTGTTTAGATTTATGAAAAACTTCAGGTTTTAATGATAAAGCATGAAATTTAACTTAAGCAGAATACTCCTCCATCAGCAATTGTTTAATTGTCGATAGGTCTTTAAGAAGTACCTGCACATTGGTTAGACGGATTAGTTCTTAAAGCACCCGAAGTGGATTGCTTCTGGTCGACCAGTGTCCTAATTTTGCTTTAAAACCACTTTAGGTTTCCATTGTTGTTGTTTTTTTTGGCAAATCAGTCTTTGATGAATCAATCACAGGTGACTGTGATGAACAACCTACATTTTGATCTTTGGAAAATATGGGAATAAATCTTTCTTTCTTTTTGTAAAATTTAGGTTGAAATTCATCAAAAACTCTACCATGTTCATCAATGAACTTTGGTTGGGCAGTTTTACCAACAACTGGAACCTTCACTTTTGGAGTAAAAACAGTAAGAAAGGGACAATCATGTGCCATATGTCCTTTTTGATGACAATTGTAGCACAAGCGACTGGCTTTATGTAACACCCCAAAATTTCATAACTTAAGTTATATATGTGTGCTATATGTGTTAAGTAGCTGAAATATATATGATATAATATATATATACGTATAATAGAGAAACGTCACGTATTCACGTACGAATATTCGGCACGACGTTCGAGGAAAAGTCAAAAGACGAATTTATAGAATATGGTAGATAACGAAAAATAAAGATCGTAGGCGTAGACGGATCTCAAATCCGAGTTATAACGAATCGGGAAAACGCAAAATAGTAATTTGGGCCCGGTTTGTAATAAACTTTATTTAAGCTCGAACACCACTAAAATGACACCGAGACAAAAGTAGAATATAAGGTATTGCTGAATACTTGATTTTTAATCGTTATAAAATATACTTGTGATGTTCGGCACGAAAAACGGTGGAATCGGTAACCAGTGCTGTTACGCGATAATAACCGAAATCCATTCGGTTAGCCGTTTGAGATAGTTTAAGTGACTCGGCAAAGTATAATTAATTATCATAATATCTATTAAGTATTTCAGTTCAAGAAGACGTATTCGGTCTGTGAAACGGCCGTGATCGCAATACCGATTGACACGCGCTTGTACCGTATAATTAAATGAACGTTCACCGGTTAACGTTTTAACCGAAGAATAAATATAACGATTATATTATTGGACTCTCGTAATATTTTAGATGTTCGAGAATTTTTATAACTCGTTTATGAAATATTGGATTATTTAACGGGTATAGAATACGAGGTGTAGTACCTGGTTTGTTAAAAGTTATACCATATTCAAAATATCTTAAACAAATAACTTGATCCCTACTCCTGAGATACTGTGTGTCAATATTGAGCTTATGATTCAGCAAATATTTTGAAGATCTCACATACCTACGTGTGTATTGTATGTTCAAATTAAGATAACTATATATATATACATACTACATGCACACACAATTCAACTTAAAACACAATCTCAAACACACACAAACAAAATCAGTCGTACAACAAAAGAAAAGAAAGAAACAGAAGAAAGTAGAGAAAGAGAGAGAAAGAAAGCAGTACAGCAGCAACACAGTCACCGTACCTCCCCCTCTCTCTGGCTCCGCCCGTTTCTCCGGCGAGCACCCTGCTCCTTTCCGGCCGAGTGCACCGGCACACCAAACCCCCTGCCCGTTACCTTTCCCACGAGCTGAAGCTCAGCAGCGGCGCA
The DNA here is from genome assembly GCA_039602395.1 of Deinandra increscens subsp. villosa. NCBI lineage: Eukaryota > Viridiplantae > Streptophyta > Magnoliopsida > Asterales > Asteraceae > Deinandra > Deinandra increscens. Next base: position 173,590 of record JBCNJP010000020.1, on the reverse strand, counting down.
CCCTTGTACCCCTGTTCCTCCGCTCATCCGGCAGCTCCACCAACCCGGCGACCTTCTGCCGGTGTGCTGTCTTCCGGCGACCTGGCCCCTCGGCGACGGCGATGCAGCCCCTAGCGCTGGCGACCTGCTGTTGTTTCCGGCGAACGAGCAGAAACCCAGCAGCCCCTCGTTCTCTTCGTTATTTCCGGCGACGCAGCTCCGATCGACCTCCTGCTGTTCAGACCTCCGATGACTGCAACTCGGGCGACGACGGTAGCCGTCATGGAACGATGATGGCAGCAGCGGCAATGAAGGTGGCGGAAGGTAAAGGTGACGCGTGGTGGTTGCAAACGGGTTTAAAACCCGGTATAACCCGACAACCGTTCTCTCTTTCGGTTGATGTTTCGGTGGCATACGGTTGACGACGGTGCATGGCGATGACGGTAATGGATCACCGGGATGGCAGAGAATGGTTGCGGTGGTCGACGGTCGTTGACGGTGGTCCACGGTGGTCGGCAATCGGAGCGTAGAACTATTGACGTTAAGTAAAACTCGTCTTCGCTTTCGGGCGACGTTTCGGTGGCGTAACGAGGTCCAAACGACGAAACCGACAACGGGGAAATGCTCGTGACGAGAAAATAGTCGGGAAGGACTATTCGTTTGTCAAGAACGGACAACTTTATTATTTTGATTATTCGGACTCGTTTCACGACCCGTCAAGAGGTAATCACGTTAAATATTTGTTATTATTACAAATATTATATTTTAAGTTAAAGTTTATATCAAATCATAATAGAACGGGATAAATGATATAAATATATATTTAAGACGAATAAATATATATAATTATTAATCGGTTTTATTTAAATAAAATTGATTAAAAGAAAAGATTTAAATATTAAATATATATATAAACATATATATTTAATATATAAGGTTAACGATAATTATAAAGTAATTATCGGGTTAAAGAATGTTAAAATATATATTGAAAAATATATATAAAGTGTTAATGTTAAAATTAGGGTTTTCTAGACACTGTTCTGTCAAACCTGAGTAAACGGTAATGAACTAAGCTTTAAAATTTTAAAGCATGTTATAAAATGTTATAACGGATAATACCCTAAGTCGGTTTTGAATAAAAATGAGTTTTGATAAAGAAATGAGAAAAACGGGAAATTAGGGTTTTCGAATATGATTGTTTGATATAAACTAATCCAGAGGGTATGGGGACTTGATTTTTGATATGGTAACATGTATTATATATATAATAAGTATATATGAAGTTAAAATGGATAAATGATAAAGTATTTAAAATACCGAGGTAATCGGATATTAGAAGTTCACGCGGACCGGAAGGGTAAACGCCTGTACACTGGGGTTTCTGGCAAAAGCGAGGGTGTCGCATAAATCCCAACTGGGAAATGGCATCCCTCACTGGGCGATCCCGGAGTGAGCGTTTACTTATAGGAATGCGTGTCTTCATATTATTAACAAAAGAAAAGGATAATGGCCTAAAGGGCATTTTGGTCATTTTGACCTTTTAAGAGGAATAAACTTAATAACTAAGTATTATTAAGTTAATAAAGAGTTAAAATAAACATAGGAAATGTTTATTATATTAAACCTTGCGTTAACGCCGTACAATACGCGATTAGGTTTAATTGGAAGGCATTGCGGAGATTTTCTCTGAATTAACTGCTTAAGAGAATAAGGTGAGTTCTATGAGCCCACTTTTAAATGTTTTAAATGTTTTAATATTTTCGGGCCTGATATACATGCAATGATATATATATTCAACTGTCTACTTGAAAAGTATTTGAGATACCTTTACTTGTTTTGTGTTCATACACATACGTGAAAAAGTTATAATACTTATAACTGTTTTAAAGTTATTATTACCTGTTATTACTCTTTTCGGGAAAATTATAATAAACGGGCAATGTAAAGGATGAAACTTTTATATAAAGTTTTGAGAAATGGAAAATGTGAATGTTTGGTCTAAGCCTACGTATGTGAATAACTGTCGGGTAAATATGATCTTATTAGCCTTGTTATACAAGACCCATAACATTATATTTATGAAACGCTTATTCCCGTATACGGGTGATGGACTGGTTTTGAAAAGGTAATGAGTCCAAATACCAAGGGTTATTAAATGGACTTTTGAAAAGATTGAAAAGGTTTTAATCTAAGCGGATATTGTCTATGTAAGAAGGAAGACTGTGGTTGTACAATCAGAAGCGGGGAATGACGGTTCTCCGGGGTAGCGACGGCTGCTTACTTTGAAAAGGTATTCGGGTGGCGACGGTTGCCCGAGGGACTAACGTGGTTCCAATAGATAATGCTTAGTAGAATGAATGATTAAATGTTTTGGTATAATTCTGTTATGTCTTATACCTGATAAATGATGAATGGTTAAATGTTTTGGTATAACTCTGATATGTTTTATACTTGATAAATGTTTATAAAGAAGGGTCGTTAGGCCCAAATGTTTGAAGTAAACCTTTCAAGGAAAGGTAAAAGTTTTAAATACTTAGAACTCACCAGCGTAAGCTGACCTTTAAAGCATGTATGTCAGGTATCGGTGATGTTTAAAGTAGCAAGGGAAGGGCTCTAGCAAGGGCAGATTAGATGGGCAAGCTATCAGGAATGACTCGGTAGTAGACTGGCATAGCTATAGATAAGATCTAGTTATAGATTATGTTATTATCTTCCTTACTATTGTAACTTGTTATATATATAAATGAAAAGTTTTTAATTTCCGCTGCTTAGTTATCTCTGTTGTACCATGTGTTCATGAGTAAATCCGACACGTGACCCCTCCTGGAACCAAGACTGGGAGTGGGCGTCACAAGTTGGTATCAGAGCCTTGGTTTAAGAGATTTAGATACTAGCACGGTATCTAGACTTAAACTAGGACTCTTGGTAAACAAAGTAAGGTAAGATAGGGAATGTAAATGCCAGTCAGGATAGTCATGCCCATAGGAAAAAGGTTGCACCAGGAACATAGGAGGTAGGACTTAGGGTATGCAAGTGCGGAAACTACCCGATTGCAATTAGCTACTGCAATTTGGTATTTTACCCAAATGAACATATCATAGGTTCTAACTGTTATGTGGCCTAGTGCGGGGTAGGTTAATTGACAGTGAGATACGTGGTCAATAACTTGTAAAGAATGCCTAGAGAAAGGTAGCTTTAAAGGACCGGTTTTAAAATTTCCGGTAAAGAATAAAAGGAATAGTATGAACACCAGGGATGACTGTGATGAGAATAACTGGGTTTTGAACGCATCATAATTATATAAGTGCACGTATATAATTATCATGAATTCAAAATTTGGAGACTTCACGTCACATGAGTTCTGAAGTGTCAGACTATTTTGATCGTAAGATCAGAAGATTAGAAATCATAGTCATGATAGGAATGCGAATAGGACATCCGATACGAAATCTGATGTCAGTAAAGACGAGTACCTTCAGCAAAGAAATGAAAGCCGTTATGTTAGAAATAGTGGCAGAAGCATTGGAGATTACATTGCTATCAATCGATAATCAACTTCCGGAAGCTTCGACAAAAAGAATGTCCAATAGAGCGACCGTTAGTAGAACTGGTCCCGAGGAAGCTTTTGGTAGAAATAGACTCCCGATGAAAGGTGAACGGAAACAGTACAAGGATGAAGAAGGTCTTGAAGACAATGACGGTAGATTCCACAAGAAGGCTAAGGGAGATTCTGAACAAAGAAGGCCGATATGCCAGATGTGCGAGAAACGTAATCATAGGAATTACATGTGGAGAACTCAGGAACCGTTGAAGATGAAAAGAGGTGTAGACAAACCTAGAATGTTGCCTTTAAGCAAGGAAATCGTATACACAATAGACGCTGTCACAGTAAAGGAGAAATGAAAGTTGCTATGACAAGAACAGTGGGAACGATGTTCCAAGCTACGTTGCTACCTTCAAGAAGACCATCACTATAAGTGATTGGACGGAAGGCTCGAAGCAGAAGCTAGTAGTTGAAGTTAAGAATGGCTCAAAGAAAGATGACGAAGGTTACCACAAGCTGGATCGGGAATCCACGAGCTTAGGAGTATGGAGGTCCAGAGTAGGCCAAGAAGAACTTACGTCCTAAGGGATGTTGTTTCTTCAAATGGCAGGATGAAAGCACACGATGATTGGATGAGCTACACGAAGAAGAATTCCAACATAAGGAGAGGAAAAGCATTGTCAAGGAATCCCGTTGTCAAGCTACCTTAGACAGCTTAGTACTACGTCTTCCTTATGACAAATGCAGAAGCTATCAAGCTAGATGACCTCAAGACAAATGTTGATACGCGGACGAGCCTGACGATTCGATATTAGCAGCAATTGCAAACTTAGAAGTCTGAATTCGATATTAGGAATTGTCACACAGTGTATTGCACCAATGCAAGTAAATGATCAGTATTTGACAAATGTTCTTCTTAAGATCAATGTCAAAGCTAGAGATAACGATAGATAAACTGAGATGTTGAATGAATTGACTCGCGAGATGCTACGCGGAAGAAGACTCGACTTCATATGCTAAGGATCGTGATGGCTTGGCGGTAAAGATCACAAAACAAGAAAAGTACATGGGTCAAGAGGTAAGTCATACTCAACGTATGCCATTGACTCAGAGGTGAACTTAAGAAGCTGAAGAACGTACCAGCGACGCACCAATTTCCAAACGAATTATTCAGAAGGTCCAAATGAGCAGCCCGTCAGATCAAGAAATGGAGTTTCAAAAATCAATTCGACGCCAGAGACAAACGCTAGAAGCAACGCCCGAAGCAACGACGCCAGAAGCAATAAGCATTGTACCAGTTATCTCCAACAGAAGTCAGAAGATTTCTTTAGACCAAATATATCGCCTTAGGATACTCCAGCAATTTCAAGACGAAGAACGGAAGCCAAGGAAATGCGTAGACTGCAAGAAGATAAAGAAGTTGTCAGTGAAAAGCAGATATCCTTTGTCAAGGATCAGCAAACTCGTCCAACTAGCTACAAGGAGCAAGAGGATTCCCCAAAGTTGATCCGAGGTCAGATTAACACCAGCTAAAGGAGTAAGAATGAGACGATAGGAGGATGGCTTTTCGGAAAGCAAAATAGTCATTACGAAGTGATTAGTAGTGTTGATTGGAAATGACGAACGCCCCTTCAATTCCAGAAATCTCGTAACTGAGCATGTTGATAAATGACGTTCTAAAGTTCTAAAGGATGGTGAAGAATGCATAAAGCATTGGAAGGAAGTACTGAGAATCAGGAAAGGAGAAAGGCGATGTTAATACATCTGAAGCCGCTAAGACTTTCCAAGGATATAACACCATTAGGTTGACTAAGAAGATGTCAAGTCCTTTTGGAATCCTAATCAATAGCAGGCATGAAATGAAGTAATGAACAAATTAACTTGGGCATCGGTACGATCATTACCGATTAGGCCTAATGGAAAAGGAAAATTGCAGCAAAAGTGTTCACACTCAATAGGTGCAAACAACAAACGAGGTTGTACGCAGAATGTCCAAATTAGTTATTTAAGTAAGTAATAGATAGTCATGAATTATACTGATTTTGTTGTGGTTAGAATAGTAATATCGCCCTACACCAGACTAGTAATAGTACGCCTCTAGTTGTATCCAGGTTGTGGTGGATACGCCGCTGGTACATCCTATATATATACACCTAAGGTACAACCAGAAGTGGCACTAGAATTAGTCTCGTGCAGGTAGATATTACGGGCCACCGTGGAAAACAAATAAGTAGCATTCATGAATATATATCACTTACTAACAAGTGACTGAGGGACTGTTGATGTCCAGAAGAGGAAGTTCAAAAATCTTTTAGCATACAGATAAATGTTTAACGTACGTAGAACATTAAAACAGAATGGCAGAAGCTTCGCGATAAATTTTCAACTTTAAAAATTTCGAAGCAAATTCCGGTGGGAATCATAATCAGGCTACCCTATATGTAGCTAAAGAGTTATGACACCGCCTAGATAGTATGTGATTGATAAAAGGAATAGTTCCTTTATTTTGAGAAACGTATTTCTCCTAAATCGTTAGCTAGACTGTTCGTTAGGGATACGTTCCTAAAAGTACTAGCAACAGTTATAGAAATGTGGTTCACATTCTAATTGTGAACATGATTTTGTGAATAGAATAGTTAAAGTATTACCTTATAGGTAATAGAGTTAAATGATAAATTGTCATAAAAAGTTTGTTACGATGTTAAAATCATAGCCCAGGAACCAAGTGGTTCATATGATATGGATGCATTAGATGCATAGAAAAAGTTTCCGGATTGACCCAGGAAAAGAAAAATGAGAATATGAGAAATCTCATTTGTGAGTTAAAATCACAGTTTGAACAGGTTTCGAGGACGAAACCTTATTTAAGGGGGGTAGAGTTGTAACACCCCAAAATTTCATAACTTAAGTTATATATGTGTGCTATATGTGTTAAGTAGCTGAAATATATATGATATAATATATATATACGTATAATAGAGAAACGTCACGTATTCACGTACGAATATTCGGCACGACGTTCGAGGAAACGTCAAAAGACGAATTTATAGAATATGGTAGATAACGAAAAATAAAGATCGTGGGCGTAGACGGATCTCAAATCCGAGTTATAACGAAGCGGGAAAACGCAAAATAGTAATTTGGGCCCGGTTTGTAATAAACTGTATTTAAGCTCGAACACCACTAAAATGACACCGAGACAAAAGTAGAATATCAGGTATTGCTGAATACTTGATTTATAATCGTTATAAAATATACTTGTGATGTTCGGCACGAAAAACGGTGGAATCGGTAACCAGTGCTGTTACGCGATAATAACCGAAATCAATTCGGTTAGCCGTTTGAGATAGATTTAAGTGACTCGGCAAAGTATAAATAATTATCATAATATCTATTAAGTATTTCAGTCAAGAAGACGTATTTGGTCTGTGAAACGGCCGTGATCGCAACATCGATTGGACACGCGCTTGTACCGTATAATTAAATGAACGTTCACCGGTTAACGTTTTAACCGAAGAATAAATATAACGATTATATTATTGGACTCTCGTAATATTTTAGATGTTCGAGAATTTTTATAACTCGTTTATGAAATATTGGATTATTTAACGGGTATAGAATACGAGGTGTAGTACCTAGTTTGTTAAAAGTTATACCATATTCAAAATATCTTAAACAATATAACTTGATCCCTACTCCTGAGATACTGTGTGTCAATTTGAGCTTATGATTCAGTCAAATATTTTGAAGACTCACATACCTACGTGTGTATTGTATGTTCAAATTAAGATAACTATATATATATACATACTACATGCACACACAATTCAACTTAAAACACAATCTCAAACACACACAAACAAAATCAGTCGTACAACAAAAGAAAAGAAAGAAACAGAAGAAAGTAGAGAAAGAGAGAGAAAGAAAGCAGTACAGCAGCAACACAGTCACCGTACCTCCCCCTCTCTCTGGCTCCGCCCGTTTCTCCGGCGAGCACCCTGCTCCTCCTCTCCGGCCGAGTGCACCGGCACACCAAACCCCCTGCCCGTTACCTTTCCCACGAGCTGAAGCTCAGCAGCGGCGCACCCTCTGTACCCGCTGTTCCTCCGGCGTCATCCGGCAGCTCCACCAACCGGCCGACCTTCCGCCGGTGTGCCTGTCTTCCGGCGAAGCCTGGCCCCTGCGGCGACCCTGGCGATGCAGCCCAGCTCGACCCTCGGCGACCCGTGACTGCTGTTTCCGGCGAAGCCAGACAACCCAGCAGCCCCTCGTTCTCTTCGTTTCTCCGGCGACGCAGCTGCCGTACGACCTCGCTGACTCGTTCAACCTCCGATGACTGCAACTCGGTGACGATGACGGTAGCACTCTGGAACGAGTGTAGTTAGCAGGTGGCGGTCAATGATGGCGGCAATGGTAAAGGTGACGAGATGGTGGTTAACGGGCTAAACCCGGTTTAAAACCCGTACAACACCGTTCTCTCTTTCGGTTGATGTTTCGGTGACATACGGTTGACGACGGTGCATGGCGATGACGGTAATGGATCACCGGGATGGCAGAGAATGGTTGCAGTGGTCGACGGTCGTTGACGGTGGTCGCACGGTGGTCGGCAATCGGAGCGTAGAACTATTGACGTTAAGTTAAACTCGTCTTCGCTTTCGGGCGACGTTTCGGTGGCGTAACGAGGTCCAAACGACAAACCGACAACGGGGAAATGCTCGTGACGAGAAAATAGTCGGGAAGGACTATTCGTTTGTCAAGAACGGACAACTTTATTATTTTGATTATTCGGACTCGTTTCACGACCCGTCAAGAGGTAATCACGTTAAATATTTGTTATTATTACAAATATTATATTTTAAGTTAAAGTTTATATCAAATCATAATAGAACGGGATAAATGATATAAATATATATTTAAGACGAATAAATATATATAATTATTAATCGGTTTTATTTAAATAAAATTGATTAAAAGAAAAGATTTAAATATTAAATATATATATAAACATATATATTTAATATATAAGGTTAACGATAATTATAAAGTAATTATCGGGTTAAAGAATGTTAAAATATATATTGAAAAATATATATAAAGTGTTAATGTTAAAATTAGGGTTTTCTAGACACTGTTCTGTCAAACCTGAGTAAACGGTAATGAACTAAGCTTTAAAATTTTAAAGCATGTTATAAAATGTTATAACGGATAATACCCTAAGTCAGTTTTGAATAAAAATGAGTTTTGATAAAGAAATGAGAAAAACGGGAAATTAGGGTTTTCGAATATGATTGTTTAATATAAAATAATCCAGAGGGTATGGAGACTTGATTTTTGATATGGTAACTATGTATTATATATATAATAAGTATATATGAAGTTAAAATGGATAAATGATAAAGTATTTAAAATACCGAGGTAATCGGATATTAGAAGTTCACGCGGACCGGAAGGGTAAACGCCTGTACACTGGGGTTTCTGGCAAAAGCGAGGGTGTCGCATAAATCCCAACTGGGAAATGGCATCCCTCACTGGGCGATCCCGGAGTGAGCGTTTACTTATAGGAATGCGTGTCTTCATATTATTAACAAAAGAAAAGGATAATGGCCTAAAGGGCATTTTGGTCATTTTGACCTTTTAAGAGGAATAAACTTAATAACTAAGTATTATTAAGTTAATAAAGAGTTAAAATAAACATAGGAAATGTTTATTATATTAAACCTTGCGTTAACGCCGTACAATACGCGATTAGGTTTAATTGGAAGGCATTGCGGAGATTTTCTCTGAATTAACTGCTTAAGAGAATAAGGTGAGTTCTATGAGCCCACTTTTAAATGTTTTAAATGTTTTAATATTTTCGGGCCTGATATACATGCAATGATATATATATTCAACTGTCTACTTGAAAAGTATTTGAGATACCTTTACTTGTTTTGTGTTCATACACATACGTGAAAAAGTTATAATACTTATAACTGTTTTAAAGTTATTATTACCTGTTATTACTCTTTTCGGGAAAATTATAATAAACGGGCAATGTAAAGGATGAAACTTTTATATAAAGTTTTGAGAAATGGAAAATGTGAATGTTTGGTCTAAGCCTACGTATGTGAATAACTGTCGGGTAAATATGATCTTATTAGCCTTGTTATACAAGACCCATAACATTATATTTATGAAACGCTTATTCCCATATACGGGTGATGGACTGGTTTTGAAAAGGTAATGAGTCCAAATACCAAGGGTTATTAAATGGACTTTTGAAAAGATTGAAAAGGTTTTAATCTAAGCGGATATTGTCTATGTAAGAAGGAAGACTGTGGTTGTACAATCAGAAGCGGGGAATGACGGTTCTCCGGGGTAGCGACGGCTGCTTACTTTGAAAAGGTATTCGGGTGGCGACGGTTGCCCGAGGGACTAACGTGGTTCCAATAGACATAATGCTTAGTAGAATGAATGATTAAATGTTTTGGTATAATTCTGTTATGTCTTATACCTAATAAATGATGAATGGTTAAATGTTTTGGTATAACTCTGATATGTTTTATACTTGATAAATGTTTATAAAGAAGGGGTCGTTAGGCCCAAATGTTTGAAGTAAACCTTTCAAGGAAAGGTAAAAGTTTTAAATACTTAGAACTCACCAGCGTAAGCTGACCTTTAAAGCATGTATGTCAGGTATCGGTGATGTTTAAAGTAGCAAGGGAAGGGCTCTAGCAAGGGCAGATTAGATGGGCAAGCTATCAGGAATGACTCGGTAGTAGACTGGCATAGCTATAGATAAGATCTAGTTATAGATTATGTTATTATCTTCCTTACTATTGTAACTTGTTATATATATAAATGAAAAGTTTTTAATTTCCGCTGCTTAGTTATCTCTGTTGTACCATGTGTTCATGAGTAAATCCGACACGTGACCCCTCCTGGAACCAAGACTGGGAGTGGGCGTCACACTTTATCCCATCATTTGGGTACATGCAAAGCTTCACAAACATGATTATCTTCAAACTGATCATAAAAAGTATCATATACCTGATGTCGATGATCATGAACCCATTTTGATGTTGGGCTCTTTGGAGTAAAAGTAGAACCTCCAGAAGGAAATTGTGCATTTGGATTCTTCTTGTTCTTGGAAACAGCATCATTCACAAAAACTTCAGCAATTTTCTGAAGCATCCACGCAATGAAGTGGAAATTCTTTGTTAGAAAATATTTGTTCTGAACCCTTGAGCTTTTAAAACCTCTCGGGTTGAACTTTTTCAGCCTTAAAAACATCCTTTTTAACTTGCTTTAATTTGATTTTCTTCAAATTTTTTAATTTGGACCTTGAACACCACCATTGTCAACAATCTTTGTGTTAAAACCCAAACCAACACTTTTACCAGAAACTTTCTCCTCTGAAGTAGATGATTTATGCTCATTCTTTGCCAAACGAGAAAACTTAGATTTGACTTCATTTACATTCTTCTTTGCATAGAAAATTGTCTCATCGATATCAGTATGAGTATGAATCTTATCGGTAGAAGTAGCTGATTGCTCATTCTCTGTTGACAATGAATCAGACACACATTTTGAGAACTTAGGAACCTCATATTGCTTTTCATTCTTTTTACCACTCTTCTTATTTTTCTTCTTCTTTATAACCTTCTCCTCTTCAGTAGTTAAGGATGAAAACTTTGAGTAATCATAATCTTCAACTTTATCTTTGACAACATTGACAACTTCTTTAATGATAGTCGGGGGTGTAACTGTCTTATCAAAAACTTTTTCAAAATTCTTATCTTTGGCTAAAAAACTTGTGAATGATTGTGAATTGGTTACATTGTTCAGAATACGGTTTGCTTCAATTACTAGAATCTTCAAATCAGAAATCTTTTGTTGTGCTTCAGCAAATTCCTTTTCAGTGGCAATAAGTTTCTTATCAACCCTGTTTGTTTCAGATTTTTGCAATGGAAGATTGTCAAGCTCACCAAATAATTCCTTCTTCCACTTTTCTTCATTCCTTTTTTTAATATCAAGATTTGTGTTCAACAACTTGTTAACCCTTGTTAATTCCTTCTTCTCTTCCAATAAAGCTTCATTTTCAATAGAATAATTTTTTGCTTTAACAACAAGTTCATCAGAAGTCTTGTTTAGCACATCAAGTTTAATCTTGGATTTCTCAAACAGATCATTGAAATCATTTCAACATCTTTTGCTTCAGCCTTCCATATTTGAACTTCCTTCACTAACTCAACCTTTTCTTCAATTAACTTTGCATTCTTTTTTGCACAATCCTGACCATCCTTTTTAGACATTGCCAACTCTTCCTTTACCAATTGAAGTACATCGGTAAGCATTTTGACTTCCTTCAACAAAGAATCTTTTTCTTTCTCCAAATTTTCAATTTGAACTTCAGAATTTTCATTCTCAGTTGATTCATAGGAACTTGTGTCTGAATAATAATCATCTTGACCATCCGTGACAAGAAAGGCTGACTTATCAAACACTTAACCCCAATCGATAACCTTCTCATTTTGAACAGTTAAAGCTATCTTATATGAATAACTAGATAACGGTTGAGAACCATTTGTAGCTTTGGAATCAGATTTGTGAACATGAGATTGTTAACATTCTCTAGCAAAATGTCCAAGATTGGAACATTTGTAACATTTTATATTAGATTTATCAAATCCTAATTTTCCATCTGTACCTGCATGTCTTCCATTTTTCTTGTAAAACCGTTGTGACCTCTGACTCAACATAGCCAATTGCCAGGTCATATCCATTTCATTCAATTGATCATCGTCAATTTCATTAAGATCTTCTTTAAGTAACTGAGCATCACTCACATTCTTGATAATCATCCCAAAAGAAGATGAAATGAGTGCAGAGATCAATGTAGCACAATCATCAACCGACTTGACAGAAAATGCATTTTGATTTATCATACCTAGAATTGTAACGATGCAACCTCTTAAAGAATCAGTATTATCAGAAACTCCAGACATATTTCCAATAAAAGCAGTACTTGGTGCTGAACTAATGCCAATTGGTTTAGCTTTAGCATTAATACTTGCTACATACTGACCATGATACAATTCTGGATTTTGTAATTTAGCTGTTGATTTATTTGAATTTAGCATCTCCATTTCTCGAGCATGAAGTTTACCAGTTAACTCGTGAAATGATAAGGTAGAGAATTCTTTGTCATGTGTAATTAACAAAGCATAATTTTCCCACTTTTCCGGCAATGCTTCCAATATCTTTTCTTTTAATTATTCACCAGTTTTCTCAATTCCAACAACTTTTAACTCACTGATAAGATGTGAAAACCTTGATACAAGAGCCGTGATATTTTCATTTTCATAATGCTGATAGTTGTCAAACTCTTTGTTCAACACCTTTCGTCGACTCTCTTGTATTGATCATTACCTTCACATATTACCGATAAAGCATCCCACAATTGTTTAGATTTCTTGCAAGTGCTGAATTGATGTAGCAATTCGGTAGGTAAAGCCATGGTAAGATAACCAAAAACTTTTTTGTTCAAGCTCATAACTTTTCCTTTTGGAAAAATCAAAATCTTTGATTTCCTTATAATCCCCTTGATCAGTTGGATGTACGTAAAGCTTTTGAATTGGAATCCATAAATCAATATCATTCGTGCTAATATACGCAGCAAACTGTTGTTTCCAATTTTGATAATCCTCCATTCTTAACAATTTGGAAACTTTCTGACTTGTTCCAATTTCGTTATCAAAGTTGATTAAGGTTTGCATTGCGTTTTGCATAACGGAAAAACTTAGAAATCCGAAATTTTGACAATTTTTAATTCTGGTAACCGAACTGAAAATATAGATCCGAACCAAACGGAACAAAAACTTATCCGAACAGAAAAATGTATCCGAACCGTAGCCGAACTAAAAACTAGGCGAATCGAAACAAACTGAAGCTATCCGAACTGAAAAATTCCAAACTGATACGAACCAGAACCCGAACTCAACCGAACCGGGACTTCGTGTACCCCGAACTGAGCCGAACTAAAATAACCGAACAGAAAACTAACGGCGGTGTCGAACTGGAACTTCGGATGTCTAAACAGAAACGAACCGTGAGTTCGGTTGACGGTTATTTTTAGATCTCAGAATCTCTCACGAACTGGAACGAACCGGACATTATTTAATCAATAAATTATAAGTTTGAACAGCTTTGAATGAGGTTTTTAGCAGTAGACCAGATAAAATGAAGAGGAATGATTTAGGCCATAAATTTTCACCAAAAACACTTCTGAAATGATCAAAATCAAGCAAAAACACTCCGAATTTTTCAAAAACAACACTTTTTGAACAAAAAACTCCAAAAATAGCAACCACAGACTAGTAGAGTGAACTAGAAAGCTCTAATACCACTTGAAAAGGCGTGAGCGACAGATCGTCTACTCGATCTAGCTATTTCGGAAACAAACGAGTAATTAAAGATTGTTTTATTGATTAAAATGAACAATTATAATCTGGAAATACACTCAAATCATTCACAGAGAAAACACCTTTGAAACACACTTAGATCAGACTCTCTCTTTATTCCCCTTTGAATTATGTAGCACAACGGGTATATATACCCATCTATACGAACTCAGACGAACGGCCAGTTCGTCTGATACCGAACACATCCGAACTGCCAGTTTGGATGACACAAGTTCGTGTTAGTTCGGACTCAGTTCGTGTAACAGCTAGTTTTGCAACTTCGTCTTGTTCAGATACTTCACACGCATACATCAAAGTATTGGATCTCTCGCAAATTAATTTTGGTTGTTAAAATCGTCTCGTTAGATCCCTTCACCGGAAAAAACTAAAGAAGGCGAAGGAAGCTCTCATCAGATCGGAGCTTTGACCATTTTCATAGCCAACGTTTTGGTTCCGTTCTTTACAGATAGTTCATTTCGTCTGAAGTCCAAGTTCCGGTTGAGTTCCTTTGGGCTGACTCGGTCAACGCTGTTCAGAAACACATTTTTGATCTGATAAACCGAAACAAGCTTCCGATGGTGAATTTAGGCGGGATTGGAGAAGGGTGGCGCATGGAGTCGGCATCACAGATGGTGGTGAGATGGTAGTAAGTGGCGTTGCCGGTGAAGAAGGGAGGTAGTGAAGGATGAAGGGTTTGAGAGGTTGGAGGAATGTCCAGATCAAGAGATAAGTGAATTCAGTTTAGTATTTTATATTTATTTTTATTTTTAATTAGCTGAAGTAATTTATAGAAACATCCCTCCAACTTAATATAATCATTCAAATCAATTATATGCATTAAGAGACTGTACATAACATTAATAACTTGTACCTTATTTAAAAAAACCATAATACCACTAGACTTAACAGAGGTTCTCTAACTGAGTTAGTATTTTTGACTGAATTTGTAATAAACTCATACCACATACCAACCTATGTAAAAAAAAGAAAATTGTGATTAAAATAATCTAAAGTTTTGAGGGTTGGCCGACAATAATCTCACTTTCAATAATACTCTCAGTGATCCTAACTATCACCCTATTTACTTATATTAGTCTCGCCGTTAATAACTTAACACCGTTTAGTTTTTTATGATGTGGCAGCTGAAGTGGATATTTATTTTAATTTTTTTAACCCCTTGCCATATCACCATCTTCATCCTCACATCATTTTCCACCCCATCACCACCACCTGCAACTCTCCGCCACCGGTTGGACCAAAAAGGGTCGGTAAGCATGGTCCAACGTCGAGCACTCCGGCGAACTCCGGTGAACTCTGCCTTCATCTCAAATCTTCTCCTTTTCTTCATTTCAAATCTGCCACATCACCATTCATCTTCTCATTTTTTTCCGACCACCGGTGAACTCCGCCTTCATCTTAAATCTTCATCTCCTATATTTTTAAACCCCAAATCTGGTTTTCACAGGTTAATTACCAGAATCGTATACGCATTCAAAATCTCACCTGGATATAGAACAAGCTCTTCCGGCATCCGCCAGATCGCGCCAGAGTTCATATCTGAAACGGGTTTTATACCCAAAAACCGCCGTCGCTGGGTTCGAAATAGGGAGAAAAGCTCGGAGGTTGCGTGAGGGTCGACGGTTGCTGTAATGAAGTCGAACAGGTCGCCGCCAGTTGGCAGTCGTCGGGTAAGTCAATCGGAGAAGAAGGGGGTCGCGATAAAAATCGGAAGATAGGAGGTTGATTGGAGGTCGCCGATGGGAGCGTGAGGTCACCGCCGCTCGGTGGTGGTTTGCCAGAGAGATCGACAAAGGTCGAACAGAGGAATGCCGGCAGGGTTGGCGACTTCTTTTCTTCTCCTTCTCTCATTTTCTTTTGTGATTGAAAGTGTTTTTGTCATGTAAATAGAACATATGTATGTAGTGTATATATTTATATAAATGGGTAGGTAGAAGATGGTGACGGGAGGAGTCGTGGTGGTGGGGAGGGTTGCAGGTGGTGCTGGTTGGGTGAAAAATGATATGAGGATGAAGATGGTGATGTGGTAAGGCGGTTATAAAAAAATTAAATAAATATCCACATCAGTTGTGACGTCATCAAAAACTTGACGGTGTTAAGCTTTTTAACGATGAGACCAATATTAGTAAATATGATAAAAGTTGAGACCACTGAGAGTGATTATTGCCGACCAACACTCAAAACTTAGATTATCTAAATGTAATTTTAAAAAAAAAATCATTTTAAATGTTTGAAAAATTGGATTTAAATAATTCCAACTTTTACCTGTTGGTAAATAATAACCCCACCTTTTAAAAATATTTTCCACCAGTCCCAACTTTTAACTTAATTTTTATTAGTGGAACCGTCGTTAAGTTTTTTTAACACCGTTAAAGAACTGATGATGTGGCATAAATTTAGTGACATGACTAGTGACATGGAATACTTTTTTAAACACCTCATTCACCCACTTTAAAAAACCTGGCCCACACATAGATATGTTTTTCCAGAGATATGTTTTGCCGGAGAGAAAGAGCAGCGAGAAGAGGCTGCCGCCTCCGGCGAACCACCGGCGACATCTCTGGCGACTTCCGGTTTCTCCCTCATCTTTCTTGAAATTCAACCCCAACATCATTTCCCTTTCCTTTGCTCAATTACAACGATGATATGTAAAAGTTAAGAGTATTTAAATCCATCCTACCGCCGACAACAAGACGATGCTGATTCTCATTCTCAAGTTGCTCTTCCAAACCAATCTTTCCTATAAAACAAATAAAAACAACATAATTGCTTTGGTTTTCGTAATAAATAAATTCGTGATTTGAATTTATTAATGTAAAAGTGTAGAAGGAATAAATGGAAAATCAAACATACCGCCGAAGAATTCTTCATCCTGTGAATTCTTATTAAACAGAGCAAAAATAAAAATGTTCAAATCATAAACAGGCCTAACTCATTAAGCCCAAGTCAATTATCTGATCAGCAATCTTATCCTAGGTCAAAGGCAGGAGGATCTGGTGGAGAATTGTCAAAGGAAGTAGGTAGGGCTGGGGGGATACTTTCGATGGAGCAGGACGATTTAGTGGGGGAGAGAGGGATGGACGATTCTTCATGCCAGTTTGTGGAAGAGACGCAAGGGGTTTTTGGGGAGGCCAGCAATGGTGAAAAGGGGGTCAGTCAAGGTGAGAGGGGAGTCGGTCAGGGAAGAAGCAGGCAGAATTTGGGTCGGGATGGGGCGACGGTAAGGGAGGTGTTAAATACCATTGAAGTGGGGGCTTGTGTCGGTGTGGGGCTTGACACTTTTGAAGAGCAGGTCTTTGAGGAGGTTGGGGAAAAAGGGGCATACCAGGTTGTTTAATGGACTTTCTTTCTTGAAAAATTTGGGGAATCCGTGATCGGAAAAAGGTGGAATGGATAAATCGTTTGAAACGGGAGAATAGTGTGAATTTTATTTGTGTGCAGGAGACGAAGGTGTCGGAGCTAGAGTCCATTCGGGTCAGGGATTTGTGGGGGAATTCGGTGGTGCAGCACGAAGGGGTAACTGTTCGAGGCCGATCCGGTGGGATTTCGAGCTTGTGGAATCCGTCTATGTTCAGGTTAGAAAAAGTGGTGAAAGATCAGTTTTTCTTGCTTACTTCTGGAGTTTTGGTGGGTGGCCAAGGGGTGCTTAATGTGGTAAATGTGTATGCTCCTCGAGACTTACGGTCTAGGGTGAATCTTTGGGCAAAACTGTTAAGATTAATGGAGGATGGGGAGGGTAGGTGGGTTTTTGCCGGGGATTTCAATGAGGTTCGGTGTGAGGAGGATAGAAGGTTTTCGATCTTTAATCCCCGAGGAGCTCAATTATTCAACAATTTCATTTCAGAAGGTGGGCTGAATGAATATAGAATGGGGGGTGCGAATTTTACTTATTCCTATGGTAAGGGGAAGAACTTTAATAAACTTGGTCGATTCTTGGTGTGTCATCAGTTTTTTGAAAGGTGGCCGAGGGCATCTTTGGTGGCTAAACCGAGATTATGGTCAGACCATAGTCCGATCATTTTGAAGACGTCGTATGTGGATTATGGGCCAGTTCCCTTCAGATTTTATTCTTCGTGGCTTAAGTTGGGGGAGTTAACGAATGTTATTCGATCGGAGTTATCCAAGCCAGGGGTTGGGTCGGAGATGCCAGACGTTAAGTTAATGGATAAATTGAGGAGAGTCAAGGAGGTGGTTAAGGAGTGGGTTCGAAGTAACAGGGATGGAAAGGAGGCTGAGGTCAAGGAGTTAAGGTACTACTGTAATATGATGGATGGGTTAAGTGAAGAAAGAATAATTGAAGGAGTGGAACTGGAGGTGTGGGTGAACAAGAAGAATAAATTGGAGAGTTTGGAGAATGCCAAAATTCAGGATGTTCGGCAAAAATCGCGGGTTAAATGGGCTGTGGAGGGAGATGAGAACACGGCATTTTTTCACAGGATTGTTAACTCGAATCTTACAAATGGTCGGATCAGTGGCTTGATGGAGGAGGGGAATTGGGTGGATGATCCTATGGAAGTAAAAAGGATGGCCATGAGTTTCTTTAAAGATCTTTTTGCCAACAAAGGGAGGTCGAGACCTTCGCTGGTGTGTGATGGGATTAACCGGGTATCGCAGAATCAAGGGGAGGAGTTAGTGCGTCCGTATACAAAAGTTGAAATTAAAGATGCAGTGTGGGATTGTGAAGGGGATAAAGCTCCGGGGCCCGATGGTTTTAACTTTGATTTTCTAAAGTTTTTTTTGGGATTGTTTGGAAGATGATTTCTTTAATGTGTTATCCTCGTTTCATGAGACTGGAAAGATATCTAAGGGTTGTGCAGCGTCTTTTATCCACTTAATTCCCAAATCGGTGAATGCTCAATCGCTAGGTGAGTTTAGACCGATTAGCTTGTTGGGGGTGTATATCGAAAGTTATATCGAAAGTGTTGGCGGGGCGAATTAAGAAGGTTATGGGTAGTATTATTTCGGATACTCAAATGGCGTTCGTGAAAGGTAGAAATATTATAGACGGTTCATTGATAATTAATGAGGTGATTTCGTGGTTAAAAGCTAAGAAACTCCAAGGTTTGTTTTTTAAGGTCGATTTTAGGAAGGCGTATGATTCACTTGAATGGGGTTTCTTGGATTCGGTGATGGGACAGATGGGGTTTCCGGCTAAATGGAGGAGCTGGGTTGGTGGCGTTCTTTCCTCGGCTAGGGCTTCGGTGTTGGTTAACGGGTCACCGACTAAAGAACTCAATTGTTTTAGGGGTGTTCGCCAAGGTGATCCCTTATCGCCTTACTTGTTCTTGGTGGCAATGGAGGCTCTAAACTGGATGATTAATAAGGCTCGATCGGTAGGAATTTTGCATGGAATTCAATTGCCCAATCAAGGCCCGGTGTTGACTAATCTTTTCTACGCGGATGATGTTATGTTCATGGGCCAATGGAGTGATTCTAATGCTTTAAATATGGTCATAATCTTGCGTTGTTTCTTCCTGACTGCAGATCTTAAGGTTAATTTCCAAAAGAGTGCTTTATATGGCATTGGTGTGGACCAACAGGAGGTGAGTAGGATGGCTGGGCTGATGAAATGTATGGAGGGGGAAATGCCTTTTGGGTATTTGGGATTGATAGTGGGCACAAACATGAACCGGGTACGTCATTGGCAAACTATCATTGATACGTTTGATAGGAGGCTTTCGCGTTGGAAAGCCAAGTTCCTTTCTTTTGGGGGACGTTTAACCCTTGTTAAAAGCGTGCTAGATAGTCTTCCGAGTTTCTTTTTCTCGATTTTTAAAGCCCCAAAAGGTGTGATTGAAGTGCTGGATAAAATTAGATTTAGATTTTTGTGGGGTGGCTCCGAGGAGGTTAATAAAATTCACTGGGTTCATAGAGATGTTTTGTGTAAACCTAAAAAGGAGGGAGGGTCTCGGCTTGGTCAAACTTGAAGATTTCAATCTTAGCCTCTTAGTAAATGGATGTGGAGGTTGAAAAATGAGGAGGAGGGGCTGTGGAGACGTGTGGTTATTGCCATTCATACGGTGCGACGTCGGGAAGAATTTTTTCCTTGTAATTCGTCAATAATAGGGGTGTGGAAGAATGTGATGGCCGCTATTGGGGAGCTCAAAAAAAGGAACGTGGATATGGAGAATGCAATGGTACAGGAGAATGGAAGATGGAATTGGGTTATTGGGAATGATTTAAATTTCTCGGTCAAGGCTGTGAGAGAAGCTATGAGGGGAAGTGATGTTCGATCAGATTTTATAATGAAATGGAGTCGGTTGGTGCCTTCAAAAGTTAATGTTTTTGCATGGAGGGCACAACGAGAAAGAATTCCTACAATGGAGGCGCTTAGGAAGAGGGGGGTGACGGTTCAATCGGATATATGCAGGATGTGTAACGATGGAGCCGAGATGGTATCACATTTGTTTACAGGTTGTATGTTTGCAACTGTTGTATGGCAGTGGGTGGCTAACTTCCTCAAAGTTCCTTACCTTTTGCTGTTCTCGATGGATGATGTATTGAAGGCCTATAGTGATGGTAATTTCAAAGGATGGAAGGAGGAGATAGTTCATGCGATCATACTCACGACATGTTGGAGCATTTGGTTGGAACGAAACGCTGTGGTGTTCAAAGGTGGTGTTCCTTCCATCTCTAGAGTTATTAGTAATATTAGGTGTTGGAGTATAATTTGGTGTGAAAATAGATGTAATAAGGTGATAGATTGGGACAATGTGTGTGTGATGTAATGTTGTTTGGTGTGTTGGGCGCCGGCGGCTAGTCCCTTGCTAGTGTCGATGGTGTTCTTTTTCCTGGTGCTTTAATATATGCTGCTGTTCAAAAAAAAAAAATCATAAACAGGCATCACCGGCATTCCTTTCGTCTGTTTCTTAATCTTCAACAGGTTTCCGTTATACTTCTTCGCATTCTCCGACGACGCTCCGACTTCATCTCCGTCTCCCGTTATACTTCGAAAACCCTAGGATGGATTTAAATAATCCAACTTTTACATATCACCGTCATAACTGAGCAAAGAAAAGGGGAAATGATGTTGGGGTTCAATTTCAAGAAAGAAGAGGGAGAAAATGGAAGTCGCCGGAGATGTCGCCGGTGATTCGTCGGAGGTGGCAGCCTCCTCTCGCTACTCTCTCTCTCTGTGCAAAACATATGTGTCTGTGGGGCCAGTTTTTTTTAAAGTGGGTGAATGAGGTGTTTAAAAAAGTATCCATGTCACTAGCCACGTCATCAGATTTATTGCTACATCATCAGTTCTTTAACGGTGTTAAAAAAACTTAACGACAGGTTCACTAAAAAATATTAGGTTAAAAGTTAGGACTGGTAAAAATGATTTTTAAAGGTGATATTATTATTTGCTAATACGTAAAAGTTGAAATTATTTAAATCTATTTATCTTAAATACTTATACAATTTTACCCAATGAGAGGGACTAAATCTGCAATTAACTCTAAAATTTTTATGCCCGATGAAACGTTTCCAACCAGTTAATCCAATTTGAAATTTCCATACCGACTTCATTCATTCTACTTTGGGTCTCGCAAGAGCAACGGTTGAAGTCGGATACTAAATCACTAATTAACAAGCAAGCAAGCAATGTTTGTCAAGCTTCAGCACTTGGATACAAATTGCATTCCAATTCTCCACTCCTCAAAAACCAACAACATTAATGTCGGGGTTTCAATTCCTCTTCCACGCCACCCTACCCATCAACAACTCATCAAGAAACACCAAATTCCCCCTCAAAAACCATCTGATTTCCGCAAAAAGTCTGTTTTTACCAACCCAGACGGTTCAGTTGAAACCCTAGTGAAAGAAAAGGTTGTAGTTGAAGGTGTGAAGAAAGTGCACACCAAGTGCTCGACGAAATGTTCAAGATATGGAGGGTGTATTCCTGCTATACTGGAGGCTTTAGAAAGAGTGAGTGATCTGGATGAAGCGTTTAAACCTTGGGAATTGCATCTAAGTAACAAGGAAAGGACTATAATCTTGAAGGAGCAAAAAGTTTGGCAAAGGGCTATGGAGATTTTTGAGTGGTTTAAGAGGAAAGGATGTTATGAATTGAATGTGATTCATTACAACATAATGATTCGGATTCTCGGGAAAGCTCGAAAATGGGACGAACTTGAAGTGTTGAGGGACGAAATGGAGAAGAATGGAATCGAGTCGATTAATTCTACCTTTGGAACTCTAATTGATGTTTATAGTAAAGGTGGAGTTAGGGAGAAAGCATTGTATTGGCTGGAAGTAATGAACAAGAAAGGAATGGAACCCGATGAGGTGACTATGGGGATCGTTGTTCAAATGTATAAAACTGCAGGGCAGTTTGAAAAGGCTGAGGAGTTTTTTAGAAAATGGTCAGCCCCTAAAAGCATGGATATGAGCGTTGACCATGTTGGTTTAAGCGCGTATACATATAATACTTTGATCGATACTTACGGGAAAGCTGGAAGACTAAACGATGCGTCTGAGACATTTGAGCGGATGCTTAAAGAAGGTATTGTTCCTAACACAGTGACACTTAATACAATGATTCATATGTTTGGTAATCATGGTCGGTTAGATGAAGTTGCATCATTGATGCGGAAAATGGAACAGTTACAATGCGTACCAGATACGAGAACATATAATATACTTATTTCACTTCATGTTAAGCATGACAATATCATTGAGGCAAAAGGGTACTTCAAAAAGATGCAAGAGGCTTCTCTTGAGCCGGATGCTGTGAGTTATCGTACGCTTTTATATGCTTTTTCAATAAGACGTATGGTTTGTGAAGCCGAAGAACTTGTAAACGAGATGGATAATAGAGATCTTGAGATAGATGAATTCACACAATCTTCACTTACTAGAATGTACATTGAGGCTGGTATGGTTGATAAATCATGGTTATGGTTTAACCGATTTCATATTCAAGGGAAAATGAGTCCTGAGTGCTACTCTGCGAGTATAGATGCGTTTGGGGAACGTGGATGCCTTTTGGAAGCCGAAAAAGTTTTCAAATGCTGTCAAGAACGAAGAAATGCAACTGTACTCGAGTATAATGTCATGATCAAAGCTTATGGAATTAACAAGAAATATGAAGATGCGTGTAGATTGATTGATAGTATGAGTGAACATGGTGTGTTCCCAGATAAATGCAGCTATAATTCCGTCATCCAAATGTTAGCGAGTGTTGATCTCCCACAAAAAGCTATTTTTTATTTAAGAAAAATGCAGGACTCCGGATTGGTGAGTGACTGCATACCATACAGTGCTGTCATCTCAAGTTTTGTGAAATTGGGTCAACTGAAAATGGCAGTTGGTTTGTTTGAAGAAATGATTGAATGTAACATAAAACCTGATGTGGTTGTTTATGGCGTGTTGATCAATGCGTATGCTGATGTTGGAGATGTTGAAGAAGCTCTACATTTTGTGAACGAAATGAAAGACATGGGTTTGGGTATGAATGGCGTTATATGTAATTCTTTGATCAAACTTTACACGAAAGTGGGGTGTTTAAAAGATGCAGAAGAAGCATACTATATGCTTCAGAAATTAGACGCAGGTACGGATGTTTATTCCTCTAATTGTATGATCGATTTATACACCGAACAATCAATGGTGAAACCGGCAGAAGAAATCTTTGAAAAATTGAGAAGATGTGGGACTGCAAATGAGTTTTCTTATGCCATGATGTTGTGTATGTACAAGAAAATTGGGAGTTTTGATGAAGCTTTTGAGATAGCAAAACAGATGAGAGAATCAGGGCTATTGACTGATTTATTAAGTTATAATCATGTTCTTGGGCTGTACGCATCCGATGGTAGATTCAAAGAGGCGGTGACGATATTTAAGGAGATGATTGAGTCGGGTGTTCAACCAAATGATTCGACTTTCAAATCGCTTGGAGTTGTTCTTATGAAGCGCGGTGTTCCGAAGAAAGCGGTCAAGAATCTTGAAGATATGTGGAGAAATGATTATGGAAGTGGTTTGAAAGCATGGTTGGAGACGCTCAATTCGGTTGTTGGTTTAGTTTATTATGATATTAGTGATTAGTGACTATTTACTTGTATTAGTAGAATCTTGGATCATGTTGTATGTTCATAGATGTTTATGAATTTTGAATTATAATGAATTAGAAGTACGATATTCATAGATGTTCAGGGATTATTTTCTGATCGGATCTTAACAATCATTCGATTGTTTTTCTTTTCTAAGGTTGAGGTTATTGTGAGAAATTTAGTTTGGATAAGAAAGAACATATCAATTAGATATTTAATTAAATGAAGATCTATAACCCAAAATTCTTGCGTGGAATTAGAGAGAAAAACTAAAGAAAACAAAAGATAAAATGACATTTTTGACTTTTTATCAAATTCCTCCATTTTTTAAACCTTCATAACTTTTAGATACGACATTATTTTTTTAAAAAAAATTACACCATAAAAACGAACGTTTTTTAATCTTTAAAACGCGTACAATGTTGTTATATATAAAATTAATTTTTTTACTCTTTCGATTGTATCAAAATATTCAGATTATTGTGTCATTGTGTCAAAATGTTCAGATTATTGTGTCATATTGTGTCAAAAAATGTTCAGATCATTGTGTCATATTGTGTCAAAATGTTCAGATCATTGTGTCATATAGTGTCAAAATCCGAAAGAATATCTATTTTATATATAGCAACACTAGTCTATATATACTTTTGATAAAATGACACAATGACACAATGATCTGAACATTTAGACACAATGATCTACACATTGTGTCAAAAATCGAAAGAGTAATTTTTTTTGATATAGCAACACTATACGCTTTTTAAAAATAAAAAAATCCTCGTTTTTATGGTGTATTTTTTTTAAAAATATAATGTCGTATGTGAAAGTTATGAATGTTTTAAAAAAAATCGGGGAACTAGATAAAAAGTCAACAAAGATGGTTAAGACTAAAATACCACTCCTTCCTTTTTAATTTGGTCAAGATCATCAAGATCAAATGGCTGAAATTCCGTTTTATCATTCTTACCCAAACCAAACTTCTCATTGAACCTCCTCATTTCTTTCAAATCTAATTGTAGTTATTCTAGGGGAAAACTTTCAAGTTTGTTCTAATTAACTACCTCATACTTTTTTTTTCCTTTCAAGTTATTCAAGTTTCATGTGTTGTTCTAATTTTAGATTTTTTTTCACTTATTCAATAGATTGCCATGTTACATAGAATAATTCTTTTTTTTTACCAAGTTTCAGGTGGGCACTACAACTATCCAAACCAACTCATGAGAATCCCGCATAAATGGGCCGTTGTCATCTGGCTCTACGGTCCAGTCTTCGACATGATCATACAACCCGTCGTCGGCTACTATAGCGACTGGGACCTCCTGTTTTTGCCGTCATTGCCATTTCATCGTCGGAGACACCATTCTTATTGCCATAACTGTGTTTCTAATAGGCTATGTCGCCAACGTTGGTGTAGCGGTCGGTGATAAAGTCAGAAACCCTCGAAAATCACGTGCGATCTCCTACTCTCGTTTACGAAAACATTTGCTTGCTATGTCTAATTTGCTAATTTTAAAACCTGTTCTTACCTTCTTAAAAATAGATCATCTCTCTTAATTTCTCCTCTGTTAATCTTTATAAAGCAAGTCAAGAAATAAATTACACATCATTATTAATTAAATAAAGAAAATTTTATGTCACATCAGCATGGCAACCTATTGAATAAGTAAAAAAAATCTAAAAACATCACATGAAACTTGAATGACTTAATTGGAACAAAAAAAAATGAGGTATTTAATTAGAACAAACTTGAAACTTTATCACATTTCTAGGTTTCCCATTTTGACAAATTGTAAGTCATTGTATCCTTTGACCTAAGATGCATATAGGCCCGGATTTTACGAAGGGTTACTTTACCTAATGCTGTCTTTGATTAGGCATCAAAAATGGGCCTTGTTGAAAGTTAATCTGACGTTCAATGATGGACAAACGTAGTTAAGACGGAATATGTTCCTTTGCTTCGTGCAAGCGGCTAACGTCTTTAGGCCCCTCGCTGAGTCGAACCGGTGTAAATGCACGACTATGCTTAAACTTTGGGTTTTGATTGATCGGTTGTGATTCTACAGACGAGAATAGAAATTGTTGAACACTAGGTGAGATTGACTTAACAGTCCATGTCTCACATTTAACAAGATGTCAATTACAGAGGGATATATTGATTACTAGGATAGGATTCGCTAATCCTATTCACCATTGCTATTATAAACAGTTAAGTTGCTGGAATACAAGCTCTTCGGTGTTAGAGCATAATCCGTATGCGTCAGTGTGTCTCGTGTGATGTATCTAGAATAGAGTTGTGAGTGGTTTATAGGCCGGGCGAACCAAGCCACAAACCAATGGTTCGTTGGGCCAAACCAATGGTTCACTGGTAGCAATGGTTCGCTGACCAGTGTCACCTATAAATAGGTTAACTTGTTTAGCTAGAACTTCTGGTCATTATCTACATTTCTGTGTGTATTCTCTCAAAGCATCAATCAATACAATCATTTGTATTTACCTCTTTGTGTCATTGATTCAATCTCGTAATCACTAGATTAGCAATCGATCCGTTGCTCCATGTCTTTACAAGTGGTATCAGAGCTTTCTAGTTTGCTGATCAAATTCTGTGATTTTTGAGATTTTTAGAGAGAGAAAGTGGGTTTTCAATTTTTTTCATCATTTTGAGTGTGTTTGGTCGCAAATCTGATTTCAAAACGTTCTTATAGTGTTTTTCTTGCTTACTGCTGAAAATTGCACGTCAAATTCATCGTTTTTGAGAGTTTTTTCTGAAAATTTCAGTCTGGTTTGTTCGTGTTTCTGTTGGTTTTCCGGATGCATTTGATGGTTCGCCGGATGAACACGTTGGTTCGCTAGTGTATCTTCAAGTTTAGGTTGGTTCGCTGGTTGAAGATTGTCTGTTGGTTCGCTAGTATATCTCCTTCGTTTGGTTCGTGACGGTCATCATTGGTTCGGAGCAGTTACTCCACCGACCGTTGGTATTTTCAAGCATTGGTTCGCTAACATAGTTGGTTCGGAGTTCATTGCTGGTTCGCTGTAAATATTGGTTCGGAGTTGTGTTGGAAGAATGTGATTTGAGAAGAAGACATAAATATGAATAAAATAATTTGTTTGAACAATTTATTGCTTATCAGAAAGACTTGTCGGCTGCTCAAGTGAAGATTTCAGAATTGAAGATAGAAATTCTTGATTTGCAACGACAAGTAAAGAATTGCAATCTATCTCCTACATTTCTGAATTATATATACAGACAGGAGAATAGTGGAGAAAGTGGTAAGGATGATTTACATCAGGCTCCTTCGTCCGTTGATATATAAAAAATTTCATCTGCTCCAGTCAACCCAAATGAAGAAATGTATGATTATTCAAAGTTTGCAACTTTTGCTCCTACAAAGAAGAAGAAATCTAAGTCTGGGAAGAAGAAGTTTGAAGCTGGCAACGCTCCAAAGTTTGATGCTGGTTCATTGTTCTTAGATGATGAGAAGACATTTGATAAGGTTGAGAAGTCTGCTAGTATTTCATCTGAAGTCGAAGCTGATAAATCGTTGACTGTTGAGAACAAGCTGCAGGACATCAAAGCTAAATTTACTAAAACAGTTAATGAAAGGAATGTTTCTATTTCTCAATCTGGATCATCCAAAATTCATTGTTTCAAGCATAAAGGTCTTGGTTATGAGGTAAAGGAAGTCCCAGTGCAATAAATCAAACAGAAAAAGAAGGTCGTTGCTAAGTCTATTCCAATTTAACAAGGTCAAGGACAACAAAAGCAACAAAATGTGTTTAAATCAAAGAATGATCATTATTATTATGGAGGATCTTCTTGTGGTTCATACTATTCGCCACGAAGTTCATCTCCGAGGTATGATTCATGTGATGGTTTCTTTGATTCATTTGGTTCTGAAAATTCCTTTGGTTACCATGATGTGTTTACTAAGCAGGGAAGTAGAAGACCAAATAATTTTTCTGACAACAAACAAATTTTTGAAATAAATTTGGGTAGCAGTTCCCTTAATGTTTTTCACAGAAAGTGTTACGCATGTCGTAAACCAGGGCATTTCGCTGCGCAGTGTCCTACGAATGCGAGCATTCACTCATATGTGAACAAAACTACTAAATATGTTAATGAAATTAGTCACATTTTTGATGAACCACAACCGATCATGTTCAACCAGTAAGACAACTTGGGCAAAGACACAAGTTGACTCGGGCGACCCGAGGCTGTCGACTCGGGTCGATCCCAAAACTGCTAATGCTTTATCTGGTGTCTGCAGGTTTCTTCAAGAAGACATATCAAGCAAGTGTTGTTGATAGTGAAGAACTTGCATAATTTAGCATTTCAAAGTCTTAATCATTTTCAAAAGTTTTTACACTGAAAAGTTTTTGATACAAATGTGTTTTCAAAACTAAAACTGCAAATTGTCAGTGTTGATCGATCAATTTTCTTTCTTTCAAGTTTGTTAAAATGAAAAATCCAAAAATATTAGTTTTTTCATTTGATATGCTATTATGAACAGTTGAGTTGCTGGAATACAAACTCTTCGGTGTTAGAGCATAATCCGTATGCGTCAATGTGTCTTGTGTGTTGTATCTAGAATATAGTTATGAGTGGTTTATAGGCTGGGCGAACCAAGCCACGAACCAATGGTTCGTTGGGCTGAACCAATGGTTTGCTGACCAGTGTCACCTATAAATAGGTTGACTTGTTTAGATCAGTCCTAGAACTTCTGGTCATTATCTACATTTACCGTGTGTATTCTCTCAAAGCATCAATCAATACAATCATTTGTATTTACCTCTTTATGTTATTGATTCAATCTCGTAATCACTAGATTAGCAATCGATCCGTCGCTTCATGTCTTTACATTCGGGAATAGTAGGTAACATTAAAGCTCGTATCCTAATAGGGGCAATGAAATGTAGCTAGACGTTCACCACTTTCTATGTTGATGATCACGACTCATGCAAGTGGGAGTCTGTTAGATCTTGATACCCAAGTAATGACATTTGACAATACTTCTAATGGATATTGATCCAAAGGGTTACACTATCAACAATGATCAATTAATGAATATTTAATTATAACTATTCTCAACACTAATTAAACGAGAACGAGATGAAATTGTTAAATCGAGTTGGGGATTTATTATTGGACAACAAATAAAAGGTTAATTTATAATTAAACAAGTTAGTTATAAAACTATATAATTAAATACTGGTTTAAATAAATATTGTTATATTTGTTTAAATGGATAAACCATTAATTTATTTAGTTGAAAATTACCGGCTTAGTAGATAATTATTAATTAGTATGCATTAGATTGGAATTTCCTACAACTAATATTATATTAGTTTAAACAGTATTTGAGCCTATCTGGAAAAGATGATTAAAAGCCTATAAATATGACGTTAGGATTTAACGATTACTTGCACAACAATACACAAATCAGAGAAACCCTAAAGGCTCCCCTCTCATTTCCCTCTACGTCGCTGACTGGCCGTCGTTGCCCCTCCTCGCCGCCAGCCGAAACTCTAGCCGGCTCTACCTCTTTGCCGGATGCCACCGCTGGTCCTCCGCCCAGTTTCCGCCGACTAAGCCGTCTGTCGACCATCGTCGATCATAGCCCGTCTGCCGTCGTGGATTTCGATCGACGATTTGTTTTTCATTGCGATTCGGTTATCGCAGGTGCTGCTTCGTCGAGACTTCTCGTATTGATCACCTAGGCGCCTTTTGTAAGGGTCGGTTTTATGAGGCTTATACATTAGAATAATGGGCTAGATAGTTGATATTAAATGGGCTTGGGTTGGGCCGAATTTAGGGCTTGTATGTGGAGGTTGTGTGATTCTATAAATACAACCTCCTAGATTCTTAGATTGGGTTGGCCTTTGGGGAGGAGTCAAGAGGAGACAAAGAGAATTCGAAATTCTCGTGTGATTGTACTAGACGAGTCCATTGAACTCGTGTGCATCAATTCCAGATTTAATTTATTATTAATCGTGTTTATTTTTTAACGTTTTTATTGTTTATCTTGAATCACTCGATTAACCGAACTCCGCACGCTTAATCGAGTATTGATATCGTGTTTGGATCGTGTTTCGGGACTTACAATTGGTATCAGAGCCAAGAAACGATTGTTTCGTGGCTCGCACGATATCGATTCAAGATTGTCTAACGGTTTTCTTGAGTTTTTGATAAGTTTTTCAGGTTCTCGATCAGACTAAGGTGGATTTCGTTTTTGGTGTTTACGTATTGGAGGATTTCGATCAAGGAACTAAATTGGAAAGAATATCCGTTCATTTTGGAAAGTTTGTCTAATTTTCTCAACAAGTTTTCGATTTTGACAACTGATTTTCGTCCCTGCTCTTGTGGATTTCGATTTTTGTGGAGATTTTCGATTGTGGTGTAGTTTTGGAAAGAAGATAATTGAGATTCCTGAAGAAAATAGCCAGATTTGACTGAGTGGATTTCGAACTTGTTCTCCAAGATTTCGATTGATTGAGGATTTCGATCAAGCTCTAGGTTTACAATTATGTTAAGGATTTCGTTTGAGGTTTTTCAATTGAGGATTTCGATCAAAAGGTTTTCTATTGAGGATTCCGATCAAAGGTTTTCTATTGAGGATTTCGATTAAAGGTTTTCTATTGAGGATTTCGATTTGGGGTCGAGGTTTTCGATCGGTTTTGGTTCTCTATCTAATTGAGGAGTTAAACTGTGGTTCTCCATCGAGTTCAGGTTTTCGATCGAACTTTTCGTTTTCGATCGTGTTTGGCTTTTCGTTTGAAGGTTCTCGCTCCGGGTTTGCTTCCAATCGTGTTTGCTTGCGATAGAGTTCAGGTTTTTGGTCCGGTTTCTGAATCGCAAAACAAGTTTTCGGTTCAGATTTTACGGCTTCACAGGTTCTCGGATCAAGTTTTCGGTCCACTTCGGGATTTCGGTTGTGAAAGGATCACAGTTCGGGTGCTCTCAATCGGGTTTCCGGTGTTTCAAGGTTTACGATTGTATTGTGGTTTTCGGTTAGGACGGGAGAAAATCAAAGTTGGTTTTCAGTTCAGTGGTTCACGGCCAAATCGGAATTTGCAGGTGGTTCACGGTTGGAAACTTGGTGTTCGATTGAAGTTTTTCTGTTCAGCTGAAGGTTTTTGACTCTGTTCAACTTCTTGGTTCGGTCTAAGTCATCGGCTCAGAACTCGGTTATCGGTTTGGTTAAACTTCTCGGATTGGCTCCCAGGGTTCTCGGTTGTAATCAGAGGTTTTCAGGTTGACTGCTGGTTTTCGGTTGGATTGCGTTTTAAGGTGTTTCATATTCTCAATTAGATAAATGAGTTCAAATACATCGTCATCACAAGAATGTACTAATGCTACATGTCCTCCTCGGTTGCTTTCTCCTGACAACTTTCAAGATTGGAAATGCAGTTTCAGAAACTATCTGAAAAGTGCGGAGTTGTGAAGATCCGTGATAGATGGTCCTTTCCAGCCGAGACATCTTACAGGACCTAAAAGATGTGAATCTAAAACTGAGAATAAACTTTCTGATGATGACAGGGAAATAATTAAAAAGGATGAAGAAGCTTATGCGATTATCTCCATGGCCTTATCTACAGAAATTGCCCAAGGATTCAACAAATGTACAATAGCTGAAGAACTATGGAATGCTTTGAGCAAAGCATATAATGAGAATGATGACCAGAAAAATCATCATGCACTTGTGGATGAAGTTGACAAGACTAAAACACCAGTATGTTCCAATCCAACATGTGCTCGTCTAATTCCTGGTCTTAGACAGATTCGAATAAATTTGGAAAGAGAATTATTTGATGCACAATGTACCACCAGCTCATTCAAGGGTAGATGGAAAAAGAGCGAAGAGAAGGTGAAAGCTCAGAAAGAAGATATTCAAAAATATTACGACCTAGCCACTGAAAAGACTATCTTATATGATCGCTCCAAGATAGAAGTGTCTGAGTTGAAACAACAGTTAGTCGATTTGCAACATAAATATGATGAACTACTTCGTCAAATATGACACCAATCAGATGAGAAATAAACGTATGATGGAAGCCGGTAAATCCTTATCTTGTGCGATTGTGACTGGTCAGGTTGGAAGAGATAAAGCTGGGTGTGGGACAGAAAAATCTGAGGTTCTAAATAGTATCATCCTCCACCAGTATCTAGAGATATAGTGGGACTGTTAATCGATGAAAATCAAGTTGATAGATCCGGGTCTGGATATAAAGAAGTTGCTCCTCCAGTTGATAGCGTCTTGGTCGGGACGACGCCAATGACCCAAGAAGAATTAGACAATGAGTCAACCATGACTTGTGGCAAAGGATCAGCTAAAGACACTACTGAAACTGAAAGTGATGAAAGGGGTACATCTGAAGTTACTATTGAGGATGTGTCCAATGATGATGCTGAGTGCCAAAAGTACAACAAATGTCATAACTCTAATTCAGAGGGTGCAGGATCGAGTTCTAAGGGAGTTAATGATGTAACTCAGAAAGAGGCAAACACTTCTGTTTCTGAGAAGAAGCTAAAACGGTATCCTCAAATAGATACTGTGTACTTCAAGGTTGGTGATGAAGTACAACAGGAGAAGGTGATTATGACAACAAGGCCTGAGGGGAAGATATTTATGACTTCTGGGTCAATGTTCGATCAAGAGCAAGGATATGGATACGAGCTGCCCTCATTTGCCTCCAAATTCAAAGGCTTAGGATCATCCAGTGATGCATCTTCAAGTGGAATTAAAGTTGAGAAGCCCAAAATCGTCATCAAGCCACCATGTGTGATGCCTGCAGTTGGGGTCAAAGATGAAAAACTCAAGGGAGTGGTTGTATCTCCTATCTCTTCATGTGGTTCATGCAGTTCCAAATGGATAAATGGTGCTTCCACATCAAAGAATGCTGGGATCACAAGGATTGCAAAGACCAACACTACTCAAGCTTCTTGGAACCAGAGAAGAGTCAATACTGGATCCTCCTACATCTCAAAGAGGCAGACACAAGGCTATACTGCTCTCCATCAGCCGAAGAAGACAAATGGTCACACGTCTGACTTCTACCCAAAGAAGCAGACTTACTTTAATTGTGGCAATCCTGGTCACATTGCCCGAAACTGTCTCCATCGCCCCTATGAGCCATACTATCCGCAGAGTCAAAGGGTTTCATCTCAGGATTCTATTAAGTCTAAGCCAATGAATGTGCAACCACCTAAGGCAATGAAGACTGTCACTCCTAAGGTTAAACCCTCTGATCAACATTAGGGTGCTACCAAAGAACAACGGAAATGTTCAAATCAAAATAATAGTTTTCCAAGTTACAAAAGTTTTCAGAAACGGGTGAAGAAATCAATTTCAAAACAACAAAAGTTTGAGAAACCTAAAGTTACCCCTCCCAAGGTAACTAAAACTGTTTTGAAAAATGAACCAAGTTTGAAGAAGGTTGAAATACCTAAAGTCATAACTTCAAAACTGACTAAAACAAATGTTAAATCACCCGGAACTTGGAAGCCAAAGACCAAGGCAGCTCCATCCCAAATTCCTGATTTTTCAAAGGGGTTGTGCTTAAAAGAAGTCTCATTTATTGACTCCTCGGGAGTACCCAGAACCATAATGGTCTGGGTTCCATTGGCTAACTGATCTCTCACTATGTGCAGGAACAGTTAAGGAGGACTATCACTAACATTTTTTTGCTTTTGATAAGTGATTGTTCCAGGCACATGATAGGATGCATCTCTCCACTTCATTTCATGCAGAATTTCTATGGAGAGTATAGTTCCTTGTGAGAGGTAAAAGAAAGGAAATCAGCAAAGGTACTGTTTTAACTTGGTTGTTTGAATGTTGAAGCGGTAAAGTTTGAGTGTGCCAAAACCCATTTCTCAAAAATTTTCAGCTAAATACTTTGAAGGTTAGCTTGGCCAGCTGTATTAAATTTTTTTTTGTTTTAGTTGTGTGTCTGTGTGTTCGCTTAAAAAAATGAAAAAAAATAGAGTGATTAAAAATCAAAAAGAAGGGGAAGAATAAGAGACCCCTCAAAATTTGTGGCTTTTTAATTTTTAATGCGTTTTGTGTTTTTTTGAGAAGGTGGGAAGTGAAATAAACTTCTGTGTTGAGAATGGGTGACACGCGTAAGGCAATGTGAAAGACTCGATCCATGGTGATATGTTGGTAGGCTCAGCTCTTATATCTGAAAAGGTATGCGTTACACACTTAAAGATAACGTATGGCAGTCTGTTGGGTAACAACACTTAGGTTAATTGCATTACTATTTGACTGCATGTTCAAGTTCTCGATACACACGCCCGATTCTGAGTTCTTTGATGTCATGCTAAAAAATCCCATCCCCTCTGCTTTGCGAGAGTAATGACCTGGGGATGTTGTACGTGAGTCAGGCCTCCTCTGTTTTGCGGTAGCAGAGACCTGGAGCCTCCCTGATCCACGTACCTCTAAGATCACATTGTACATTATTCTTAAACCTAAAAGATGCCAATGTGCACAACTAAAAGAGACCCTCAAGAGTCCAAAACCCTCAGCCTTTATAACTGATGAGAGCATTACTAAAAGTGTTTCAAAAAATTCAGTTGACTTGTATATTATCCCCAAAAATCCCCGTGATCTATTCTTTCTTTTCTCAACCCAGTCTGGAGCATGATGTTAGGCTTAAGGAAAGGTGTCGTGAAAATATGTGGTAGGAGATTTATATGTTTGATAGTGTTCAATAAAATGTACCTAGGATTTGTTTGAAACCCACTCTCTGTTCATAATTAATGCACAATAAAAGATAATAAAAGTGACCAACAGCCTGACTAAGAAAAGGGTTTGAGTTTAAAGTAGACCAGTATATTGGCAATATCCTGAACGTGTTCGAGTAACAGAAGCTGAAAAGGGTTCCTCGGTCAGATTCATACGGTTTGATCCCTTAGAAACCTTCTCATGTTTGAATTGGTTCATATTATGTTTAATTTTTAATTGTTCTTGTGTGTGTCTTTAAGTTTTCTTTTTGTCATGGCCAGGTTAATTTGAGAAGTTTAAATGAGTTTGTGTGGGTTTTGTGCATGACAGTATGCCCCCCCCCCCCCCCAGAATTTACCCAATTTTTAGGGAGAGAAGGAGGAATAATAGGGAGATAAGCATTATCTCACTGGAAGTCATTATCTCAGGGGGAGATAATATGCATTATCCCAGGGGGAGATAATATGCATTATCCTAGGGGGAGAAGAGATAATATGTATTATCTCAGGGGAAGTTAAAAGAGGTCTTGGATTAAGGGGAAGTTTTATAGAAAACCCGTAATCAAGAATAGGGTTTTAGGTTAAAATAATGTAATTCACCTACTAACCCAGAGACCAGTCATCATATGTCTAGTGGTTTGTATTTTTTTTAATATGTCAGACAGGTTGATGATTGAAACTAATGATCACGATGATAAAAAGTGATGTTGCTGCTGCTCAAGTTAAAGAACCAGCCGGATAAGACTTCCCTATCTGGAAAAGAAACTGCATAAAGGAAGTTGTTGGTTCTTTTCAAGCAACTCAAAGCTTCCAAAAGAAGATGTTCACAATTTGAGGAGATGCTGAAGGCATCAAGTATTTGATGAAGATCGTGCAACATAAAAAAGAATAACAAAGTTTGCCAAAATAGAGGGTTTTCAAAACTTTATCCTCTAAAGAAAGGCAGTTCAAAACAGTTACCGAAGATTCAGCAAGAACCGGTGTTCATTCAAGAGAAGCAAGTATATGAGAATCCTCCTCTAGTTATTTGTCCATTTCCATAAGTTCAAGCTGATGCTGATTGAGAGAAAGTTCCCAAGACTCGTGAAGCCCAATGAAGATTGTTCAAGAAAAGATGTGGTCTTGCATGGAGATGCATGCGGTAAAATTTTCAATGTAACAGTTCTAATGATATAAGCCTAGGGGAAGATTGTAAGGGTCGGTTTTATGAGGCTTATACATTAGAATAATGGGCTAGATAGTTGATATTAAATGGGCTTGGGTTGGGCCGAATTTAGGGCTTGTATGTGGAGGTTGTGTGATTCTATAAATACAACATCCTAGATTCTTAGATTGGGTTAGCCTTTGGGGAGGAGTCAAGAGGAGACAAAGAGAATTCGAAATTCTCGTGTGATTGTACTAGACGAGTCCATTGAACTCGTGTGCATCAATTCCAGGTTTAATTTATTATTAATCGTGTTCATTCTTTAACGTTTTTATTGTTTATCTTGAATCACTC
The DNA here is from genome assembly GCA_039602395.1 of Deinandra increscens subsp. villosa. Taxonomy (NCBI): domain Eukaryota; kingdom Viridiplantae; phylum Streptophyta; class Magnoliopsida; order Asterales; family Asteraceae; genus Deinandra; species Deinandra increscens. Next base: position 137,349 of record JBCNJP010000020.1, on the reverse strand, counting down.
GATTAACCGAATTCCGCACGCTTAATCGAGTATTGATATCGTGCTTGGACCATGTTTTGGGACTTACACCTTTGTCGACGTATTCGTCACACATCATCAGTTTTCAATTAGTGTCAAATTGTAAGATACGCATTTATCCCTAATGAGTCGGTTAACACAAAGTGATGAAAGCCTAGATCTGTGTTGCCTTTTTCCATCAGATCAATACACAAATCCGAGAAACCCTAAAGGCAGAAACCCTAAAGGCTCCCCTCTCCTTTCCATCTATGCCGCCGACTGTCCATCGACGCTTCTCACCGCTGCTAGCCGAAACCCTAGCCGGCTCCACCTCTTTGCCGGATGCCACCGCTGGTCCTCCGCCCAGTATTCGCCGACTATAGCTGCCTGTCGACCACCGTCGATCGTAGCCCATTTATCGTCACAGATTTCGATCGATGATTTGTTTTTCATCACGATTCGGTTATCGTAGGTGCTGCTTCGTCGAGACTTCTCATATTGATCACCTAGGTGCGTTTGTCGACGCGTTCGTCACACATCATCGGTATTCAATTGGTGTCGAATTGTAGGATATGTATTTATCCATAATGAGTCGGTTAACACTAAGTGATGAAAGCCAAGATCTTCGTTGTCTGTTTTTCCATCAGATCTATTAGTTTGGAACCAACTAGTGACTGTTATAAGTGCAAACGCGAGTAGGTCTCATAACATAATCGGATTACTTGAGTCGTGATCATCAACCTAGACAATGGTGATCATGTTGTGTTTATTGGATCCAGCGATCGGGATCGTTGTTGATTGGTGCTACACTTCGGTTAGTCTGTCTGTTGAGGACCTGCTATCTACAGGGCTAAGGCAAATCTCTAAACACCCTATGGTTGTTTTTGTTTTATGTTTTATGTTTTTGGCTTTGTATCTAGACTCCTAGTTGGAGACTTGAAGTTTTGGTTCAAGTTGATCCGTGCAAATCTTCCATTGCATTTTTATCTGATCTAAATTATTTTAAACTGTGCATAGAATCCCAACACTGTAGCGAATGGAAATCGAAAGAGAAATATAGGTTGTGTTTTGGTAAAGTGAGGAAGAAGGCGTGTGGAGGGAAATAAACCTGCTATAATTTATGAGCATTAACGGCAACATGTTGCTGCTGTTGGTGTTGCCGCTAATGCTCATGCACGATAAAACCAAGGTTGTTAGATCCATCCCATAATCAACGGTCAGATTTACACCTAGCAATCGTAGAAGGATTGATAGTCGAAAACAACAACATGTCATCGCTATTAGTGTTGCCTCTAATGATGTCGTCGCTATTGACCACTTTCGCCACTAATGATGTCGCCGCTACTGCCCACATTCTTTATAGTGTCTTAAACTGACTGTCACACTCTAAAAGTACATATTAGAAACTAAAATAACATGCTATATGTTAAAGACTGAAATTGTATGTTAGCTGGGACTGATTCACAGTCTTTAAAACATCTCAATGAAAAATGATTTGATATGGAATCAATAGTTTAGCAAAACGCATTTGGGATAATATAAACATATTTAAGGAAGTGATTACTAATCTCTAAAGTTATACAATAGGAATTAAAATATCATATCATCTGTGACTGTCTTGCAATCGCTAATTTTTTTTACTAAGGACTGAAATGACATGGTATTGGAGGACAAATTAAGGACTGAATTTGTATGATCGGAGACTAACCCTAGTCACTATTGGTGTCATACGATCGAGACATATTATCAGTTACTAACATAATTATCTAATGCTTAATCACTGGCGGAGGACTGGTGAATTCACCATAAGATATTGATTACGGAGTATCATAGAGGTTGCGGCGCAACTTGTTACCCGTTTACCCGCCACTTCTTTGTAATTTGCTTGATATTGAAGTACCTAATTTATATCATAGAGTATTTTATCGCAACAAGGATTGCTCTATCGTAACAAATATGTCTATCATATAACTGATGTTACATTAGAATGTTCTATCGCACCTTAAAGATACAACAGAGTTAAAGTGAGATGACTTTGTTGGTTAATTGAGTGCATTTCTTGAAAAAATTGGGTGTTTGGAGCTATAAATAGGAGTCTGTGTAGTAGAATTGTAACATCTTTGTTGCTCATTCTTATAAACAAACCACACATATGAAATAAAGCTCTCAAGTTCTATTTACACCTTTTGTTTGTGTTCATGATTTCTCCAATTTAATTGATCAATCGAGTGAAGATTGTAGTCATTCAATCAAAAAATTATCACGAATAGAAACATTTATTGAAGATCATATCTTGACATGTTAATTAGTTTGTATGAAATGTCAAATTTTGTTAGTCATATCAATAGTCCAAATAACCTCGAAAACCTAGACAAACTTTTTGAAAGACCTATATGATGACGGCATGTCATCATATAATCGTATAGTTACGTAACTAATAATTTTTAATCTTGGCCCCTACGTACGGCGATGACAAGTGGTCGCCACAGACCATAATCATGTGATTAATTTTTAATCTTGAGCCCCTAAGGCAATGACATATCATCACAACAATCATATTCGTGCAATTATTTTTTTAATCGCGGCCCTTATGGCAACGCTTAAAGTCCATAATCACGTAAACAATTTTTTAATCTTAGACCCCCTATGGAAAATACTTGTTGCACCACACAATTATCATGAACACAAAAGTATTTATTGAAGATCATATCCTGACATGTTAGTTTTTATGAAATGTTAAATTGTGTTAGTCGCATCAATTGTCCAAATAACCTAGAAAACCAAAATAATTTTTTGGAAGGGCTATGGTGACGACATGTCATCATCGTATATATAGCCGTATAGTTACGTAACTAATTTCTTTAACCCGTGGCCCCTACTGCAACGACAATTGGTTGCTACACACCATAATCATGTAATTAAGTTTTTAATCTTGAGCCCCTATGACGACGAAATGCCGTCACAATAGACCATAATCATTCAATCAATTTTTTTAATTGTGGCCCTTATAGCAACAACTAAAGTCCATAATCACGTAAACAATATTTTTAATGTTCCCCTCAATGGCAAAGACATGTTGTCGTTTTATGGTTTAGGCAAAGTCGATGCTTAACTTAACTCCCGCTTTGGGGAGGGTCCGGGGATGCATGGGCCACACTTTGTAATCTGATGTATGCAGACTTACCCTATACTTTTGTGCAAGAGAGTGTTTCTTAAATTTTTTTTTGTTAATTTAAAAAGATCATGAAGACGACCCTATAATGATGATATATCATTGGCAAAGGTCGATCTATAGCAAGGACAACAACGCCAACAACATTTGCCTACTATTTTGACAAAGCAAATGTGACTATCTAAGTGAAGACGAAATGTCGCCAACAAAAGATATAGGCATAGCAACGGCATTTTAACCCTATAGCGATGACATTTTAGCTTGCTATGGCGACGACTTTTCGTAGACCTTTTTTCTTATGTACGTTCAATTACAACGAGATACCACTACTAGCTTCTTAATTAGTGTGCATCATAATTTTTGGTTTATCACGTACAGCTCCTCCCCTCACATGCGTTACGATATATACCACATGCCCTCGTGCATGAATGTAGCCAAGTAGGGTAGATGCTTCCAGGAGACAAACTTAGCGAATCTAGCTGTTGCCGATTTGTCATTATCAGACAGGTACACTTTCGTACCTTCTTCCTTTCATATCTCAAATCAAATCCCAAATAATATTATCATCATCTAATTAACCCAACAGACTCCTCTATATATACACACACCAAACAAAGAGAAATTAATCTATTCATCATCATCATCAACCATGTCAATCTTGAACTTCCTTTCTCTAAGAGACTTGCATGATTCCACAAATGATTTGCTCCATTCCCCGACCCTCAAATCCGCTCTCTCCCGTCACGAACAAGGCCAAACGTCCGTCCAAATGGTGTCCGAGTCGTCACTAAAGATGTTGGATTCATGTGGGCGAACCAAAGACATACTCTTTCTTGTCAAAACTCATATCCAAGACCTCCAATCCACGTTCCATCGAATCACTCTCGGCGAAACATCTTCCACCGAAAAGAAGTTTGTAACCTATCACCACCATAGAAAGGATCTCAAGAAACAGATGTTGAAGCGGCTAAAATCGCTGAAGTTGACAAAGAGCACGAATACGAGCAATGGTTTTCGTAATGATGATAACCTAATGGTTGTTGTGAATGTGTTGGGAGAAGTTAGAGAAACCATAATTTCATTGTTGGATTCACTTATGTTACTTATGTCCATTCCAAACCCTAATTACCCTAAGCCCAGGAAATCAATGAATTCTAATGGGTTTGTCCAAGTGAAGGCTAAGTTTATGAGGCTAAATAGTTTGAGCCCATGGGAGAATTGCGATGTGCGTGCGGTTCGACCAGCGATAGAGAGATTGGAGGCTGTGGAGAGTGCTGTGGAAGATTTGGAGGTTGAACTTGAATGTATCTTCAAGAGATTGATAAGAACTAGGGTTTTGCTACTCAACATCCTCTCAAATTAGAGAGTTTAGGTGTAGTGTGTACACATAATTTAAATTTGTATTCAATTCTTTGATTCATTTTCTTCTTTGATCAATAGATTATATATGATTCTAAATGTTATACATTACAGATTAATAGTATGATATCACTTTGACATCTCTGAGTAAAGAGTCAAGTCCCGATCAACTCAACTCGATCAATTCATAAAAAAACACATGATATTAGAAATAACGTACTCTTCAAAAGTAATATTGACAAACAAAGAAAATTAACTACTTTTTAAATTTATGTAACAATTTTAGAAAAATCTTCCACATCTCATTTTTCATATTTATCTCTATCCAATTAAATAATATAACCTTAAATGCAATTTGTGATGCTTAGA
>JBCNJP010000020.1:94454-131952 GCA_039602395.1 Deinandra increscens subsp. villosa | reverse complement strand
ATCTGCGTATCGAAAGATCACCCTTAAGGTAGACGATTTAACGTTCTTTTTTCTTTATGCATGGAACACAATTGAGTCTATATCATGATAATATTATACTTTGTGATAATTCTAAAGTGTAATCACACAAAAAGCAAAAAGAAAAAGAAAAAGAAAAAGGAAATGTCTGAATATGTCTAATAGTGTGGGATACACTGGTCAAAGCAAATCTAATCAATACCTTAACATATCCAGATGTTATGAGTATGATTCTGCCTGAGTTTAAGATGGACAAATTATACCGGCAATCAGCATGACTTATGTCCTTCAATTAGTTGAAATTGAAGTGTAGTTCAGTGCGTCGATTAATGGATTCGAGTTAGTGAAAGGCTTGATGAGAATTGGTTAAAACAAATAGATAGTGAGGAGGCGGAGTACAATAATTATATTTTTACAAGTCGTACAGTTGATGAGATAAAGATGAAATAGGAAAAAGTTAAAAATGTTCTACAATTGACATGATATACTACCAAACGGATTAGGTTGTTGTGAGGTTCTTACATTCACGGGGAGGACCTAGATGAACACGTATTATCGGAGTCTTTATCGAATATGCTCGTAAATGTAGGACCCCATTTAGTAAGTTAACAATGTGGAAGTTTTTATTAACATTAATGTAACTTTATTTCAAAAAGAAATGTAACTTTGTTTGTATATAGTTATGAGAATATGTTTTAGGAGACTACGGGATTACAAAAATAATAAATAAAAAACAAATAAATAAAAAGACCGGGTTTTATATCCAGTTACCGGTTAACCTGTCCGGTTCATAACCGGAATCGGTTAGATAGGTTACGGATTTCCAGCAACTGAACCGTTTTTAGTAAAAATCCGGGTTTTCTTTTTTGCTAAAAACCGGCCAGTTTTTAAGAACCGGTTAACCGATTTGTGCACCTCTAAACAATTGGAGGCAAAATACAGTTGGGATAAAGGTTTAAGTAGGGCTGGCAATTGCTTACACGGACCTGTTAAGACGACACAATACGACACGGAGTTAAACATGTTTGGGTTTAAGTTAAACATGTTTCGTGTCTTAAACAGGTCGACATGTTTATGACACGATTAAAATCGTGTCTAAACAGGTTTCACATCGTCTAACATGTTTATAACACGATTAAACACGTTTATAATTATAATAATATTTTAAAATAATTAAATACATATTAAAAGTCAAAATCCTTTTATAATTTGAGATTTCCACCTTAACCTTTTGATTTTCCCCACTATACCAACTTTGACACCTCAAATTCTTCAAATTCGTCAACTCTTTCCGTTTTATATTCGTTAATTTATTTCTGGTTTTTATTCTCAGAATATTAATCGTGTCTAAACATGTCGTGTCGTGTAACACGTTTATGAACAGGTTCGTGTTCGTGTTTGAAGAAAATAACACGATTAGTTAAGCATGTCGTATTCATGTTTAATACCCGTGTTAATCGTGCCTAAAAATAACTAGACCATGTCATGTACTGGTTTGATGATGTTAAATGATTAGGACCATGTTAGAATTAGCTATACATATATTGTAAATACGTGGAGCGACAGATCGTTTGCTAATCAAGTGATAACGATATAGAGACGAGATCAAACGTAAATACAAATGAGATTTGTATTGATAAAGCTTGAGAGCATACACACAGTAACACACACAAAATATGATATGAATGGCCAGAAGTTCTTTGCTCTCAACACAAGCTACCTATTTATAGGTGACTTATTCTGGCTAGCGTACCACCCAGCATACCATCTGGTACGCTGGTCCGTACCAACTAGAATGGAGCCTGGTACGCTGCCAGCAAGACTCAATCTCATGCTTATTACATAGATACAATACACGAGACATAACGTAGCATATGAATATGCTCTAACAAACTCCCCCTTAACGTGTAGTGTATCTATTCTAACGAAATCTCTAGACTTCAATCTTCAACATCGCTGCATCCGATCTTCAATTTGAAATCTCATCAGAAATAGAGCTTGCATGGCTCGAGTCTTGACACACAGAACCTGCAACTTTAGAAGACAAAGTGCAGTTTTTCCTTTTGAATTATCAAAATTAATTTAATCTTGCTGCAAAACTTCTCTTTTGAGAATCCAAGATATTGATTTTGAAAATTTTGTTTTTGTATCAAGTGTCGATCGATCGAAAACAAATAAGAAATAAAATCTTTTTGACTTTTAAAAACTTTAGATCAAAAAACACCTAAAATCTTTTTGGATTTTTCCTTAATGAAAACATAAATGCAATACTGAAATACACTTCATTTTTTGTTTGAGAAAGATCACTATCTGGGATCATATTGGTCACAACGTGCTGAACTACACTTCAATTTCAATTATTGTAGCACATAAGCCATGTCGATTGCAGATATAATTTGTCCAACTTTAAACTCTGGTAGAATCATACTCATAACATCTGGATATGTTATGGTATTGATTAGATTTGCTTTAACCAGTGTACCCCACACTATCAGACATATTCGGATATGTTTCACATACTTTTGATGTGATTATACTAGTGAACTTCACAAAGTATTTATTTATATTTTATTCATGATATCGTCAATTGCCTTCCATGCAAAAAGAAATAAGAATGTTAAATCGTCTACCTTAAGGTCGATCTTTCGATACGCAGATAAGGCATCAGATTTAACAAAATAAGAAAATAAAACAAGTTGAAATTGTATAACCCAACAACAATCAGGTCGGTACTCCTGTACACGCAGAGAAAGTCCGATGAGTTATACGAAACACCAAGAAAATAAAGCAGAACCTCAAACGAACAACAATCAGGTCGGTCTTGTGGACACGCAGAGAAAGTCCGATCGTTTGAGAAAACAAAGAAAATCAAACAAGTTTAAATCTTTGCAAAATGAACACACGTATGCACAATGACTTCTCATTTTATTTCCACATTTCTTTTTCTTGATATCTTGAAATACGCATCAAGATGTTGTCCACTAGGTCAAGCATCAGAGTTAAATGTATATCACATACGTATACTTTCTGATTTGCCGAGCCTATCTAGCACATCTAACAATGGTCTTATGGTTTTTTCATTTACTCTATCCGCTAGTCAGAAACCTCAGCCAATGTACCATCATTTCCCAAAGATCAATTTCTCAATTTTGATCTTTTTCATTTATTCTTTTGCATTGCCTTTTTCTCTCCCTAAAATAAAAAACTTTATTTTTGGATTTTTCATTTTAACAAAAATAAAAAAAAACAAGACCCTATTTTTGACTTCTGTCAATTTTCTCCCCCTAAACATATGTACAACCATCACAAGTAACAGTACGAAAAAGAAAGAAAATTGATCGACCAAACATTGACACTTTCAGTTTTAGGTTTTGAAAACGTATTGTTTATCAAAAAATTCTTTTGAAAGACTGTTGGTGAATGATAAAACGTTGAAATGCTAAATTAAGCAAGTTCTTTACTACCAGCAACACACGCATGATAGGTCTTCTTGAAGAAACCTGCAGACACCAGAGAAATCATTAGCCGGTTTGGGATCGGCCCGAGTCAACAGCCTCGGGTCGCCCGGTGTCTTCAACATGGTCTTTGACAATCCTGGAAACAACTCGGGTTTCCAGATCATGGGCGAAGGAAAACTTTTTAATGAATCCACAAAGTTATCAACTTGCGTCTTTGCCCAAGACTGCTTACTAGTTGATTTGAACATTGACGGTTGTGGTTCATCAAAAATCTGACCTTTTTTATTCATAAATTTAGCAGTTTTGTTCACATAGGAGTGAAGGCTTGCATTCGTAGGACACTGAGCAGCGAGATGCCCTGGTCTACGACATGCGTAACATTTTCTTTGGAAAACATCAAGGGAACTGCTACCCAAATTTGATTCAAAAAATTGATTTTTATCAGAAAAAGTCTTTGGTTGTTTGTTTCTCTGTTGACTAAACAGATCAGGATAACCAAAAGAATTTTCAGAACCAAATGGATCAAAGAAATCATCTGAACAATCATACCTTGGAGATGGACTTCGTGGAGAATAATCAGAACTATAAGAAGACCCTCCAGAATAATAATCAGCATTATTTGATTTGAACACATACGGTTTCTTCATTTTTGGAGTATTCTTTGAAGCTTTCATATTTTGTGAGCTTTGATGAATTGATTCCTCTTGAACTTCATAACTAACTCCTTTATGCTTGTAACCCTGAAGTTTGGAAGAATTTGAAGAAAATCCAGAAGCGTCTCTGCTTTTAGCATCACTAGTGAATTTAGCTTTAATGTCTTTTAAGTTGTTATTCTTAATCAAAGCCTTTTCTTCTTCATTGACAGCAGAAGCACCAGAAGCAAGTATCTCACAAATCTTTTCATCTTCCAAAAATTTTGAAGTTGATATAAACTTTGGAGCTTCACCCAACTTCTTCTCCTGTTTCTTAGACTTGTTGTTCTTTCTAATAATATTGCAATTCAGCTCTTGGATCGAGTGACACAGATGGAGGATTTAATATAACTGTTGGGTTATATATAACAATTATCAATTAAACACGAGTACGCAGCGGAAAGAAATCTATGAATTAATCTAACTAACCGGATAAAAACGTGTACCTTTTTAGCTCGGCAAGACTTGATCTCTTAGAGGATTTAAAGCAAATCCCTCTACGTTCGCACACACGACACACCGATGCTATGTATGCTAGTACTTGATCACGAACACCTTCACTCGATTTTGCCTTGATCGAACAACACAAGAACTGAAACCCCTCGGGTTTTCTTGTTGCCGTAAACGAGAGAATTAGGGGTTTTCTTTTATCAGATAAAAGCAGCAACTAAACCTTAAACCAGAGAGTCTTTATATAGGTTTAAAAAAACTTGATTAACAAGTTAAGGATTGGTATAGGAGCCCTAGATCGTAATCGACTAGAGGCCCTATCCTAAACCCTTTTTCCAATTGTAATCCAATTACAACTCTCTCTAATTACAACTAACACCCCTGTTAACAATTAACTGTTAGTTTTTAACGAAACCTCGTTAAATGTTCGTGATAAATATTAATTAACTAATTAATTAATATTAATACATTTGGTGTCGAGACGTGTGACCCCGTAGGCTTAAATACTTTCCGGACATACGCTTACTATTACATGATCATATCCCTACAATAACCACCAGAGCTGGAACAGAATGTAACTCTTCTTCTTTAATACTTTCTTCACTCTTCTCCTGTTTGTAAATGTAACTCAGTAACGTAGGAGACAGAGCTGAATTCTTCGCTTGCTTTTGAAGAACAAGAATCTCAATTTTTAGCTCAAATATCTTGACTTGAGCATCCAACAATTCTTTCTGAGTACCAATAAAATGATCTGATAATTCATTGTATTCAGACTTCTGTTGTTGTTTTGTATCACATAAATCCATTAACGCAGTATTAACCTTCTCCCACTTCTTTGTGAAATAAGCAACATCTTTTGTTAGAATTTCATTCTTCTCACGAACCTGAACATTTGCATCTCGAAGCTTTGAAATTTCTTCTTGAAGCTCTAAAATTCTATCTCTAGCTTCAACAGCAATTGCATTTGCTTTTTCATACTTTTGTTGAACATGATAACTCTTTGCAAATAGATTTTCAGAATCTTGAACCGCATCCAGATGTTCAGCTTTTTCTTTTTCATACTCTTCAGCCAACTCATTCTTTTCTTTGACCAACTCAACATTAACTTTTTCTAATTCAGCATTTCGTTGTTGTGAACACTTTAAATCAGCTATCACAACTTTAAGTTCTTCAATTATCAAACCTTGACTTTTCACTAAAGCTTCAATTTTTCTGTTTGCAGCATCACAATTTAGACATGGAAAACACTTTACCATTTGCTCATGTGTAATGATTCCAGAAACATCTCCCTCAACTGTTTCACATGAACTTGTGTCCGAATCCGAGTTAGTCACTCTTTCTCGTAAAATCTCAGCAAGAAATGCAGACTCATCAGGATACAATTTAACATACTGTTTTAGATCATCATTATAAACCATAGCAGGTGATGTTTTGTAAACATAATCTGTAACATGATTAGACTTAGAAGTAAAACTATCTGAATTGCAAACTGCAGTTAATGCCCTCTGATTATGTCATTCGTCCATAATTGCAATATCCTTTTCCCATCATATCCTTCAACTTTTTGTGAAATCAAAGCTTGTGAATTTGACTTGTTTGTTGAAGACGACGATGCAGATGCTTTCGAATTTTGACATTCACGAGCAAAATGACCAATCTTGGAACATTTGAAACATTTAACTTTGGATTTATCCAATCCAAGTTTTCCTCCTGGAAGTTAAAAGGTGTATATATCTTTAGATATATATACATAACCGGATATAGAATTATGCCTTTATAAAATCAAGTAGTAAATATATATATATATATATATATATATATATATATATATATAGTTGTGATTTTAGGCCTCTAGTGCCTTTGAACATGCATCGGAACTGTTTCTTTACGTATGTTAAAACGCGTAAATTATATTTTGGGGTTGTAAGCTGATTTAATGTGTCAGTTTGTTCTTTATACCATTATTTATATAACAAAAGTTTTATATACAATTATATATATATATTATATAATATATATATATATATATATATTATATATAATATATAATATATATATATATAATAGCAGGCGGGAGTACCAGGAGTAAAAGGGAAAAGAAAAACAGGAAAGAAATGGTAGGGAACGGGTTTCGAACCCGCCTCCCTTAGATACAAGCGCAGCGACCTTGCCACCCGGCCACCCGAGCCGTTTCTGTTATAACCCGCCACTTAAATATAAAACCTATATCCGATCGGAGCCTTCTTCTTCCTCAAGAACTCCGGTGATCGGAGCCCTAGCTCTGGTCGCCGGAAAATCCAGACCACAGAAAAAATGTTACGAAATGAAAGGAAAAATGGTAGGGAACATTTACCACTAGACGGAGATGCGAGAACACACGTTTTTGACACAACATCAAGTCCCGAAACTTCGACAACAACTCCATGAGTTGCTCCGATTCCAAAACTGAGGACCCATGTTTGCTCGGTGTTGAAAGGCGATCCTGATGGTGGTCGAATGGTGGTGTAATAGTGGCGGAACAGTGGTGTAATAGTGGTGTAATAATGGCGGAACAATGGTGTTACCTGTAAGTTCTTGCTTCGCCGGAAAACATGAAACAAGAGGGAGAGGTTGCGAGAGAGGGAGAGGGGCGAGAATGAAGGTGATCAAATGGTTGATACAATGATATTTGTTGAGGCTAGATTATGAGGCTTGTAATATTAAATTAGTTGGGCTGGGCTTAGAGGGTTTATTTAGATTAGTAGACTAGTTTGGTTAGTGTTTAGGCTATTTGGGCTTGGGGTTTACCATTGGGTTTACTAACTAGGGCCCAATGGTACCCATTAGGGATGCCTATATAAACCCCATGTGGTTCTCCTAGTTGTAAGGGTTGTTGATTACGACTTCTGAGAGGAGCCTCAAGGTGTTTACGATCGTAATCGTAATCAAGAGAGAGAGAAGAGTGTTTACGATTTTCTGTTTTGTACCCGACAAGTTTTCTTGTGTGCAAAGATCAGGTTTTTATCATTTATATTAATCGTTTTCTAGTATTCTCCTCATCTCTTATCTTGAATCAATCAATCACTTGGATTCCGCACTCGTGATTGATAGAATATCGTGAACGGTTGTTGTTTTCGGACCTACAATTGGTATCAGAGCCAAGAAACGAGTGTTTCGCGGTTCTCACGATATTGATTCAAGAAGATCTAACAGTTTTTGCGAGTTTTCTTGAGTTTTTTCAGGTTTACGATCGAAATTCTGGGCTGTTTTTGGAGTTTACGATCAGTTCTGGGCTGCTTGTGAAGATTACGATTGGTGTTCTCGGTGTTCTTGGTGTTTACGACCAATTCTGGGCTGGTTTTGACGATTACGATTGCGAGATTTGAGTTTACGACTTCAAGACGCGTGCTTTGGGCGTTTACGACTTTTCCTGACCGGAATCGTGTTTACGATTTTTCTTACCGGAAACGTGTTTACGACAATTCTTTATCGGAATCAAGTTTACGATTTTAATCAATCGGAATCGAGTTTACGATCTTTGTTTACGTCCCGGAGGTGTTTACGATCGGAAACAGGGTTTACGATCGGAAACAGGATTTTGCGGCAAAAAGTCACTATTTCACACTTTCACGGAAACGGGCGTAACTTTTGACTCGTTTGGAGTTAGAGGCTCAAATTTGAACACGACGTTCGTGACACCGAGCCCCAAATTACCCCGACTAACGTCCAGGGGAGCTCATTTGGACCCCCAAATTCCACTCCGAAGGCCTCCGTTTTTCAGTTTTAAGTTTTTGACACTATTCTTTGAATAGTACTTTTGCCGTTTTTGCCGATTCTTCAAAATCTTCAAAGGCTGCATATCTAAAGAAAGAAAATGAGTTCAGTGGTTGAAGAAAAGAATATAGTTGAGGACAAAGATGCTTTCGCAGATGAAGTTGACAAAACTGAGACATGCCCCAATCCTACTTGTGCTCGTATAATTCCTGGACTTAGGCAAATTTGTAAAAATTATCAGATAGAATTGTTTGAGATAAAATGCGAGAGGAGTTCTTTTAAGGGTAGATGGCAAAAGAATGAGGAGAAGGTAAAAGCTCAGAAACTAGACATTGTGAAATATCAAAAACTTGCTACTGAGAAAACTCTACTGTATGACAATGCAAAGTTAGAAATAGCTGAGCTTAGGAAGCAGGTAGATGAGCTCACACATAAGAACAATGAGTTGCAAGTGAAACTAGATGTGAATCAAATGAGAAGCAAAAGAATGCTCGATGCTGGAAAGGAATTGTCACATGCTGTGGTGACTGGTCAAGTTGGGAAAGACACATCTGGGTTTGGGTCAGAGAAAACTGATAAATCTTTGGCAATGAACAGCATCATTCCTCCACCAGTTCCCAGAGACATTATAGGAATACTTCTTAGTGAGGATCAAGTTGAACGAACCAAGTCTGATTATAAAGAAGCTGCTCCTCCTATTGATAGTGTCTTGGTTGGAACTACACCATTGACTCAAGAAGAAATTGATAATGAAGCAAACATGACTTATGGTGAAGGGAGAGTAAAGGATATATCAGACAATGATGCTGAGTGCCAGAAATATGACAGGTGTCACAACTCTAAGTCTGATGAAGCTGGGATAGAGTTGAAACCATACCCTAAAATTGAAACCCCATGCTTCAAAGTAATTGACGAAGTCAAAAGGGAAAAGGTGATCTTGACGACACGGCCTGAGGGGAAGATCTTTATGACATCTGGATCAATGTTTGACCAAGAACCAGATGTAGGATATGAACTACCATCCTTCTCCTCCAAGTTCAAGGGAATAACCGATGGAGTGATAAGTGAACCTAAAGTTGAGAGGCCAAAGATCACCATCAAGCATCCTAGTATGAAACCAACAGCTGGAGTGAAGAATGAAAAACTCAAGGGAGTAGCTGTGTCTCCCATTTCTTCAGTTGGATCATGCAGTTGTTGTTGTAATTGCAAGAATGGTGCTTCAACGTCAAAGAATCAAGGAAGCACAAAGACAGTAAAGACAGGTTCGACACAGGCTTCGACAAACCAGCAGAAAGTCAAATCTGAAGCTGCAGTCAAACCAAAGAAGCATACACAAGGCAAACCAGCTCCATACCAGCCACCGAAGACAAATGGGTACACGTCTGACTTCTATCTAAAGAAGCAGACTTGTTTTAATTGTGGCATCGCTGGTCATATTGCTAGAAACTGTCTTTATCGCCCCTATGAACCCTATTTTCCGAAAAGTCAAAGGGTTTCATCTCAGGAGTCTGTAAAGTCTAAGCCAATGATGGTGCAGAACACCTAAGGCAAGGAAGACTGTTGCTCCTAAGGTTAAACCCTCTGATCAACATTGGGGCGCTGCCAAAGCTGAAAGAAAATCTATAAATCAAAACAACAGTCTTCCAAGTTACAAAAATTTTCAAAAACAGGTGAAGAAACCAGTTTCAAAACAACCAAAGCTTGAAAAACCCAAGGTAACTAGAACTGTTTTCAAAAATGATTCTAAAATGCAGAAGGTTGAAATACCTAAAGTCACAACTCAAAAGGTGACTAAAACAAAAACTGTTTTGAAAAGTGAATCTAAAACGAAGAAGGTTGAAATACCTAAGGTCACAACTCCAAAGGTGACTAAAACAAATGTTAAATCACCTGGAACTTGGAAACCAAAGGTCTAATGCAGCTACAACCGAATCATCTCAACTTCCTGATTTTTCAAAAGGAATGTTTTTAAAAGAAATTTCATTCATTGATTCCTCAGGGGTACCCAGAAAAACAATGGCCTGGGTACTATTAGCTAACTAATCTCTCACTCTGTGCAGGAACGATCAAGGAGGATTATCACTAACGTTTTTATTACTAATTTGTTTGTTGATAAGTGATTGTTCCAGGCACAGTTTAGGAGACGTATCTTCATGTCATGTCAAGTAATCTATAAATGGAAGGTATGTCTCATTGAGAGGTAAAAGGTGAAAATCAGCATGAAAGGTACTGTTCTTAACTTGGTTGTTTGAATGATGTGGCAGCAAAGGGTCTTTTGAGTCAAACCTATTTCATTAAAGTTTCAATTAAGTTGTTGATTGATTATGTGTTTGACTTCAAATGCAATGAAGTGTGCATGTCATGAAACCCAATTTTCTAAATTTTTCAAATCAATACTTTGAAAGTTAGCTTGGCCAGATATCTTCAAAATTTTGTGTTTTGTTCTTTTAAGTGTGTTTGTGTGTTTTATTATTTTGTTTAAAAAAAAAACTGAAAAATGATGTTCACAAGATTGTGACATTAAAAATCAAAAAGCAAGGGGAAGAAATGTAAAGATGAAGAAAAAGTTGACCCCTCAAAAATAGTGTGCTTTTCAATTTTTAATTGTTTGTGTCTTGTTTTTAAGAAGTTTAGGGGAAGTAAAATGAATGTCCGGGTTGGAGATGGCTGACACGCGTAAGGCGAAAGTGAAAGGCAAGCTCCACGGTGATATGCTCGGTAGGCTCGACCTAAACTTATGACCTCCAATGAAAGTGCAGTGAACTTAAAAGATATATATGTTTAGTTTCCCATCACAGGTTGCATGGTTTAAAAGACTGAGTCCCGGAAAAAATGGGTTGAGAGTGGTAATTACCTAGTATTCACTCTCTCACACGCCATGTCTCTGCTGTCATGACTACACCACATAATAAAAAGAAAAGAAAAAGAAATGAAAAAAAAAGAGAGATAAAATAAATAATCACTCAGTTGGTCTTCTTTGCGTGCTTAGCGGCCGACCTGATCACCAACTGATGGTTAATGAAATAAGTGGTAGTCATAACGGTGTTGCATGGTTCCTCAAGCTGGGGGTTTGTGAATCCTCAATAAACTCTGAGGTTGGGTAGGTTTTGCTGTGTACGCTTGGGTGTGGGGACAATTAAACATGACGGTAATATTGTACTATATTAAGCATGACGCATTCGGTTGGGATTAAACGGGTTTGAGTTTAAAGCGGACAAACATACCGGCAATCACCTGGACTAGTTGAGTAACTGAAGCTGAAAAGGGTTCCTCAGTCAGATTCATACGGTTTGATCCCTTGTAAACTTTCTCATGTTTGGTTTGGTAAGTATTTGTTTAGTTTATATCTTTCGTGTGTGAGTCGTTAAGTTCTTTTTGGTGTGTTTTCGTCTTGGCCAGGTCGATTTGAGAAGTCAAAATGTGTTTTTCATGGGTTTTAATGCATGACAATATGCCCCCGACAGATCTTGCCAAATTTTTAGGGGAAGGAGTATGGGATATATAAGTATTATCCGAAGGGAACTCGAGGATGATACTTATTATCTAATGGAAAAGACTTCCTCCGTCAGATCTTGACAAATTTTTAGGGGAAGGAGAGGGGATAATAAGTATTATCCGAAGGAAACTCGAGGATGATACTTATTATCTATTGAAAATACTTCCATAATACATAGTATCTGAAGGGAACTCGAAGATAATATGTATTATCTCAGGGGAAGTCCTTAGCTGAGGGGAAGTTATCAGCTAAGGGGAAGTCTTTAGAGGTCTTGGGTTCAGGGGAAGTTTTATAGAAAACCCGTAATCTATATTAGGGTTTTTGGTTAAAATTATGTTAATTTGAATCAATCGAACAAATGATAATTACCCTCTAACCCAAAGACCAGTCATCAAATGTCTGGTGGAGTATATTTTTTCAAATGTGTGTCAGACAGGTTGATGATAGAAAGATGCTGCTGCTGCTCAAAGTTAAAGAACCAGCCGGACAAGACTTCCATCTGAAAAGCAACTGTTCAGGGGAAGTTGTTGGTGTCTTTACAAGTTTCCAAAAGCTTCAAAAGAGCTTCAAAGAAGATGTTCACGTGTTTAGGAGAAGCTGAAGATTTTAAAGTCAATTTGATGAAGAAAGTGATGTAGAGAGCAGTCAAAGATCGTGAAGATCCAAGTTCAACAATCAAATTCTTCAAAGTTAGGGGCTTTCAAAATTTCAACCCTCTAATTTATGAAGATTCAAGACAGTTACCGAAGATTCAGCAAGAACCACTTCCTTCATGAGAAGCAAGTCAATGAGAATCCTCCATCTCTTTAACTTGTTCATTTCAAGAAGTTCAAGCTGGTGCTGATCAAGAGGAAGTCCCAAGTGCCCGTCATGAAACCCATTGAAGATTTCTGCGGAAAGAATCTTCATCAACATCTATGCCAGCCAGTCAAGAAGAAGAATTTCAAAGATTGAAGACATTTAATATCACAAGCCTAGGGGAAGATTGTTGAGGCTAGATTATGAGGCTTGTAATATTAAATTAGTTAGGCTGGGCTTAGAGGGTTTATTTAGATTAGTAGACTAGTTTGGTTGGGTTTACTATTGGGCTTGGGGTTTACCCTTGGGTTTACTATTAGGGTTTAAGGTCCATTAGGGATCCTATATAAACCCCATGTGGTTCTCCATTGTAAGGGTTGCTGATTACGACTTTGAGACGAGCCTCAAGGTGTTTACGATCGTAATCGTAATCAAGAGAGAGAGAAGAGTGTTTACGATTTTCTGTTTTGTACCCGACAAGTTTTCTTATGTGCAAAGATCAGGTTTTTTCATTTATATTAATCGTTTCCTAGTATTCTCCTCATCTCTTATCTTGAATCAATCAATCACTTGGATTCCGCACTCGTGATTGATAGAATATCGTGAACGGTTGTTGTTTTCGGACCTACAATATTGCATATCATTGATGTTGGTATGTTGCTAGATGTGAACTGACGAGAATGATGATGATCGGTCTCAAAACCGATTCATCAATCGTGATCTGTGTAACCGTCAGTTAAATAATTAACAATATGCTATTGACACTATTGGTCCCTCCAACTTACAACCTCGGAAATCAGATTTTGGAAAATTACAAGATAGGTCCTTGCAGGTTTGATAAATGGAAAATAAGTTTATAAGTTAACAAGGTTTACCCCCCCCCCCCCCCAAAAGTTTTGACTAGGGGGTTTGAGCTAATGGGATTAACGGGGAATACTTAAACAATGGATATACTAGTGTACGACAAAACATATTTAACATACCACATTTATAGAATATTATAAACCTTGTTTGCCACATAAAATAATAACTCCATAAATATATATTTTCGAGTTCACATAAAATGATAAACAAGAAACCCTAACGATGGGTATTAGCTCACATAAAATCATAGTTACAATTTATACTTATATATTAAACCCACGTGAAATCATAAAACAAAACGTATAATTCCTTGACACGTTGTCACATAAAACCATAGAATAAATCGTGTAAATGTATATATACATACATCACATAAGATCATAAGTTAACTTGTCACATGAAATGACAAAACGATCACATGAGATCACAATATATGATTTATATAAAATCATAGAATATCAAACGTCTAGACTTAAGTGCATTCTCGTATAGTGATAATTATACAAAACCCTAATTAATTAATAAAGTAAACACAAGTCCAATTCATAAATGTTCACACAACGTTTATATCCGTTTAGGTTTAGGTTAAATCGGACAAGGACCTGAAAAGACGTATTGTCACACAACCACCACAAACTCAACCTTTTCAACAACAATCTCAAGTGGATGATGACGAAGTGATTCCCGAACGCAAGATGCGGGAAGTTCAAAACCGAAAGGGAAAAGATCTCACAAGAAGAAAGAGACCGATAATCGGGAGAAGAAACATGTCCAACTTTAGATGGATGAAGAGACATATGCCTTTTGTCAAACTTGGCTCAAGCGTCAGAGGACCCAACAAAGGTAAAATTTAATTAACTTTTTCCTTATTTTTTCTTTCTTTTTATTTTTAGCTACAAGTTTAATAATATTTTTTCTCAAATTTTTAGCTAACATGGTAATAATATATATATTTTTTAAACTTTTAGCTAACAATCAAGACAAGACCCCATTTTGGGTTGTCATTCGACGTAATTTCTTCGGTGTGTTCAAGAAGGGTGAATACCCCCCCCCCCCCCCCGCTACTCCATTTCGGGGAAGTGAACTAAAATCAACAAAAAATGCCAGTTTTTCTTCAACATTTAGGGTTGGTTGGGCTAGTGGTCAAAGCGACGCGGACATTCAAGAAAAAGCTTTGGCCGAGTTCTAAAACAAAAGAGGCATGTTCCCGTACTTGAGGTGTTGGAGACTTCTCCACGATAGCGAGAAGTGGTGTTCGCAACCCGATCTCACAAGAAGAACAAAACGACCCACAAAAAAAATCAAGAACATCGTCTTCTGCAGATCCCTAGTCTTTTGGGTCAGACGCTCGAACATTAAACATTAACTTAAATGACTCCGATGATGAGGTTGAGTCGGTTCAGCCGGTTTGGCCGGTTGACTTGAAGAGTTGGAGACCCGATGGTCAGGACTTCGCAATGGCTAAGCGAGCGTCTTCGTCAAGCGGCTGGGAAAAGTCTTCCCAAGAAACGCTAACCCCGAATATCAAGAAGAAATCGCCGGCAACCTCAAACGTTTATTTAGTTTGATGCAAAAACAACAAGATTTCTTTAGATAACGTCAATTTGATAAGGATTTAGAATGAACCGTTTCCAACTGAAGAATTGGCGTTAGCACTTGCAATGAATAAGAGGGAAGCGATTGAGAAGAAATATGGCCTCTAGTTTAGATTAATCATGTAACTTTTTTAAGTGTTTGGTTTTATTTAATCATGTATTTTTAAGTGTTTGGTTTTAATTAAAATAAAAGCAGTTTTTATTTAATTTTTTAGTTTATTTTGAATTGAAAAAAAAAGAGTAAGGGTAAAAGTAATGGTTTTCCCACTCCCCCATTTTCCCACTCCATTTTTGGTGTCACCTCATCATTCTCCACCCCTTCCCATTTTATGGATTATGGTTTCCCCACTTCCCCATTTCCCCAAACACATTGTTATTAATATTTAATTATAACAATTTAAATAAAAACTAAAATAAAACATACTTCATTTAAATAAATAAAAAAAGATTACAATGCATGACATAAATTAAAATAAATAAAAAAAAGATTAAAATGCATGACATAAATTAAAATACATTATTAAAAAAATAAAAAATTTTCGGGATCACTATCTTCTTCGTCGGATGAATCATCTTTGCGGGGTGGAATGGTTTCCCAAATACGATCGATGTGTTCGATCAAATCGGATCGTAAACTATGATGTGTATCAACGTTACGAATCTTCAAAACGTTCGCGTCAATAATATGTTGTGGTGTTGGCGCGTTTGATGGTTGAATATCATCCGGCTCGTACGGGAAAATTGCAAACCCTTCGTCCTCCCTTATCATATTATGCAAGATCATACAAGCATATATGATGTTACTAATCTTTCGACGATGTCTCGACCTCGCCGGGTTTTCGATGATCTTCCATTTCTTCTTCAAACATGCGAACGCTCTTTCAACATCTTTTCGTGCCCCTTCTTGTGCTTTAGCATATCTTCTACGTTTTTCTGTTGTTGGAGCCGTTAGAGTTTTTACAAACACGGAATATTCTGGATATATTCCATCCGCAAGATAATATCCGTGTTCGTAGTGGTGCCATTGACTTCAAATGAACACTCGGGTTCCTTGCCATTAATTTGGTTATTCAACAAGCTTGATTGTTGAAGGACATTTAAATCGTTGTTGGAGCCGACGACTCCAAAATAAGCATGCCAAAACCACAAGTCTTGAGATACAACGGCCTCGAGCATAATGGTTGGCCTTGAATGGTCACCACGGTGGTATTGGCCACGCCATGAGTTAGGACAAACCGTCCATTCCCAATGCATGCAATCGATACTATCGAGCATGTCGGGAAAACCGTGTTTCGTTTCATGATAATCGTAGAGGTGTGAAATATCACTCCACGATGGTCGACGCATATACCTACGAAAATACATCGCACGAACATATTTGCAAAATTTATAAAGACATACTCGTGCGGTTTTTTCTCCGATGTGCAAATACTCGTCAAACGCATCGGAAGTGATGCCGTATGCAAGTTGTCTAATAGCGACAACGCATTTTTGCAAACGGCTTAAACCCATCCTACCCCTTGCATCCCACCTTAGTTGAAGATATTCATAATTTGTTTGCAAATCGTTAACAATATGTAAAAAAAGACTCTTATTCATACGGAAACAACGTTTAAACTTATCTTCGAATAAAGCCCCTTCCGCAAAATAGTTGTTAAAGAGCCGATCGTGAGCCTCTTGACGTTCTCTTTTAATCGACTTGCGTGTTCGGATTGGCTTTGAACTCTCGGCTTCTTCTTCACGAGCTATCTCAAACATCGTATTTGCGAAAAAAGTGGCATCTTCATCGGACGATTCATCGGAGGAGAAATACATTTTCTAAATATATGAGTTTAAAGGGTGGTATGATATAAATAATGAGAGAGTGATTATTTAAAAAGTGTGAGAAAAGGGTTGGAAAGAGTGGGTATTTATAGTGTTTAAAAATATGGGATTTTGAAAAATTGATTTAAAAAAAAAATAAAAAAAAATAGCCGTTTGGGGGGGGGGGGGGGGGGGGGCACAAGCCAACGGCTATCTCCCCACCCCTTTCTCCTTCGGTGTCCCGACCCTAAAACCTACTCCCGATCCCGACTCGCGAACGGTGGATGATGGTGTTCCCGTGATCCCGACCAATCCCGACCCCTCTCCCGAGCCCTCTCCCGAACCCATAACTTTTACCCTAATGATTGCTATGGGCTTGATGGGGCTTAACCACTACACCCCAAATTTGTGATCAAGCCTCTTATCACGTCATCTGTCACATGACATAAAATGTTCAAAGGAGAGGATTTATAGGGCTTGACTACTACACATAGCCAGTTGTCTTCATCTACCCAATTTAAGATTTCAAACCCCTAAACCACATCAAGTACCACCAAAATCATCCTTTATCGTCACCTAAAACCAATTTTAAATTAAAAGGAAAAAAAGAATTATCAATATCATAAATCCCCAACTGTCTGCCCTAATGTTTCAAGACCATCTGACCTTTGATTACCCATCTTAAAATCCTTGAGATCATTTGCTCATGCCAAAATCATTCCTTGTTTCTCGCGCCGACCATCTTACCATTCTTTGTTTCTCGAATCAACTATATATTCAATTGTACTTTATCTTCTCGTTAGTCACAAAATTACCACCATCGAGCATCGTTGAAGACGTGTTGTCGTTATTTCGTTCGACGATCATCGCGATTGTACCAAAGCCGCAACATAGCCACGATTGACGAAGAGGTGGTGGCGGCAAAAAGTGATCGACTTGAAGATAAATCCAAATCGATTTGTTCCTTCTGGGTGTTGTCGATGATAGGGTTGTTCTGGAATCGACGACATTAAGTCCATATATATGATTTGGTCTTGTTCTCGATTGATGGGTCTTCTCTGTTAATTAGTGGTGGTGTGATTATCTTCTCCGGTGAGAGATGTAGGTTAATTTGCAAGGGGTGGGTTGGGTTTTAGGTGGCCATAGAGGGTGATTTGATGTGGCAGATTTTGGTGGTAGTTGATGTGGCTTGGGGGTTTGAATTGGTTAGATAAAGATGAATCGGGTTGTTCATCAGCATTTAGGATTTTATTTTATATTTTCAAATTTACATAAACAATCTTTTAATATACTTAATTACATAAATAGTATCTGAAGAGTTCTATATGTGAATCTTCTTAATAGTACAGTGAATGATTTTGTATATCCCTATTCCTCTCTCTATTGTTCATATTTATAGTCACTATGTAAGTGAGAGACTCTGTGGGTCCTACTGCTAACGTCTCCTTCATTCCTATTGGCCGAAAGGTTCACGTCCCTTTCGTGGACACGTGGCGTCTTATGATTAGACCTTCTTGAACATTCTGTGGGGCCCCAGGTGGTTAGAAGAATATTGGAAACTTGGGATTCGTGCCTGGCATCCTACGTGGGTTCAAGTCGGGTAATAGGTCGGGTCAAGTAGTGAGGATCCGGAACCGATCCTCTACAGTATCTATTTTGAGAAAATTAGATGGACTTAACGGGTTTGTTAACGAGACGGATGAAAATGACAAGATTTTAAAACCTCGTGGAGGCTAAGGAGAAATTTTTTTTTGGATGAAAATGACAAAAACATCCAAACCACAGGGATGAAAAGGCTATTAACTCATGATAGTAACTAAAAGTATGATATTTTACAAGCTATCACCATAATAAAATAAAGCGGCAAAGATCATTTTACAAAATCTAAATGAGCGTACTATGATAGCATTACGAGATCAGTCGGTCTTCAAAGACTTCTTGTCAGAATGACAAGACGAACCTGTTCTGAGGATTGAAGTTAGTAGAATGATATGACAAATAAAATAAAATATGAAAAAATATTAGGAAAACAATGCTACATGTTGTTAGTAAAGTTTGAGGGTAATAAGTGTAATTCTACATAGTACAGGGGTCAAAGATGTAAGTTGTTAATAAAAGGTTGTTAGTGTTTGTTAGCAGTAAACGCAGTTTTGTGACATCCGAGAATTTCAAGGTTTACTTCCGTTAGACAATTCCGTTAGTTACGTTATAAGTGTTAACTTAGTAACTAATGCTTAACTAGGCCGAATACGTCCACGACCTTTGGTTGATCACCGAACCCGCCCATATGTGCTATGTGTTCATTTATGGTTGTCATTATGTGCAATGTGATTTAAACGCATGATTTAATATTATGAATAGCATGACAATTTATGAATCGTGTTTATCTTGCTTAGAATGTGAAATTGACCACTTTTGGGTAACCAGCGAAACTACCGGGCGAAACTATAATGTCGCCCGGCAGCCTGTTGGCTCACTTGTGATCAGAGCCAGTTTCGCTTGGCCAGCGAAACTACCAGCGAAACTAGGCCCTGATATATAATAACATAAAGCCCTAGTTGCCTCATTTTGTTGCACCATTCTCTCCAAAACACACACACACCTCTGGAAATCTGGTCAGTCGAGAAACACAACCAAACATCAAGATCACAGCCTCAAGACAACATCCATTCGATTCCTTGATCGAATCGTGAGTCCCAAAACCTTTCTTTTATGCCTTTTCTATGTGTTTCTTCATAAAGCATGCCTAGATCTTTGTGTTATTGTTAGATCTTCTGATATGTTGCTTAGGATTACTAGATCTACCATAAAGTTGATAACTTTACATGTGAAATCCATCCATGACAAAGATTTATGCTATCTTAGCCATTTTAGGGTTTTATATGTATTTTGAGTGATTTGATGACAAAATGCATGTTTAAGGTGTTAAAGCTTGCTGATTTATGTTGGTAAATGCCTATGTATGCTAAACGATGAATTGCATGTAAAGATGGAAGCTGTTAGGTTGATTTTTAGGCTGATCCGTATGTTTTTCGCGACCAGCGAAACTGTGGCGTTCTCTGGGCGAAACTGTCCAGCGAAACTATGTATATCTCCTTCCAGCGACACTATGCAGCGAAACTGCAGTGTCGCCGGGTAAACCAACCAGACCAGCTCGAGCGAATCTACCGAGCGAAATTCCCTGAACGAAAGTTCAAACCAGTTTCGGGCGAAACTAGGCTAGCGAAACTGTGCCAACAGTTTCGAGCGAAACTAGCCTAGCGAAACTGTGTCATCGAGCATTGCCTAGCGAAAGTGCTGCCCGTGCACACAGCGAAACTGTCTAGCGAAACTGCTAGCGAAACTGAGACTAGAATCCAAACTTGTGCAATTTGCTTGAACGTTATGCCATGACTTACATGATTATGCCATGATGATAAATGCTTTGATTTCTGATATATATGAACCCTTGTTTATGATCAACCATCGGTGTCATGTGTCTGTATGTCGAGTCATAGTTCCAACGTGCTATGTTATGGGCCATAGTGACGTTAAGCAAAGATTAGACACAAAACTAATACTTAAGACCTAAACGTGTTCATAGGTCTTCGATAAGCAATACTTGGATTATTAGCAAGTGTAGCAGTGCAACCAAAGGTGAGTGTCACTAACCCGATTACCGTGAACCCGTTTGGGTCACACCGAATAACTAAAAGTAAAACAATGCTGACAAACTCGAGAGTGCTAGGCACCTCCCTGATAAACTTGAAAACCTGGAGTGCTCGGCACCCACTTGATGAACCTGAAGTGCTTTATGGGAAGCACTTGCGAATTACCAAAACAACGATTTCTAAAACGAAACTGAAAACACTTTTGAGATTCCTGAGAATCCAGTAAACCGTTTTAATATGGCTAGTGTAGGTTAAAGTCTAAACCACATGATATCACATGTTTTCTAAGGATGCCTTGAAACTTAAAAGTCCTCAACTAAATTGTACCATTAATTGTAAAGCGAGGGGATGTTGGGTAGATCTACTGGAGTTTGACAAACTCCGCCCCGTGGCACGGGGAGTGCACGGAGGTACAATATCAGCCTATTTGACCGTGATCCCGAGAGGACACGGGGGAGGCAAAAACGCGATGACGTAGGTCCGCAGTACTAGATGGCACGGCCACTACAATAAATTATAGTCAGCTTTGGTGCAAACTTCCTTAGTGCATGGAACAACGGATTAGCTACCCGCGATATCGGTTGAGCACTTTAACTTTACAAAACTAGTTCATACCCGATGACGTAGGTCACGGACAATTCCTTTATAAACTAAGACATAACTTTTAGCATTGCTTTTCACAAACAAATACTATGTAAGTATACCTTGATACAAATTATGATTATGAGACCGGGCCAATGCATGACAAGCCCACTGTGAACTCACCAACCGTTAGGTTGACACTTGCGTGGTTTAAACTTTTGCAGATCGCTAAGGAGTATCCGGAGCAGGTTGGCATGGCACGTGAAGACTTTTATTTCTAATTAAACTAATTTGGGAATTTTAATACAATGATTTGTAAAGCACGTGGTTAGTGCTAAGACAATATTTATTCCGCTGCGTTTGTATTTGAGACTTTACTTTATAACTGCTTTTTGAACTAACTCTGATTCATTTAGTATTTGTAACTAATGGTTGTGGATCCTGGTCTAGCCGCACCCCTTGACGGTATAAACTCCGTTAGTGGTTAATTGGGGGTGTGACAAGTTTAAATAGATGTTAGTTGTTGTTAGTTTGATTCATCTTTGTAATTTTCATTTTCCCGATTCAATAAAATTCATCTTTGATTCCAAATTTCATTTGATATATTCCGATCTTGGTCTAACTTCAATTGGTATCAGAGCTATCATATAGCTTTGATTTAAAGGTTAATATCAGATTAGCGATCATCAACTTCGAAAGGGGATCGGTGATTTGGGCGATTTTATTATCCGCCATTGTTGTAACATGTTCAAAGCTTTGAAGGTTCTCTAATGGCGGACTGTGCCATACTCGCTGGGAATCGTCCAATGAGAGAAACTTATACAACAATTTCGCTACAGTGCCCGATTCTTACGCAGTCAAATTACACCATCTGGGCGGTGAAAATGAAGGTGATCTTCAACGTCCATGGTTTGTGGGAAGTGATTCAATTGGCAGAAGGAGCAGCTGTTGATGCTAAGAAGAATAATGCGGCCATCGCCTACATCTATCAAGCTCTCCCTGAGGACTTAATTTTGCAGGCAAATCTTGAATCAGCCAAAGATGTTTGGAATTCGATCATAACCAGGTATATTGGTGAAGATAGGGTGAAGAAGGCGAGGTTGCAGATGCCGAAAGCGGAGTATGAGGCTCTCAAGATGAAGGAGTCAGAGACTAATGATTTTGCAGGCCGATTGTTGGCTATTTCTTCGCGGTCATCTGATATTGGCTAGAATTGAAGAAGGTACTTTAGTAAAAAATTTGCTGGATTCGGTGCTGGAAAGGTTTGTGCACATAGTGGCATTAATTGAGCAGTTTGTTGATCTTGACACAATGGTGCTTCAGGATGCCATTGGAAGGCTTAAGGTCTTTGAAGAAAGAACTGGTAGGAAGAACAAAGGAGGAGCAACTAAAGACGACTAGTTTCTGTTAACATACACAGAATGGCAATCAAAGTATAGAGATGCAAAATCAAAGAAAAAGTGGGATAAGAATGGGAAAACTTCAAAGAGTAACACTGATCACAACAAGATTGATCAGAAGGGAAGAGAAGGAGGAAAGACTCACCTCAAGCAAAATGACAGGAAAAAGAAGGACAAGTCAAAAATCAAGTGCTTCAAATGTGACTTGTATGGCCATTATGCTAGTGA
Organism: Deinandra increscens subsp. villosa; assembly: GCA_039602395.1. Classification (NCBI taxonomy): domain Eukaryota; kingdom Viridiplantae; phylum Streptophyta; class Magnoliopsida; order Asterales; family Asteraceae; genus Deinandra; species Deinandra increscens. The sequence continues at coordinate 109,165 of JBCNJP010000020.1, read as the reverse complement.
ATGTCCAAACGGAAAAGAGAAAAAACAGGAGGTAAACCTGACTGGAGAGATGGATGATGAGCCAGCTCTTTTAATGATTCTTCAAGAAGAATAAACAAGGGAGGAAGTGTTTCTAAATGAACTGAGTGTCATACCATCAAAATACCATTCAGAAGATGATCAAGAACACATATGGTATTTGGATAATGGTGCCTCAAACCACATGACAGGTACTAAGTCTCATTTTTCTACTTTAGATACTAAAGTAAGAGGTAATGTCAAGTTTGGGGATGGGACCAGTGTGATGATTAAGGGTAGAGGTTCAGTTATTTTAAGAGGGAAAAACTAAAGAGCAGAGACTGTTGTCCAATGTATATTACATTCCAAGTTTAAGAAGCAATATACTCAGTCTAGGTCAAGCTACTGAAGGTGGATGTGAGTTCAAGATTAAATGTGAGTTCTTATGGTTATATGAGAGATCTGGTACTTTGGTAATGAAGGTAAAGAGGACACCTAATAGACTCTATAAGATAAGTCCTAAAACAGGGTCTCCACACTATTTTCTTGCAAAGATAGGAGATGAATCTTGGTTATGGCACGACAGGTTAGGGGCATATAAACTTTCAGTCCCTCCAAGAAATGTCTAGAAAAGAAATTGTAATGTAATTGCCCAAGTTAAAGGAGTCTGCAGGTATGTGTAGAAGCATGCTTGGTAAGAAAGCAGATTAGACACATTTTTTTCATAAGTCTCAATACCAAGCAAAGGTGCCATTGGAATTAGTTTCAATGGATTTATGTGGTCCTATAAATCCATCTATAAAAGCAGGGAATAGGTATTTCATGTTGCTGGTAGATAACTGTTCAAAGTATATATATGCGTGTATATGTTAAAAACCAAGGATCGGGCATTTCATATGTTCAAGACTTTCAAAACTGAGGTATAAGGTAGTAGTGGGTACAAGTTGAAATCTCAAAGATCTGATAGGGGAGGAGAGTTTACTTCAGAAGAGCTCCACAAATATTGTGAAGATAACGGGATACAAAGGATGTTTACAGCACCTTACTCTCCATAGTAGAATGGAACAGTGGAAAGGAGAAATAGGTAAGTCATGAATATGACTAAAAGCATGATGAAAGGTATGGATGTTAGTAAAGCTTTGCAGAATTCAACTACACCATATGAAGTCATGAAGGGTCGGAAGCAAACATGAAAATTTTGAAAGTATTTGGGTGTGTAGCATGTAAAGGTTATGAAAGCAAGTCTTAAGAAACTAGACAGCAGGAGTGTACCAATGGTATACTTGGGTGTACAAAAAGGCATAAAAGGTTATAGAATGTATGATGCCTTAAATGGGAAAACGGTGATTAGCAGGGATGTTATATTTGAAGAAGACAAGAAGTGGCATTGGTCAAACAAATAGAAGTCAGGAAGTGAGATTGAATTTAGGTGGGAAGTGCCTCATGATGATCAGAGTCAAGGAGAAATAGAGGATAAAGATGGTCTGAACAAGGGGAAGAGGAAGGTGAGGCTCAGGAAGAAACTCATGCCTCATCTAGTCACACTCAGCCTGGTAGTGGTAATGTAAGGAGATCAGGAAGAGTAGCAGTTGTCCCAGCTCATCTTAGTGATTACGTACTTCATAAAAGATTTAAATTTGGTGCTATGAGGCAAGAATAGGAAAAGCAAGTTGAAATGTTGTTAACTCAAGAAGAAGAGCATGTTAGTTATTATAAAGCCATATCAAGTAAAGGCTCGAGAAATACAATGCAGGAGGAGATTAAAGCCACTGAAAGAAATAACACATGGGTTCTAGTAGATCCTCCAGTGAACTGCCATCCAATTGGGTTAAAATGGTTGTTTAAGATTAAAAAAAGGATGTCTAGAGAAATATTAAAAAAATATTCAAATGTTGGATCACACTAGAATGAGATGGTCCCCGACCATCTATACCTTGGGATGAAGCACAAGAGCTCGCGTTAACGAAGTGTTGGATCGATTTTTCCGAGAGTTCCGAAAAAAGGTATTTTTTTTAAACTTTGTAACGTTATATTTTTTAAACTTTGTAACGTTATATTTTTTTTAACATTGTAACGTTATATTTTTAAAAACTTTGTAACGTTATATTTTTTAAACCTTGTAACGTTACAATTTTTTTTGGAAACTCTCAAAAACACCTCAATTTTTTTTTTGAGGGGGAGGGGGGGACATTACTGATAGGTGGCATAACGAGATGAATCTTGAACCCGACACCCGAACGAAGCACCAACTAAATTTAAAATGAGACCAAGATTTGTACTCGAAGATAACGAAGTTCAACTATATTTCTCTCAACCTCTCCAACCAACGTAGAAGTGGCCAGAATGAAGTCGACATTTTGAAGATGACACAACAACGTTACAAGTTGGAAAATAAGGGTGCCATTTTCAATAAATTTTCGTCTTGAGAGATTGCTAGATTATCTCCCAAATGGCGACCGGGGGTCGTCGCTCAAGCCCCAAGCTCCAGAAGGTCCAAAACGTCCGAGATCCAACGACTATAGCACGAGTGCTTCAGACGCACGTGCTACGCAATACAATCTCAACGACATCCTTGGTTTTTTTTAATTTTAGGAAATCTAATGTTTTTTTTTTAATTTTACGAATTGTGATGTTTCTATTTATTTAATTTAGTCTTGTGTTTTTTTAAATTTATGTTTTGTGTTAAATAAAATAATATTAAAAGTAAAGTGAGGGGTTGAAAGAGTGATAAGAAAGTATTGGGGGAGAAAGTGAAGAGAGTGTGAGATGATGATGTGACACTAAGTTAACGAATAAAGAAGTAAAAGGTGTGAAAGAAAACAAACGACCATTAGGAATATCCTCATAATGGTGTCATCACCTATCACATTTTCACGTCTAAGTGAACCATTGTCAATGCCCCTAAGGAAGGGATGTAAATGAAAGAGAGTTACTCAAGGAACCAAAAAAGTTCCACGGTCGACATCACTCCCTCAGTTAGTGAACGATGCGGACACCGAAATCACCACAACAACGTCTCAATGGCTCACTTGAAAGCCACGTGATCCAGGCCTCGAATGTTACTAACGTGGCCCTCTAAATATCCACTCTTTATCTTCACCCATTCCCCTATAAAAACCCACCCACTATTGTCATCAACAATCACACGTACACTCTCACAAGTAACCTTAAAGAGTAAATTACAAAGAAGGTCCTTTATGTTTTTCCCCGTTTGCGAACTAGGTCCTTTAAGTAAAGTCGTTTCACTCGACATCCTTTATGTTTTCATTATGTTTCACCGGAGGTCCTTTATCACTAACGGTGTTAAAAACCACCGTTAAATCAGAGGCAATTTAGTCTTTTTACAAAATCCTTTAAATTACACCAATTTAATAATATGAGCAATCGATATTAAATCAAAAGGGTACCTTTTATACAAAGCAAAACCTGGTTGGAAAATGATTAGCCGATAGGGTTATAAAAAATGAATAATACAACTAGACTACAAACTGAATCTAGGTAAGGTAATAAGGAATAATCAAATCTGTGTGCAACTTGAAGCATACAGATGACAAACTAAAGCAATATTTTGTATCTTCTACAAGTGGTTCCTAAAATTTTAGCTCATAAACCACACTACTTCAAGCACTGTAGAAAGATTAGTAAAATGGAGAAAGTTTAAGATTTAATGCATCAAATAAAATCGGGATGATTTACGGATCATGTCCACCCTATGTTAGAGCTAAATCAGAAGTCTAAACATACAAACATTCTTACGAAATCTAGACTTCATCAACATTTGAGTATTTGAGTTTAATATCTTAAAGCATTTGAAATGGAAATCCACAGAAACATGAGAGGGAATAAAGCCCCAAATTTTGCCTTGTAGCAAAAGAGAAGTGATGTATTTAACTAGTGATTTCATTGAGTAAGTCGAACCAATCAATGATGAAGAACCGGAAAGAATTGAAGAAGATGATGCATCTGAGATTCTAATGAGGGATGATGGAGATCGATTGGGCAGGTGAAATTAGGGTTGGCGGCGGGAACTTCATTTTGTTGAATGATTATTTACAATGGTAAAACGACATTTCGGGATGATCAACGGAACGGAAGAATCACTTGATTGTTCTGTGTGCGTACAAGGAAGATGAAAGAGAAGTCTTTTAATATTAGATAAGGGATTTTTTATTTTAAAGTTTTAATTAATTTTTTTTTGTAAAAAGACTAAATTGCCCCTGACTTAACGGTAGTTTTTAACACCCTTAGTGATAAAGGACCTCCGATGAAATAGAATGAAAACATAAAGGATGTCGAGTGAAACAACTTTACTTAAAAGACCTAATTCGCAAATGTGGTAAAACATAAAGGACCTTCTTTGTAATCCTTTACTCTGACCTTAATTAATTATAACACTACCCTCTCTTTCAACCTACTAATCAAGCATAACTGCATTCTGCTTCCATAGAAAATTACAAATGGCAGCTTCTTCGGTTTTCTCTGTCAGGTGCATGACGTCGTCACAAGACCAACAACCTAATTCTCCAATCCCGCCCCCGGCGCCGAAGGTGAGCACTAAGTTCTCGGACGTTTTGGCCTTCGGTGGGCCTGCACCGGAGAGGATCAACGGAAGGTTGGCGATGATAGGGTTTGTGTGATTGTGTCGGCGATGGCCTTGCGGTGTTTAAAGGGGTGAGGGCAGAGTCGAAATCGAACGGGGTGATGACGTCAGATGCGGAGCTGTGGAACGGGCGGCTGGCGATGATGGGTTTGGTAGCTCTGGCTTTCACAGAGTACGTCAAAGGCAGTGCACTTGTGTGATAAATTATTGTGAAGAGAGGATCGGTGTAAAAAAAATTATTTTGTAGTAATGTCATATAGTCAGTCATGAGTAAAAGTTTTTAATTTTGTTAAACTATGTTTTTTTAAAAGAAGTGCTATGTTTATGTACAAACGGTAAAAGTAAGTTGGTTAGCGATAATAACTAAAAGTATGATATTTTAGAAGCTATTACGATAACAAAATAGAGCGGTAAAGATCCTTTTACAAAATCTATATGAGGGTACTATGCTAGGATTACGAAAGGGTAATATGCTAGGATTAGGAAATCAGTCGGGCTTCAGAGACTTCTTGCTAAAATGAAAAGGTGACCTGTTGTGAGGATTGAAGCTAATAGAATGATAGGGCAAATAAAATAAAAAATATAAAATATTAGGAAAAACAATGCTACATGTATGATAAGATGTGGGCATGTGTGTAGTAAAATGATATAATTTTTTTTTGGCTTGAAATAAATAATTTGAAAGACTGTTTTTTAAAAAATGGATAACAATGTGCAGAATGATGGAATTTTATCTAAACAAAACCCAATAACTATGGTGTGTTATTCTAAACCTAACAACTTGATAATTAACCAAAAATTAAATATACAATTGACATGATCCAAGACTCTTCAAGTTGGGTTTGATATCTATATTGTCAGCTTATCAACACAACTTCACAAATAAATTTCTTCTTTTTCCACCAAATCTGCTAAAAAGTTAGGCTTTTACATTCAAAGCAACCCTAATTCATCAAGTGAAAGTACCTAGAGTAAGTAAATACTAAACATCATTGAAGGAATAAAGAGGCAAATTTGTTGAATCAGAGCAACAATACAACAATTTCTAATCAGATGACAAACTCTACCACTCATCATCATTTAGTGTTCCATGTAAAAAGAACGCATCTTATAATAAATTTATAATAGTAATAAAGTTATAAAAGAAAATTAATAATTTTATATATAAATTATAAAAAAGAAATTTTAGAACAGTGGCAGGGATTTTAGAGATGAAGTGTGCGTCTTAGGTGTTAATTTTTATAGTACGCACTGGGTTTTGGCATACGATGCGGAACAGGATGATAAATTCTAAACAAAGCTCAAAACTGAATGAATTAACGTTCACCCACTTCGAATTATCAATACACGCGTAAATAACCTATACAACTTATTATTTTTATTATTATTTTTTATAATTTCTGAAAATTGTATTAAATCAATCTGAACCAAAAACTAATATTTTTTTATTTTGTTTTGGATCCGTTTTTTGAGGTTATTTTTCAATCAAATGGCAAATTTTTTTTTTACTTAAAGTAATAAGAAAATGAAGTTAGTACTACAAAACCTCTGTTTAAACCTTATATTAATATTAATTAATTAATTATATTTGTAAACTACACTACAAGAAAATGTTAAAATTTCCGACCAAATTTTCCGACCAAAAAGTTTTTGTCGGAAATTACGATAATTTAGCGACAAAGTTCCGACAAGAAATGAAGCCAAATTTCACCGACTAATTAGCGACAATTTTGTGATCGCTTTGCGACAAGTACAAATTTGTCGGTATATTGTCAGTAATTTGTGACGAATGTGCGACCAAAAACCTGTTTTTGTCACAAAGTGGTCGGAGATTACCGACCAGTTTCCGACCAAATTTGGTTTTATTTTATTTTTTTGTCTAAATTATATTTTAGTAATAAGAATAATACTTATTATTATTACACACTTATAAAATAAAAATATAACATCTATACTATAAAAATTGGGCATAGAAAAATATAAATATTATTATTTCTATTATTAATGATAATCATTATTATTATAAGTTTTAATCTAATAATAAAAGTAATAGATGTAATACAATGTATGTGCTTATGTGTATGTAGGCGTATATGGCAAAGTGTATGTACGTGCAATTGTATGTTTTGTGTATGTAAAGTAAGTAAATGCTATGTTTTTCTAAATGTCTATACGTCTGAATAATTGGTTCTTATGTGGTTTATGCACCTGCATAATCATATAATACGTATAATTTGTTTGATCATAAGTTCTTCACATATCATGAAGATGTATGTAAAACAAATCCAAAAAACACGATGTTAGAAGCTCGAAAAATTAAATACAAATTAAAGTTGGTCGGTAATCTATCGGTAATTTGTGACGAACTTCCGACCAAAAACCTGTTTTTGTCACAAAGTGGTCGGAGATTACCGACCAGTTTCCGACCAAATTTGTTTTTATTTTATTTTTTTGTCTAAATTATATTTTACTAATAATAATAATAATTATTATTATTATTATTATTGTTGTTGTTATTATTATTACACACTTATAAAATAAAAATATAATATCTATACTATAAAAATTGGACATAGAAAAATATAAATATTATTATTTCTATTATTATTGATAATCATTATTATTATAAGTCATAATCTGATAATAAAAGTAATGGATGTAATACAATGTATGTATTCTATGTGTATGTAGGCGTATATGGTAAAATGCATGTATGTGTATGTAGATTAGTAAATGCTATGTTTTTCTAAATGTATGTACGTCTGAATAATTGATTCTTATGTGGTTTACGCACATGCATACTCATATAATACGTATAATTTGTTTGATCATAGGTTTTTCACATATCATGAAGATGTATGTAAAACGAATCCAAAAAACACGATGTTCAAAGCTCAAAAAATTAAATACAAATTAAAGTTGGTCGGTAATCTATCGGTAATTTGTGACGAATTTCCGACCAAAAATCTGTTTTTGTCACAAAGTGGTCGGAGATTACCGACCAGTTTCCGACCAAATTTGTTTTTATTTTATTTATTTTTGTCTAAATTATATTTTAGTAATAACAATAATACTATTATTATTAGTCACTTATAAAATTAAATTATAATATCTATATAATAAATATTTGGCAAAGAAAAATATAAATATTATTATTTCTATTATTGTTGTTGATAATCATTATTATTATAAATATTAATTTAATAGTAAAGTAATAACTATGTATATGTTTGTATAATTGTATGTATGTAGATTGTAGACGTGTATGGTATTTGTATTTTTATGTGTATGTAAATATTAAAACTAAATATACATATATAAATAAAATTATAAATAAAATATAACAAAATAAAGCTTGGGATTTTGGAAATATGGGAGGGAAGTGAGTAATTTACGGACATAATGAAATTTTAAATCTCAAAATCTCAAAATCTCAAAATCTCATACTTCTCAAACCCTAGTCCCTCTCTAACTCTCGCAAGCGGCGCTCTGACGCTCTCCCTATCGCCTCCGACCGCTCGTCGCCTCTGGCAGTTCTACTGCTTCACATCGATCATCTCCTTCTCGACCATCACTGTTGATGTGGTTGTTGCGTCATCGGGCCGGTGTAGAAGGCAAATCGGAGGCAGTTTCTTCTTCGATTTTGCTCTCTGTTTGTCCCAAGCCGAGGTACTTCGCTTCTTCAGTTTTGTTGTTAGGGTTTTCTTGATTGAGTTTGTTGGAAAAGGCATATGACGAACTGATGGTTGCCCAATTTACTTATGGTTTTAATTGATTTTATTTTCTTATTATTCATTTTGGATAAAACATATGATTGCTTACGATCTTGCTTTAACTAAGTTTGGAGTTATTCTTTAAATGGTTTTCATCGTGTCATTTATTTGAACCTTATGATTTGTCTTTAGATTAAACAGTTAGGGCTTTGATATCGTGTCATGTGTGCAGGTTAACCGATTTGCCTTCTGGATGTTTGATTTCTTATATGATGGTATACAGTATACTACCATAAAACTTTCATATTGTTCGTGTAGTTTTAACTTACAATGTGTGGATGTTTTCTCTCTACGTTTGGTAGGAGAAGTCTTCTATTTGGTCTGTAGATATTAAATGCGAACAGGTTGCTAACTAGAAAATGGTTCAGCGGCTTTTATGTTAACTACAAATTTGTCCCCCTTTTATTCCATTAGGCTTCAATAGTAAATCCCTTTTGATAAAGTGTGCAGTTCTTAATGACTTTGATTTCTTATACTACTAAGGATTTTGGGATATGACATTTAAACAGGTACTTGATTCAACTGATTTGATAAAATTGAGTACCATTTATTCGATCTTTGTACCATTTAAGTGAAGTTTGTCTCTGACGAGTTGCTATTGTATCATTTGTTAGTTTTTTCTTTTGTAAGTTTCACAGGTGTTTCTGAAGTGCCTCAGTCGCTTTGTCATTCTACTGTGGGTATGTCTCTAACTATAGTTTGTTTAGATCATTATGTTTCTTGCTTGTTTGATTTTTTGGTACTTGCAACCAGATTATATATAGCAAAGGTGGATGGTATTGAACATGTTGACACAGAAGGAAACTGCGATTGAGAGTCCAAGATCTTAGGTAAATAACAATTACTATTAGAATACATAGCCGATTATTATTATGTAGTTATCTACGTATACATATTCAAATTTATCTAGAAAAAGAATGTCAATTTGATTTGTGAATATTATTAGTTTTACCTCAAAAGTTGAAACGGATGAAAATTTTATGTTTTTAACTTTGTATATGGTTTCTAATGCTTTTATTGAAATTTGATGTTCAAACATTATCAAACATTAAAAAGCTATAATATGTTACCCCTTTTATTTGTTTTTCTTCCTGATAAAATGTTGTTGTACATCAAGTTATGCAGGTTTAAACATTATCTAATAATCAAGATCATAGGTAAAAACTTGGTACATGATAATATTTGGTTAGTTAAAATGGAGAAAATTGGGGGAGTGATAAGAGTGAGCTGAGGAAATAAACATAAAACCAAGAACACCTGGAATGCTGATGTACAACAGCTTTAATCAGGAAGAAAAAAGATGTAAATATATAATAAATAGTTGTATGATTGTGAGACCAAATCTATATAATATATATATGAAAAGATGGGATGCCACGTGGCATCACCACAAGAAACCTTGGAATGATTTTCCCGCTCAAATACTCCCACAATTCTATGATACGCGGATCTTCATTTAAATAATTTCCTTTGATAACTCGACCCATCCTCTTGAAATTAAATCCCACAATTAAAGGGTCAGCTCCATGAATCTCGCATAAACCCGTCCCATCCTCTCAAACAGCTCTCCTGCGAAATTAAATCGCCTCCATTAATCTCGCATGAAGTTATCTCCTCCGAAGATCATCGCCTCCATGAATATCGCAGGAAGTTATAATCAAACAAACTGGGTGTTTTTAATTTCGCCTTTCGACGATCAAGAAATCCATCAGATATATATGTCTTTGATAAAGACGGGGTTTTCGTGTGATTAGGGTTTGTAAAAGTTAGAAATAGGGCAAAATTAGTGGTTAAATTCCTTAATCCCACTTCATCTTCGTGTGATGATTCCAGATTTTCAATAACCGTTGAAATCTGGTTGGTTTTCTTTGAGCCTCACCTTCAATCATTTCCTCTCTGGTTGGGTTTCTTTGATCGAAGCTTTTTTCTAACCCTAAACAACGAGAAACTGAAGGCTGAAGACGAGGCTAAATCCAAAATCAACAAGAAAGATGACCAGATAGGTATGTCTTCGATTAATTAACACCCATCTGATTTCTATCGATTAAGAATAATTCCCCATCGCAAACGTCTCTAATCGAGCCTGCTCCTTTTAATTCAGGGTTTAAATCTATGCTTTTGGGAAAACAGAATCTGAGTGGGTTCTCAATTTTTAATTGCCATCAATTCCAACAGTAACATCTTCTGTTGTTTGATAAATGTAAGTTTCTTCTATAATTTCATCTTCTTTTCAATTGGTTTTCTTAGTTAATCGATGCTTGATAATCTTTTCTACTGGTGGTCATTAATCGTGTTTTACTGCAAATGGATCCCATGTTCTTGAGGAACAAGAGACATGTGTTCATAAAGAGTTTGTTTACAATATTATCATTTAGTTACGATTTAATTCGATTTGGTTATTTTCTGATTATGATCTGACCGCCCTCTACATTCTATTGTGGTAGATGTTTATAACTTTAATTTTGGCTGCATCAAACCCTAATGTTTTCAATGTATTGTTTCTCAATTAATCAGGATTCAACGAATTGAAGTTGATACAAAATGGGGTTAATTTATGGGATTCTTATGGGGACCATATTTTGGATTGAAATTGTGGTTGGTTGGCGTCAGATGATAAGATATTAAAGCATTGAAGCAGTAAACGAGTCGCTAAGGTAATCAACTTATTGGCGTCAGATATTGAAATTTAGGTTGACTAAAAGATTTGTTTTATTGGTTCAAGATGATGGTTTTGCTGTTTTGCTGTTTTTTATAAGGTGCTGCATTCTTGAACTATTAACATGGGTCAAAGTAGCAAGAGGCATAATACTTATGCCTTCTTCGATGATATTATAATTGATAGTTATGGGTTACCTAAGATAAAATTCAGTTTACAAATTGCTCATTCTCTACATGAATTCAACCGCTCGGTGTTGTTATCATTTATGCTTTATAGCTTTAATGCAGACTTTTTGTTAACCACTCAATCATATTGTCATATTGATGCATATTTTATTTTGATTTACTGCAAGTATGCATATATTTTTTAAAGCAATTCCCTTTGAATGTTCTTTTATGAATGGTAGTTTGTGTTCTCAATACTATAATTATCTTATTCAACTGCTTAGTTCTTAGTAAGTTACTTATTTGATGAATTGTATGTTTCAGTTCAACATATTTACAATTTCACTAAAATCATTAAAACCTGTTGGATGAAATTGTTAATATGGAATTGATATAAAGTTATTCTATAGGTGTTTAGGCAATCCATTGTCGTTGCAGTTGTTTTAGTATTTATTAGTAATTCTAATTTCTTCTTTTAAATTTTTAGTTCATATAGTTCAAAAACTTCTGATTGTTCTATGAAGTCAGATTCAGTGATTTCGTCTCAGATGCACCTGACGAAATTTATTATGATTCTAAGCTTCTATGTACCAACTCACAGTCGTATGTATTACTAACTGATTTGTAACTATAATACTCACAGGACATACAAATACAACTTATGAATCACATGTATTCATTAAAAAAACTAAGTCAATGCAGATTACCTAGATAGAGCAGAGAAAATTACAGGCGTTATCAAAAGAGGCGAGAAAAACATGCTCAAAATTACCGTATTTGATGAGAGGTAAAATTCCAAATACTTTTAATAGTAACAAGAAAAGGCTAAAAAACTTATCTTTAAAACGCAGTGCATTTTCATTTGCCAAGGAAAACTTCGTCGGAAAGGTCCTTGCATTCAGATCGATATAGGACATCAACACTTGAATTTTAGATAATAAAAGGTTTGATATCATCTTTTTCTCACCGTAATTACTTATCTATACTTAATTAGGTACTTTAGTGTTATGTTATGATATTTAGATGCTTTTTGTATAAGATCAGCAGGGTCCCAAGCGTATTTTAAACTGATTTTGTTCGTCTGCAGATTAAGTATAGATAAGTAATTCTTATTTGGTGGTCAAAGGGCTAAAGCTTGAGTTGGGCATCCATGCTTTTTCCATTTATTTGGGACTGTTTGTAGCCTTTGAAAGCTACTGCTTTGCTCAAATGTATGTTGGATTCACTTTTTTCAAATAAAATTATCTGTTACAAACTCTATTATTTAGGGTTCAAACACTTATCTCAAAAGTATTATTTATGTGTGTGCTACAAACTTTATAAATTATTAATTACAAGGATTTAAAAAATAAACTAAGTTAGTTTAGTCTAAATACAGCATTCCGTTATTAATGTTTTGGTTTAGTCATAATATTTGAATGCTTTATGTGAACTCTAAATGTACTAATTTATCATGCATCTGCATAATTAGTTAAGTATTAATTGTAAAAGCTACATTTACTCACTTAAATCGTGTGCTCTGTCCATTGAAGGGCTTAAATTACTGATTTCTAGATTATTGCTATTGGTTGATAGATGGTAACTACTTTGATTGTCCAATGGAATGTGGAACTCATCATCAGTATGAAGAGATCATGATGTAATCATGTAATACAAAAGCCAAATGTGCAAGTAATACTCACTTACTCAAAATTCATTAACCAAAAAAGTGTTAGTTATTTTGACTCCTCACTAATTACATAGTATTTACTATATACTAAGCATAGAAAATTGCTGTGAAACAACTTTAAGCCTTAAAAGGCAGGGTGGACTATTCTAAATTTGTTAAGTTAGAGATGATTCTAAATCAAAAGTTATTGCAAGCACAAATGCAAGATTTATTGCATGTCAGTTACTTTCCTTCTTGCTTATTTTAGGCCCCAATTCAAAATCCATTGCATACATTATTAGAGAACTCATAAATTCAATGCAAATAAGTTGGGTCCTATTTATTATAGCCACAAATAATAAAATCTGTTGGATGGTGTTTCAGAGTTTGTTTGTACTAACACAGAGCAAACTTTAAAAACACAAATTTCCTAAATGGTTTGTTGGAACACCATCCAACAATAGACGAACTCTCCACTCTCTTCCACATGCCCATCACTTGGATGTTCTGCTTATGTTCCTTCATAGCAAAAGTGCAAGATTTGGTCACTATAATGCTCTAATTTAAGTGTAGAATCATTTTTTGGATGGTTTCCTGACTTTGTATATAAGCTATAATCCTGAAAACGATTTCTTTGCGTAAACTCTAATCATGCTAAGGAAATATGTCAAAATATTTAGTGAATGGTTGAAGGAAATATATAATGCAGGTAAAGTTGAAGATGTCAAGCTGCAAGGCGTAGATGATATTGGTATATTTTGAAAGAGGTGGATTTTGATATTTGACCTCATAAGTCAACGTCAGCCACATTTTTATAGAGGAAGTTTTTTAGAAGTGTTGATTAGTATTGAATATAACTTTTAGTTATAAGGTGAGTAAATGATTAATAACTTTTGTAGAATTGTTTTGAGAATGAAGAATTGGGTTCATGTAACATTTGGAATTAAGCCATACAACGATGACTCAATGTTATAATGCACAGGTCTAATGCACTCCAAATTGGTTTTGTGTTTTGGTTTGCAATATATTTCATTAGCAGCCCAAAATTAATGGTATCAAAAAACATTTGGTCTTTAACAAATTTGTACCGACAAAAATATATTATTAAAGCTAAGTGATTAGCAGTACCATATACGTGTTTTTGTAAACCCCAGTTAAAAACACCCAGTTTGTATGATGATGCGCAAGCACCAAAAACTATAGTATATTATAATAATTATTATTATTTTTTAAATCTACCCGTGTGATGCACGGGTATCAAAGACTAATGTTAAGGTATTTTTATTCATATTCCTATCAAAGAGTAATGAATAATGATAATGATACCGCCTCACCCCTGGAAACAGGAGGTCAGGTGTTCGAGTCTCGGCCATGAAGGCTGAGGGGGGGGGGGGGGTTACCCGGTTCGCTGGGGTTTCCCCCTTGAGGTGTTTGGAGTATGGTCCATCTAAGCTGAAAGCCATTGCCAGACGTGACGCGATCCGACGAAGCCTTTCAAAAAAAAAAGAATAATGATAATGATAAAGATACCTTATGATTTTGTTATTACTTATTCATTTGACCACATTTTTGATCTATTGTAGTAATTAGTGTTTACTTTGAGTGTCTATATTTAATTTTATGTTGCATTATCAAGGATTATGAGTAGAGATGAACTAAAACTTCTCATATTGGATGAAGACGGAAAAGTGACAAACAAAACATCAAATTTTGTTTATAAGTCTGTATTTTCAAGTTTGTGACTTTTTTATATTGTCGAATTTTCTTATTTTCCTTTAATTCAAATTATCGAATTACATTTATTATAATATTTTAAATGTTGGATTCACTTTTTCTAATTCCACCCGTGCGTCGCACGGGTATCAAAACC
>JBCNJP010000020.1:43918-93954 GCA_039602395.1 Deinandra increscens subsp. villosa | reverse complement strand
TGTTGCTAAATGAATGGAGAAGGCAGACTTGCTATTCTATCATGGTATCATGAGTGATAGGATTTGCCATATTTTCTCCTAAAAATTCTCTCAATCACGTACTCTCCTTTCCAATCACCTACTCTCCCTTCTCCAAAAACCCTAATGCTGCCGTCACATCTCCTATTCTCGCCACTGTCGCCACTATTCTTTGCTCCTCACCATCATTTTTTTCTTCTTTTCAATCCTATCCTTAACCTCCGTCGCCACTGTTCTAGTGCTTCTCACCATCATTTTTTTCTTCTTTCAATCCTATACTTAACCTTCCATGGCAACTCTCTACCCCGCACTCACCGTTACCAATATCAAGACTTTTATTCCCATAACCCTAGAGTTGGACACCGATGAGTATCACTCGTGGGCGGAATTGTTCCGTATTCATTGTCGTGCCTACGAGGTGATTGATCACATCCTGCCCAAAGAGGCACCTACTGCCACGTCCAGACCTGTTGCTGCCGCCGGCGATGCCGGAAAAACTCCTGCTGCTACAGAAACCGACGCTAAGGCTCTATGGAAACGCTTGGACTCCGTTGTACTACAGTGGATTTATGGCACGATTAGTCACCGCCTCATGCGCAATGTTCTAAAAACCGATACCACTGCAGAAAAGGTATGGAACGACCTCCGCACCATGTTTCTTGACAATCAAAATGTTCGGGCGGTTAATCTTCAAACCAAGTTTGCAAATACCAAACTTGACATGTTTCCGGATATCTCATCTTACTGTCAAGCTCTTAAAGATTTAGCAGATCAATTGGCCGATGTCGGATCCAAGGTTGATGAACACCGTTAGGTGTTACAAGTTATTGCTGGTTTAAACGACAAATTCGACGGTGTCGCCATGTTATTGCAACAAACAGACCCGTTGCCGAATTTCTTCACTACCCGGTCCAAGCTAATTCTTGAGGAGACCCGTAAAGCGCAGCAAACACCGGCTCCCACCGCCTTAAACACAACCGCCGGCAATACCGTGGAACCGCCGACCGGAACTACACAACTGCCGACACCCCCACAAAGTTTTATTGGAGGTAGGCCCCCTTCCCAATCTCAACAATACGTGCATTTTAATAAAGGGGGGGGGGGGTCGAAATATAGGGGTAACAGGAGCCGCAATGGTGAAAATAATCGGGGACGTTGGTTTTCTCGAGGTCGGGGATCGTACCCAAACGGGTCTTACTTTCAACCAGTGATGTTTTCAAATCAATACCCGCACATGCAACCATCATGGAACCCGCAGCAAAATAATTGGACCGGCCCGCCTTACCCGTACCCAACGAGTCCTATGACTCCTATGCAAGGAAGACCTAACACTGCCGGTATCCTTGGTCCCGGTCCAAGTCAGTCTTACACCCCGACTAACATTCCTCAGGCGATGCATACAGTTTCTTACACCCCGGCTTTTAACCAGGATCCACAGTGGTATCTAGACTCTGGCGCCACTCATCACATGTCCAACTATACAGGTAATCTCTCAACTTATGTCAATAATAGCATTTTGAACCACGTGACAGTTGGCAATGGTTTTCAAATACCTATAAATGGCATTGGTAAATCAACACTTAACCCACCTTTTCCTCCACTAAAAATCAACAATATTCTGGTCGCCCCAAAATTAATCAAAAACCTTTTGTCCGTCCGCCAACTCACAACCGACAATAAAATCTCTATTGAATTTGATCCTTATGGTTTTCTTGTGAAGGATTACCAGACGCGGATTCCTATCCTCCGATGTAACAGCACCGGTGACCTTTATCCTCTCTCACTACCATCAAGTCATGTCACCTCTCCATCTGCTTTTGCGGCTCTATCCCAAGACCTTTGGCATCACCGATTAGGCCACCCGGGAGCATCTTTATTACGTACTTTGAATAATAGGAATTTTATTTCCTTTGCAAACAATTCTAATTCTCGTTTATGCCAATCTTGTATTTTGGGCAAACATGTTAAGCTTCCGTTTAATGACTCTATTACATCTACTGTTATGCCTTTTGATATTATACACAGTGATCTTTGGACCTCCCCGGTTCAAAGCTTCGGGTGGTCATAAATACTATGTGTTGTTCCTTGATGATTACACGAATTACTTGTGGACTTTCCCATTGATGAACAAGTCCAATGTGTTCGGAATTTTAAAAATTTTCACACAATGATTCAAACACAATTCAATATGAAAATCAAAACATTCCAATGCGACAACGAAACGGAATATAACAATCACAACTTTCACAATTTTTGCAACCAACACGGCATGCTTTTCCGTTTCTCTTGCCCTCACACCTCCCCTCAAAATGGAAAATCTAAACGAAATATCCAATCCATTAACAACATGCTTCGAACCATTCTTAATCATGCCTCCCTTCCACCAAACATGTGGCACCACGCTCTACAAATGACGACCTACCTTCTGAATATTCTTCCATACAAAACAAAACAGTTTCACACCCCCACCTACCTTCTCTATAACAAGCACCCCTCTTACACTCACCTTCGCACTTTCGGATGCCTTTGCTACCCTCTTCTACCATCCACCTCTATCCATAAACTCGAAAACCGATCTTCCCCATGCGTGTTTTTAGGCTACCCTTCAAACCATAGGGAGTACAAATGCCTTGACATATCCACCCATAGAATCACAATCTCACGCCACGTCGTCTTCGACGAACATGTGTTTCCTTTTTGCGATATACACACGAAGTCCCCACCATCATACCAGTTTCTTGACCACGGCATCCATCCAGCCCATTGGTCCTCTTTCATCAACCCTACCATCCCACCAACTGAACCTACACCACATCCAAACCAGCCCACTTCTCCTCCCAGCCCTGCGTCGAACATTGACCAGCCCACCTCTCCATCTTCGCCGGCCCACACACCCGGCCCAACATCTCCACTGTCTGATACTACCAACCCCTCTACCACATCTTCCACCAATCCCTCACCCGTCACCCCTCCACCCCCACCACCCCGGCCGCTTCGTACTATGACCACCCGGTCCATGGCCGGGATCTCCAAACCCAAAACCATCTTTAATCTTCACACGTCCACCACCCTCGTTCCTCTACCTAAAAACGTCTCTGATGCCCTTAACGAGCCGGTTTGGACCCTTTCCATGCGCGATGAGTTTAATGCTCTTATCAATAATAATACGTGGGAGCTCGTGCCTCGTACATTAGACATGAATATTATACGTTGCATGTGGATTTTTAAACATAAACTGAAATCTGACGGGACACTTGAGCGCTATAAAGCGCGTTTAGTTTATGATGGCAGGTCTCAGCAGGTGGGTGTCGATTGTGATGAGAGGTTTAGCCCGGTGGTAAAACCGGCCACTATTTGCATGGTTTTGAGTCTGGCCTTAGCTCAAGGGTAGGATATCAACCAGCTTGATGTGAAGAATTCTTTTCTTCACGGGAATCTCCAGGAAACGGTCTTTATGCATCAACCAGCCGGTTTTCGACACTCATGTTTTCCACATCATGTATGCCGATTAAAGAAGTCATTATATGGCCTTAAATAAGCACCTCGAGCATGGTACCAACGTTTCATTGATTATGTGAACACACTGGGTTTTAAGCATAGCTCTTCTGATCACTCTCTGTTTATATACAAACATGGTCAAGACACTGCTTATTTGCTATTATACGTGGATGACATCATCTTTACAGCTTCGTCTACAGCCCTACGGTCCCGCATTATGGCCAGTCTGTTTTCTGAATTTGCTATGAAAGACCTTGGCCCTTTGACCTACATCCTTGGCATTTCCGTCAGTCGTGACTCTAATGGCATGTTCCTTTCCCAGAAATCGTACGCCAGAGATATTCTTGCCAGAGCAAAAATGGCGGATTGCAACCCTGTTCAGACACTAGTTGACACTTCAGGTAAACTTAGTAGTTTGGCAGGGGACCCAGTTGATGATCCGACATCTTATCGCAGTTTGGCATAAGCTTTACAATATCTCACGTTCACGAGGCCCGATATTTCTTATGATGTGCAATAGATATGCATGCATATGCATGACCCTCGTTCTTCCCACCTGCTCGCTCTCAAGAGGATTCTCCGTCACATTAAAGGGACGTTGGACATGGGTCTTTACATGCCTTGGCACACACCCACAACTTTGGTGGCTTACTGTAACATCCCAAATTTTTAATAAATAAAACTCCCGTTAGCGTCTAGTCAAATCTAAATACCGTAGCCAAAAATAACCCTTTTTGTTGGTAGAAATTATTCTTAGTAGAACTATGGGGTTTAATGTGTAAATTAGAGTTTTGGTTAATTTCAAACCAAAAACTGAAAATAGAGGGACTAGAATTGCTATTATGCAAAATTAAATAAAGAAAAGAGATGGAAAGGGGATGGTGGTCGTGGGTTACGACCTGGAGCAAATCCCAGACCCTCCTCCTTCTTCTTCTTCATCGAAATTCAGCAATCAGGGGCCTAGGGGCTGCGATTTTGGCTAATAACTTGGAGTTAGAAGTGGTTTTCATTCCCTAGACTACTCTTGGTGTCAAGTAAGCAAAACCCCAACTTCTTGCATGTGATAATCTCGAAAATTAGGGGTTAAAAATCTGAAATTTGTTGGTGTTATATGAATCTATTGATGTTAAGAACTTCAATTGTTGCATAACTTTCTAGTTTGATTAGCAAATTGTGATGTAGTTACTAAATTCTATTACTTGAACCTCCATGTTAGATGACTACCTAATAAAGTCATGAAATTGGTTCTATGGCTTGATTCCTTGCATGATTATGTTGTCAATTGATGAAATTGTTTAATTAATGATGGGTTAGAGGTGATTTCACCTAAAACATGTTAAATGGCTAAGTGGGAGGTTCAAAGGATTTGGGTTTTATGGGTGCACATAAGTATGCACACAAGGTGTTTGATGAAATGCCTACAAGAGCCAAAATGATGTAAAACAATTAAAATTGTTTGACTTTGAGCTTAAATGGTCATAGAGGGCATTATGTTTATAAGTTGACCCATCTTAGATAAAATTATGACCCATAGCTATCTTGGTTTAGGAATGCCTAAATTTATCTTGTGATGCTAATGAAACCATGATGCTAGGTGTGAACTTGATGAATATGCTTGATTGCCATCTATGTGAAATTGAATATGTGTAGCATGGAAATCATATTAATGAAATGTGGTATAAATGCTATAATGATAAAGGTCCTAATATTGTTAGTGACCAGTTAGGTGATCAAGTTGACCAAGGTAACAACCAAGGCGTTGGTGGAAGTGGAAGCTCAAGCTCACAAGGTAACATTGTTTATGTTACAAGTAGTAGATATGTAAATGTGTAATTACATACGAATAGTATAAAACATGAATTATAATAAGGGGTGATGAATGGTTCTAGGAACCATGAAGCTCAATAGCCAAAAGGTTCTCCAATGACTAAATTTGACCATAAGTAAGATTCGAAGGAATCATAAAGCGCATAACAAGTTACCATGGACGGAAATGGGTTTAAAGAGCCTATGCCATGTAACAAGATAAGAAGGATCATAAATGGTTTGTAGAACCATAGATCTTAAACGCTTAGGTGTGGTCAAATGAAGCATTGTAAGATCCAAAGGCAAGGACCCGTCTTAACGGGTCAAATGAGAAAATTGGGTCATTTGGATATTAATTACATTGGTTATGTAATCCAATGACAAGTAGGATGATAAGAATGTAATTGTTTGACTTGTGTCTAAAAACTCAAGTAAAATGGTTAATGTAAGAAACTGAATGGGAAATAGAATTGTATACCCAAACCAGGGTGCATACAATCATATTCATGCCAATGATTGATAATTGTGATTATAGTTGCATAATATACGTTGCGGATAAGTTATGGATGGTAATCTTTGGGATTGCCACAAGGAAATTCCCTAACGGGTCAAACGGGTTGAACGAACCCCTAAATGCATTGTACGAATTCAATTCGGCTAAGGTATGTTTATATGATTAAAATCATGTTTAAAAAGTGTTTTGTGATGATAGGATGATTTGAAAAATGATGGAAAACCGGTTGGTGAAATCTGGTAGAAAACAGGAGAAAGAAAGCCAAAAAAATTGGCTAAGTATGGAATTGGCCGAAAATAGCCAATATTCAGTCAAAAATGGTCCAGGGCGTACCGCCCAGAAATTATTCATTCTGGGCGTACCGCCCTAGAGTGAAAAACCAAATTTTATTGTTTTTCTTCATTATTTGATATTGTAATAAATGGTTATGCAATAGAAGCTCACTATTGAAAGTGAGTATGTTGCAGGTAAAGGGAAAGCCTAGTGGGATGCTCATCAAAGACTACGAAGAACCGATCACATCGAGAACGAACGACACATCTTGTATTATGGTGAGAAGAACTTATATATATAAGTCAAAGATCACATTTGGATGTCAAACTAATTATAAGTAAATTTTGTAAATGTAAACCACCATGATGGTATTATATGATTATCAAAAAGCATGTTTTGAACAAAAAAAATTTCCGGGACCGAATGTTTATAAAGTAATGACTTTGTTTGGCATTAAATTGTATACGGGTGTTACATCTTATAATAAATTTATAATAGTAATAAAGTTATAAAAGAAAAATAATAATTTTATATATAAATTATAAAAAAGAAATTTTAGAACAGTGGCAGGGATTTTAGAGAAGAAGTGTGCGTCTTAGCCTTAATTTTTATAGTACGCACTGGGTTTTGACATACGATGCGGAACAGGATGAGAAATTCTAAACAAAGCTCGAAACAGAATGAATTAACGTTCACCCACTTCGAATTATCAATACACGCGTAAATAACCTATACAACTTATTATTTTTATTATTATTTTTTATAATTTCTGAAAGTTTGATTATTGAGTTTAATGTTTTTTAATAAACTTTTGTATACAAGTGTTTTAGATACTTATGTGATGATGCTATAATTGTATTAAATCAATCTGAACCAAAAACTAATATTTTTTTATTTAGTTTTGGATCCGTTTTTTGAGGTTATTTTTTAAACAAATGGCAATTTTTTTTTACTTAAAGTAATAAGAAAATGAAGTTAGTACTACAAAACCTCTGTTTAAACCTTATATTAATATTAATTAATTAATTATATTTGTAAACTAAGAAGGTTATGCAGAAGCTAACATGTCTATAATTAATTACCAGTTAGGGTCTTCAAGCTTGAAAAGGTACACTCCTTAATTATGAAAGATTCACATTGCAATAAGATTATAAACACCAAGCCAAGTTATATTCTTTTCTCATCGCAATGTAGTTAACGTATCTCATCAGATTAGTGACTTTGTTTATAAGCCTAAAATAAAGTAAATTATTGTGGTTTTTAGGATTAGAGTTAAGTTTTTTTTTGAATGGCGACTTTCATTAAAAAACACCCGACTAGCAAGACGCTAGAGGGCGAAAAAACAACAACCAGCAATTAGAACATAAAATTACACCAATCTTTCCACTCCAGGTTAACTCTTCTACCCCTATGTTTAATCCAAAGATAACTAAAGGACTTGATTTCTTTGATTGCGAATGCAATGAAGGGTCTTCTGTGTTTAAAAGTCACCGCATTTCTCTCACGCCAAATCATCTAACATGTGATGTAAGTATTTGCTTGAACATACCTTGCTTTATCATTGTTCCCCAACTGTTTGTGAATGTTTAGAAGATCATCAATGCCAAAGGCATAAATAGGAGAAATCTTGCACCATCGGGCAATAGCTTCCCAAACAATAGAAGCAAAGAAGCATGAGATTAAGAGGTGGGGGCTGATTCAGGCATGTCACTACACAACGGGCATAGCTCATCGACTGTGGTGATTCCCCGCTTAGAAAGCTCATCTGAGGTGTTGATTCTTCCCCGAAGAGCCTTCCAACAAAATAAGTTAACTTTTTTCGGGATGAGCTTGCACCAGTCAAAAAATCTTTTCTTCCTCACGATTCGTTGGCTTCTCCAAAAGCTTCCTCATCGAACCTGATGAGAAACAACCCGATTGGTCGCCATCCCAAACCCACGCGACAATGAAGGAAGTCAGCCCAGCGAGTAATCACATCCTCCTCCATATTGAAACCGAAAAGATCACATTTCTCAATATTAACTTTGAGGCCGACACCAAGTAAAAACAACGAAGAATTCTAACCAAATTTCTAATATTGTCCTCTGACCATTTTACTAGTAAGAATGGCATCATTTGCAAACAATAAATGAGAAATAGTGGGACCCCGGTTTGGACATTTCAGCCCATCGAAGAAGCTGGACTTCGAAGCTTTAGAGAACAATGAATGAAACACTTCCATTACCATGATAAAAAGGAAAGGAGACAACGGGTCGCCTTGACGAACACCCCTTTCAATTTGGAATTCACAAGTGGGGGACCCGTTTACCAAAACCGATGCTCTTGAGGCAGAGAGGCATCTCCAAATCCACATTCTCCAAAGACTCGGGAAATCCATTTGATCCATAACTGAATCAATAAAATTCAAATCAACTGTATCAAACGCATTTTCAAAGTCAGTTTTAAAGAAAAAAGAGGGCGTTTTTTTGTTTTTTCACCCTAGAGATCAGTTCATTAAGAATCAAGGGGCCATCAAGAATATATCGATCTGCGACAAAAGCCATTTGATTTTCTGAAATCACCGAACCAATCACAGTTTTCAGCCTATTGGCAAGCACCTTCGAAATGACTTTAGGGATGCAGCCAACAAGACTGATCAGGCGAAAGTCCTTAGGGCTTTACGGATCCTTAACTTTAGGGATTAAATGAATAAACGAGGAACCACAACCACGACAAATAGAGCCATGTTTATGGAAATGGTTCAGGACACAAGCAAAGTCGTCTCCCAATGAGCTCCAGAAGTGTTTAATAAACTGGAAATTGAACCCATCCGGTCTCGGTGCCTTTTCTCCCCCACAATCCTGAACCGCCCTTTTCACTCCATCACGAGTAAAGTGGCTAATAAGATAATCACTATCTTCCATCGATATTTTCTTGAGGTCTTGGCACACCAAAGAGGATCTAATGTGAAAAAAAAAATTTAATTGATCACGAAAGAATTACCATATTTTGTTTTTTATACGTTTCGGATTAGTCTCCCAACCTCGGTCTATGTGGAGCCCATTAATTCTATTGCCCGTTAAGTGCGCTTTACACACTCCATGGAAGAAGGAGTTCTCATCTCCCTCAATTGCCCATTTGATTCTAGATTCTTATTTAAGATCCATGGTTTTAATATTATCAAACTCAATCAATTTAGACTTACATGTCGACCATTCTTCCACTTCTTTATTCGTAAGAGGCCCCAGTTCCGCTTTCATCTCCCAATTCGCACAAGCCATCTCCAAATGTTCGATGGATTTACTTTCCACCCCCACTTTTTACTTTCTCCAAACTTTAACAGCTTCTTGAATTTTTCTCAATTTCTTAGATAAGATAATGTCAGGAGGGTCATTCGAACCCCAAATAGAATCGCTAATCACCTTCAATACAGTAACATCAAAATCTGGCCTGTCGAGCACGGGCTGGAAAATTTGAAGGGCGAGGGACCGAAATCCAGAACATATGTTTTTAGCAGGATAGGGTTGTGTTCTGAACGCAGTCTAGGGAGAGCTCTAAGGGCTGCATTGGGCCACAAGGTCCAAAAACGCTCACAAACCAGAGCCCGATCCAGCTTGCTAAAGTTTTTTCCATGACAACCCGAGTAGGTGAAACGGAGACCTCCCATTCGGTATTCTTTTAGGCCCGAGCAATAGATGAAATTATTAAAAATCTCTGGAACTACCAACATCAAAATCGGAACCACATCTATCCTCCGGCACCCTAACCGCGTTAAAATCCCCCATGAGAATTCTGAATTCTGGGATCGCCAAGAGAGGTTAGAACCTCCTCCAAGGCAGCCCATAAGTCTCTTTTCTCAGAATTACACTGAGGGCCATACACATTGATAATATTTAGTTTTCCTTTACAACCATTTAGCTCGCCAAAAACCGCAAGAAAGTTGCGATTATGAATCACATTCAGGGCATTAAAAAGATTAGAGTCCCATATGCACAGGAGACCACCATACCTCCCACACGAGTCAACCGAAGCAAAATCCATCCAACCTCTACCCCATATACGCCGAGCATGGATAGAAGCATCAGATCGGAGCATGGTTTCTTGGATGCAAATGAAACCACATCTAAACCGAGATTTAGTCTCCTTTATCCAAGAGACCTTTCTTTCCCCCATCCCCCGAGAATTAATAGACAAAAAATCCATTAAAATTTACCTTTGAGGCCTTCCTCTCTGATGGACGTTTTAAGATGGTCTTCAAAGCCACTAAAGTGAGCACTAATGGCTTGAGCAAGCTTCATAGTTTTTTCAACCTTAGACCCGATATCTATCACTGGTGCCATCGCCATAGGGGTTGGATGAGCGCCCGAGAAATCAGCTTGAGACTTGGACATCCCCCCCCCCCCCCCCTTCCGTTTCACCCGCCCGATCCGCACATGCCTTGGGAACCCCGTTATCTTTCTTTCTCCACCTCTTACCATTTTTTTACCCATCTTTTTTCAAAAGGAAAATTGGATTTTAATAATCCAAGTTATTACCAATTGGCCAATATTAATCCCAATTTCAAAATTAGCCTACATTAATCCCAATTATTAAGGAGTTGGATTTCATTAGACCCCTGTTAAGTTTTCCTTAACTCCGTTAGTTTTTTGCTGACGTGGCAGCCACGTGGCTTTTATTAATCAGTGCCACGTCAGCAAAAACTAACGGAGTTAAGGAAAACTTAACGGGGGTCCAATGAAATCCAACACCTTAATAATTGGGATTAATGTAGGCCAATTTTGAAATTGGGATTGATATTGGCCAATTGATAATAACTTGGATTATTAAAATTCAATTTTCCTTTTCAAAATGTTACGATTTGCTTTCGTGTCTGCTGCCAACGATTTATTATGAGGCTGATGGAAGGGGGAGTGACATACCTGGGCCACTTTTTCTTTCTATTACTACCCGAGGGAGGCCCAGAATGACCACCGGGGGAGCCCATGGGCTGAACCTGCTCGGCAAGGCCCGCGTCTTCCTCCATTCCGAAGGTTCATCCCTAGGTGATCGAATAGTATTCGCTGGAGATTGCGACAATGAGTCGTCAACTCCCTCAAGGATTTCGTCTTTAAGGTAATCAGGCATCCAAGACTCGAATACTTCTTTTAACCCTGCATCGGAATTTTTTCTCATTCCAAGTAATTGTTATAATTTCGTCAATCCCTTCATGAACTTCAGAAAGAACCGCCACCCAGTTTTTGGCCAAGTTGGAATCATCTTCCTCAACCTCTGGTGCTTGAACAACGGTACCAAAGTGCTTTCCAATCTTTTCAAACGAGTTCTTACTCCACAAGTGTATCGGAACGCCGGTAATTTCCAACCATGCAATCCTTTCGAAGTTGTATACCTGACCCTTCCATGATTCCAATTTTGAGAAATAAGAAGACCACCAGGATTTGTTATTCAACATTTCATTACCCATGTCAACAGATTGGAATGAAAGAAAGATGTAGAAACCCCTGTATTTAACTTGGCATACGATCCCCTGTTTTTAATAATATCCTTCACCCCATTAAGAATTTCCATGTTCAAAGACCTTACCAAATAGAGATGCATTTTCCCATTTCTTGCTTGATACGTCATCATCATCCATGATATACATGAAGGTTTTTCGAATCTGCTTCCATTAACCACTTCCAAGAATGACTTGTCTTGCGATAATGAGATCCCAGATCTATTGCTTTGAATATTATTTAGGATTTCCAGAAATCACCTTCTTTAAGATTGGTTGTTCACGATTCATTGGTTGACCATATCGATCAAACCGTTCTAGATTTACCGTGAGTTTTTGATTGCCCATCTTCATGTTCTCCAGTGCTTTCCAATCATCGATTCTTGCATACTTGACGAAACCGAATCTATCCCGGTTTCCATTTCTCTTCTTTGCTATGAATACATCCATGACAACACCATATTTCTCAAATACCACACGTAAATCTTCAATACTTACATCGTCAGGAAAGTTTGAGATGTAGAAGGAAGGCCACTGAGACGATCTCGAGTTGCCATTGTCTCTCCTATCTCCGTTTTCCGATCTCCGTCTTCTCGATCTAGGGTTTTGCCACCCTTCTTCTTCGTCCGTCTTTCTCTTGCCAATTCTCTCTCTCTCTCTCTCTCTCTCTCTCTCTCTCTCTCTCTCTCTTCATTTTCGAGTTTATTGATTAAAGTTAAGTTACCCTAAGATATATTGGAGGCTAAAATTATTTTATTGCGGGTAATTTCTTTTATGTCACCATTGTAGCTGTATTGAGTAAGGATTACTTTATGAATTTTGTTTTAATTTTGTAATATAAGGGGGTGAGTAATGGAAATACTTCACTATGTGGTGATCAATTTATTTTGGTGCGGCATTTCGGCAATGACATTACCTGCGGTGGGTGGTTGTGATTTTATGGTCAAAAGTGGTGCTCAAGCTCAACTACTGTTGTATCTCCATTTTTTGTCATTCAAACTCATTTAGAAATTAATAATTCATTAATTTTAGAGTTAAATACGATTTGTGTCTCTGTGGTTTGTCGATTTTAACTATTTGAGTCCATTTTTTAAATTATTAACAAATCTCGTCTCATTGTTTTATTTTTTTGCTGTTTGAGTCCTTGGGACTAACAGTGTTAGATTTTTCTGTTAAATGTAAGGATATTTAAGTCTTTTTATAGATAAAGGACTATTTTTGTAAATTAATAAATTTATTTTATAACAAGGACTAAATATATAATTTATCAAATTTAAAGAAAATATCTCCATCATCTCTCTCATCAGTCACCACCACCACCTTCCATTAACCCCACCGAACTTCGAGCGATGGTGAAGCAGTGGTTTACCAAACAGAGAAGGACGGCGGTGAAGGAGAGTGCGACGCAAAAGCTACCACCCCACCACCACCGATCGTCTCTTTCCCACAACAACCACCACCATTGTTGCCTCTACCTATTCATCTCTGTCGCCGTCGCTGAAGGCTCACGGCGGAACCCTAGTCATCGCACGGCTGTGGCCAAAATTACAGTGGTGACGTTTGGTGGGACGGCCGGTAGCAAATCAACGCAAAGTGCGATTTCTAAAAATGGTTGAAGCTTAATAAATCGGCGTTTAATTTGTTAAACTAAACCACTTCAATAAAAATCTCTTTTTGATTCAAAATTAAATCAAACCCTTTTTGTTTCAAGAAAAGTAATTCCATCAATTTCCTTCCAGATCTCGAACACATCCTCAAAATACTTGAAATTTCGCATTTTGTACCGCCATTATCAACGACCTAGTTAACGATCTATTATCTCGCTTGTTTCCCAGCGGTTGGCGATCAAAACGGGGTTACCACTATCTGCCCGACTGCCCCATCCAAATCGTCACCATGCATCCAGATCGTCACCACACCTGATTTAACTGGCGCCACCGTCGTCGCAAAAATCGCACCTGTCTTCAAGCTCCTCGTCACTGCATTCATCTCCCCCCATTTAGGTTTAAGCAAGGAGACGATCTCGGCAGAGGTAGCAGATGAGGTCGACGACGGTGAGCAGATGAGGTAGATGTTGATGGTGAGAGAGACGATGGCTGGATACATGGGAGAGTTGATGGAGGTGATCTTCGCAGAGGTAGCAGATCGGCCATGACACCTCTCTCGATCTTTCTTCCTTCTTTCTTTCTTTCAATCTTTAATTGAAACTAAGTTTCTATCTTTATTTTTTATTTTATTTTTAGTTTTTTAATTTATTATATAAGTTACATAAACAACCCCTTAAAAAGAATTTATTATATAAGTTACATCAGCAACACCACATGGTTGAGGTGTGTATGGTGCACTGTACTGCCTTTCTATACCTTTCTCTCCACAGAACATATTCAACTCCGCATTCTTAAATTCTGTTTCGTTTTCTGATCTTATCGCCTTCACTTTCTTGCTCATCTGATTTTCTATGAGAAGTACAATTGTTTCACCAGTTCTGGAGTTTCATACTTGTTCGACAAAAAGAAAACCCAAGTGAAACGAGAGAAGTCATCCACTATCACCAGACAATACGCGAACTTGCTGATACTCAGAACTTGCATTGGGCCGAAGAGATCCATATGAAGTAGTTGCAACACCGATGAGATAGAATTCGTCATTTTGAATCGATGTGGTAACTTGTGTTGCTTCCCCTTAGCACATGCAACACACTTCTCAATTGATGTGAAGTCCTTGATGGGAAGATTTCGAACATGCTCTCCATTTGCCAGCTTGTTCAGATTCTTCATGTTAGCATGTCCCAAGCGACGATGCCATAACAAAGCCAGATTTTCATTTTGCTTTGATGTAAGACAGGCTTCTTCAGATGATGGAGGATTACCCATGTTGAGAAGATAAGAATTTGCTCGTCTTGGAGTACGCATCAGGATACATTCCTCAGGAATCTTGACACCAGGCTTGAGAATGATACATTCCTTCTTGTTGAACAACACAGAATATTCTCGATCACAAATCTGTGACACACTGAGCAGACTATGTGATAATTCTTTTACATAATGCACATCTGAGAACTTCAAGCTGCCACTCTTCACTACACCTTTCTTGTTGATCCTGCCACCAACTCCACCAGCAAAAGATACACCTCATCCATTGAAATCTTCAACCTCTTCCAAAAGCGATAAATCTCTGGTCATATGTTGGGAGCAACCACTATCAACGTACCAGAGATTGTTGACAGTTCTTCTTGGATGTCCCTACATGGATCAAAGATCAGTTAGAGTCAGGTACCCAGGCCATAACAGATCTGGGCACACCTTTGGAATCAGTGTAGTTAACTAATTGAAGAGACATTCCTGCTTTTGATTCAGGTACACTCAAACTTTGAGTATTGACTTTTGGTTTCCAAACAGGATGTTTCTGTGGTTTCATCACATTGGTTGAGTTCTTCACTGATGTAGGTTTCTTTTGTGGAGATGTGGCCTTTTTACCGGGAGGTTTCTTGACAGGAGTCCACTCAAGTTTTAATTTTGTCGGGACAACATTTTTGTTTGAGAGACTTCTTTTGATTTTGAATTTTGTGTCTCAACCTTCGTTTTGCCTTTAGGTTTAGAAATTACTTTTGTTTTAGACACTTGTTTCTCAACAAATTCCGGTCTCATCTTATCATTCCTTTTGTAAACTCCTTTAGATCTGTAAGTTGGTTTCGGAGTTTTGGCTACATTCCACTTTGCATCAACAGGCTTCGTCACTGGAGCTTTTGTGTTTAAAACCTTAGACTGTTGAGTCTTCATTGGTTCTGAACTTTGCTTCCCCTGTGACAAAGCTTGTTGCTTTTGATTTTTGTTTCCACCTGTCATCATATTCTCCAACATACTAGTCCGTGGGTTTTGCGGATAGTATGGTTGATAAGGTCTATTCACACAATTTGCAGCAAAGTGCCCTGGTTCTCCACACTGAAAACAATTCATAAGTCTCGGCCCATTTATATGACTACAGATATATGAGCGTCTTGGATAAGACGACTTCCATTCAGGCTTATCATCCCATTTGTGTATTACATGTTTTGAAATTTTTTCTGGTTGTGTAATTAAACAAAATTGTTCCGATTTTGATTTGTTTGTTCTGTTGAAAGTAGACACAACCTGGGGATAAGGGACAAAGTCCTTGGGCTTAGACTCACGGCCAACTCTTGAGTTAGGCACACGAATTTTAAAACCATTAACTTTTTCATTATAATCAGAAACATGTTTTGATGACAAAGACACAACAGACTGTTTTGACTTGGACATAGTAAGTTCTGACACAGATGCCAGAACATCGTCCTTAGGTAAATCAGAATTTAAACTACTAGACGCATGACACTCTTTGACTCTCAAGCATTCACCATCCTTCAGAAACATCTTGGATCCTTACTTCATCTGCACATGAAACAAAAATGTCAGACGAATCATCATTACTGTTTAATGGTTCCTGGGATGGACCTGGTTCACTTGTGGATGCCACAATTCTATTCTGATTACTCAACCCATACATCATATGTTTCTCATTTTCAAGTTCCTTTTCTGTCAAAGGTTTCACACCGACCAATACACTATCTAGGGGAGGTCATGCTTCATGCATCTCCGATTCAGATCTATCTACCTGATCCTCCTCATAGATCATATCTATTATATCTCTAGGTACTGGTTTAGGAACATTATTCTTATTTTTTCTAGAAAAACTAATTCCTATTCCTCCTTTATCTTTACCAAATCTAACATCGGTTATGCAGTTGGACAAAGCCTTACCAACCACAAGCATTCTTTTGTCTCTCATTTGATTCACATCTAACTTTACTTGCAACTCATTGTTCTGATGTGTAAGTTCATCTACCTGCTTCCTAAGTTCAGCAATCTATAACTTAGCATTGTCATAAAGGACAGACTTCTCAGAGGCAAGGGCTTGGTATTTCTCTATGTCAAATTTCTGAGCTTTAACTTTCTCCTCACTCTTTTCCCATCTACCCTTAAACGAACTTCTAGAACATTGCATATCAATTAGTTCTATTTCACTATTTTTTCAAAGTTGTCTAAGGCCAGGAATTAAACGTGCACAGGTGGGATTAGTACATACCTTTGTGTTGTCGACCTCAGCTGCGAAAGCTTCCTTGTCTTCAACCAGGTTCTCTTCTTTCTCTTCTGACTTTTCCTCCGTGACCATAAATGCATGCTCCTCCTCATCATCATCATTCTCCATTTGAGCAATCATAGTACCCGTCAGACTGAGTTCCCTGACCTGCGAAGCCCATTGATATTCCCCGCAATCCTGTACGACCAAAGCCTTTGTCTCTGCTTTCCCTTTACCATCTCTAGCTTTCTTCTCTTCTGGCTTCTCTCTCTTTGGCTTGGTACACTCCCTTGCAAAGTGCCCGTATTCATCACAGTTGAAGCATCTGAGCTTACTCTTATCAAAATCCATCCTGATCTTGTCTTGATCCTTCCATACATTCCTTCAAGTCTTGGCCATAAACTTCTTCGCACGGAAAACTGCCATTGCCATCTGCCAGGAAACATCAAGCATTTCCAATTCTTCAGGATTGATTTGCTTCAGTTCTCCTGACAGCATATCAGTAGGCACCAATGTTCCAGCCATAAGTGCATGGTAACTGTTCATGAATCCCATTCCAAGGGCAAAGTTGGGATCATTGGTAGCATTAACCTCCTCAGCGTTGACCATTCCATTTGAACTTGCTTGAGATCGTGCCACGAATGCAGTTGACTTTCTGTTAGCACTTGAATCATTTCCAGACGAACTTCTAGCTTGCTTTGATCCTACTTCTTCAGATAAAAGTGCCTGATTCAACTTTCCTGCCATGCTCAGTGAGCTTAGATGATTCAACTCCCTCTGTTTATCATCAATCATCTTTGACTTCAGTTTGTTGATCAGCTCATCAACGGTTAACTCACTCAGCTTGTTGTTATCTTTGATAATTGAGATGTTGGTATTCCAGTTCTTGGGTAAACTGTTCAAGAGTTTCATATTCGTGTCTTCATGTTCAGGTTCAACATCGTAGCTTGACATCTCAGTAATTAGGGACACAAATCTTTGAACTTGAGCTTCAAAAGACTCTCCTTGAATGTGATTGAACAAGTTGAACTTCTGCTTCAGCATCTGTTTACGGCTCGCCTTAATATCGGGATTCCCTTCATAGGCCACCACCAGAGCATCCCAGAGTTTCTTTGCAGTCTTGTACTTCTTAAACCCTTGAGCAATCTCCAACCTTTCCTGCTTCAGTGTGTGTGGGTATGAACGGTCCATTCACAACAGATCTCCAAAGTCTCAGATCTACACTTTTCAAATGGTTCTGGAATCTGTATTTCCATTCAAGGAAGTTATCAGTAGAAGTGAGTCTAGGAGGATGTGTAGTTGATCCAATCTCAAAGTCCAGTTTTTGGTACATGCTCGGTTCGAAATCCATGACGAAAGCTTAGGGAAAACTTAAAACTAAATGTCCAAATGTCCAAAAGGAAAGTTTCCGATCGTAAACACCCGTTTACGATTGAGTCAAACAGTGGATCGTAATCTCCTGATCGTAAACTCCGATTCCGATTGAAATGATCGTAAACACCGACTTCGATTGAAATGGATCGTAAAAACCGATTTCGATCTAGAAATGTCGTAATCACGATTCCGGTAAGAATTATCGTAAACCCTGATTCCGGTTGGAAAAATCGTAAACTCCCAAAAATCGCGTCTTGATGTCGTAAACACAAATTCTCTGATCGTATACACCAAGTTGATGAAGAACACGAAGAACAGCAACTCGTAAACTCTCAAACACGCCCAGAAACTTATCGGAAACGCAGAAACAGCAGCAGATCTGATCATAACACACGAATAACAGCTTCAAAACCTTCAAAAATCGAACCTTTTTCTAGAAAAAGCTTGAATCCAATATCGTGAGAACCTCGAATCAGTGATTCTTAGCTCTGATACCAATTGTTGGTCCGGGATCAACAACCGTTCACGATATCTTAATCTCGAACAAGTGCGGAAACCTTGTACGAGATCGATTCAAGAGAAAGTAGATGAAATAGACTTGATATGAGTGAAACACAACACAAAAAGATCAAATCTTGAATGATGAACAAACTAACTTTCTTTGATTGATGATTACGATCGGAAATATGTGAGAGAATGAAAAAATCGTAAACCAACAACTAGGGTAATCATAAACTACTTGGGTTTATATAGTACCCATTACAAAACCCTAATCATAATCATAAACCCAATAGGGATAACCGGCCCAACAAGCATAGATCGTAAACCTCCTAAGCCCAATCCAAGTTAGCCCACTCTAATGTTCATGCCTCATAAAGTATAGCCCAACACAAGTACGCCATGAAACGATTAGACCCGAAGAAGACCTTGACGACTAGATGAGATATGGGGAGAAATAAATAACTAATTAATTAAATAATTAAATAGCTCAATTTCACGACACGACCGACTCGACGAATCGATGGTGATTTAGTGAGGTGATACGTACGATATGGGTCCAATCCTAAACTTTGGGTAAGGTCAAAGGTCATGATTTGACTATTTATATGAAAGTCAAACCAAGTCAACGAAAGTCAAAATAAGTCAATCTGGACTTATAGTAATCTTATCAAGGGTAGTCCTAGATCTATCATGCAAACCTAGATCTAATCAAAATATATCGAGAAGTATATATGTTAGAGCATATTCCTATGCAACGTTATGTCTCGTGTATTGTATATATGTAATGAGCATGAGATTGAGTCTTGTTAGCAGCGTACCAGGCTCCATTCCAGTTGGTACGGACCGGCGTACCAGATGGTATGCTGGGTGGTACGCTATCCAGAATAAGTCACCTGTAAATAGGTAGCTTGTGTTGAAAGCAAAGAACTTATGGTCATTCATATTATATTCTGTGTGTGTTACTGTGTGTATGCTCTCAAGCTTTATCAATACAAATCTCATTTGTATTTACATTTGATCTCGTCTCTATCTCGTTATCACTTGATTAGCAAACGATCCGTCGCTCCACGTATTTACAAGTGGTATCAGAGCTGTCTGGTTCCATTTGCTGATCGAGTTCTGTGATTTTCGAGTGTTTTTAGAGAGAGAAAGTGGGTTTTGATCTCTTTTCATCAAAATTTTCTCAAATTTCACGTGTTCTTGATGTCAAAATTGATTGCAAACTGTTTCTAGTGTGTTTTCGTTGCTCATTGCTGAAATTCATAGTCAAATTCATCAAGATTACGAAAAATCATTTGATCATGAGCTGGTACGCAGGATGAACTAGTGGTACGCCGTTGGTACGCAGCGTGGTACGTAAGGCAATCTTCATCGCCTGATTGGTGCGCTGATTTAGGTCCGGAAGACAATCTTCAAGTGTGGTCCGCCAACGGTTACAACGTACCATTTGGTACGGTGGTGTTCAGTTGGTACGCTCAGTGATTTGGTTCGCATACTGGTCCGTTTATAATTTGGTACGCAAGTTGACAGTTTGGTCCACTAAGAGTTGTTTCGGTACGTTGACAGGAAGATTTTTAATAACACGTCTTCAAAATGGGTGATTATCAAGCGTTTGCTGCAATACAAAACACCATGCAAACTCTTATTAACTATGATAATGAAATAGGAACAAGTCAGAAAGTTTCTATGTTGCTTAAATTGGAAGATTATCATAGTTGGGTCAATCGATTTGAAGCATATGTGGGAACAAATGATGTCGATTTTTGGATATCTTACAATGATCAATATGAATATCCTATGGGTTTAAATGGAAGGCCAATTTTGCAACAATGTCTCACTGGTGAACAAAAGAAGGTATATCAAGCTGAACAAAAAGCTTACCGAACTTTGACAATGGCGTTACCTAAAGATTTATTACATCAATTTTATGCGTACACTTCTTCAAAGGAATTATGGGATGTCATTCAGAAACGATGTGAGGGTAATGATAGATTCAAGAAAAGTAAGCAAAAGGTGTTGAAGAAAGAATTCGATAATTTCAAGCATTATCCAAACGAAGATATTTCAAAGCTTATTACTAGGTTTTCACATTTACTCAGTGAAATGTCATTAGTAAGCATCAAAAAGGAAGAAGCTGATTTGAAAGAGAAGTTACTTGAAGCATTACCCGAAAAGTGGGAAAATTATGTAATGATGATTACACATGATAAAGAATTTTCAGGAATGTCGTTCAACAGTTTGATAGAGCAGATACAAGCTAGAGATATGGAAATGAGTGTAAATAAATCCATGCATGCTCAAGTACAGAATCCAGCGGCATATCATGGTGAAAATGAGTCGACCATGAATACTAAAAAGTCAAATATTTTCAGTGAAGGTCCTACTACTGCTTTTCTTGCTGGAAAATCTGAGAATTATGGTTATTCTCCTGGTTGTACATTTACAAGTCCAAATCAATCACCAAAGCCTACATTGTCTAATAATGCATCTGATGATTTAGCTTCATTGCTATCTGCATTTATTTCATCATCTAGTGGTTCAATTTTTGGAAATATTGGAGAAGCTGATCTATTTACAAATGACTTAGATCAGTTGGATGATGATCATCTGAATGAGTTAGATTTACATTGGCAATTTGCTATGACTGTTGAAAGAGGTAAGAGGTTCGTAAAGAAACATGGTAAACAATCTTTTCTTCCAGGAGGAGAACTTGGATTGGATAAATCCAAAGTTAAATGTTTCAAATGTTCCAAGATTGGTCATTTTGCTCGTGAATGTCAAAATTCGAAAGCATCTGCATCGTCGTCTTCAACAAACAATTCAAATTCACAAGCTTTGATTTCACAAAAAGTTGAAGGATATGATGGGAAAAGGATATTGCAATTATGGACGAATGACATAATCAGAGGGCATTAACTGCAGTTTGCAATTCAGATAGTTTTACTTCTAAGTCTAATCATGTTACAGATTATGTTTACAAAACATCACCTGCTATGGTTTATAATGATGATCTAAAACAGTATGTTAAATTGTATCCTGATTTGTTGATACATAGTTTCTGATCGTCATGTGAAGTATCGAATACAAGACGAAGACATGAAAGTTAGCTGAGGTCCGAACCTCCAGCGAACCTGGAGTTCGGAGGTCCGAGGCTCGGCCGAACCTGAGGTTCGGCCAGTCGTGATTTCAGTCTATAAATATGTTTGTCTTGTATAGACTTGAATGGTTTTTTCCGTGTCATAATTTTCTCTGAGTGTACTCTGTGGTCTCTGTGGTTAATACAAGTCTCTTTTGTATTTACTCTCTGTGTTTCAACTCGTATTACATTGATTTCTATACGACTAAGTAGAAGATCCACACGCTCAAGCAATTTCAAGTGGTATCAGAGCATTTGGTTTGCTCTACTAGTCGGAAATCACTGTTTTTCGGAGTTTTTGAGTACACATTCACGTTTTTGCGAAAATGTCAATCGTTTTTGAGTTTTTTTGATCATTTTAAGTGTGCTTTACGTCAAAGATTCATTCCTAATTCCTTTCTATCGAGTTTGTTTGAATTCCTGTCGAAAATTCCATCAAAAAACGCTGAAAATCGAGAAAATGGTGTCGAGTAAGCTCGGACTCGTCTGAGGTTCGGACAAGCTCGGAGTAACCGCTCCGAACTCGAGGTTCGGACGGCGTTCGGTGAGCGTTCGGCGTTTATTCACGTTCGGTGAGGTTCGGTGGAAGTTCGGTCCAAGTTCGGAGCTAGTTCGGCCTTATTTTGTTTTTGTTCCTCCGAAGCTCAGGTTCGGAGGGAGTTCGGACCAGTTTTTGTTCGGACAAAGTTCGGAGGTGGTTCGGTGAAGGTTCGGACCAGGTTCGGTGAACAGTGTTCAAGTTATTAGTGGTTTACGAAAACTGACGTATCTTGAGAACCGTAAAGAGTTACGCGAGCTAATACCAGCCAAAACGATCGTCTCGAAAAGATCTAGACTTTTACTGTCTAACAGACCAGTATCCTTCGTTTTGGAGCCCAAAATCCACTTCTAGACATTCGTTTTTAAGTCTGAAAATTTTGGAGTATTTGGTAAAGAGTGTTTCAAGCATATTGAATTGTTTTTTTTTTTTAATTTGTTCAAAAATGAGTGCATCACAAGCTAGTTCTATGATACCTATCTTGGTGAAATGGGAAGATTATGATAATTGGAAAGTTGATTTTGAGATTTACATCAACAAACATTTTGAAGAGTTTTGGAAAATAATCAATAAGCAATTCAAATGGCCTACTGATACAAGAGGAGATGCAATACTTCATCGACATCTTTCTTTCGAACAAAGGGATTATACAAATAATGAGAAACAAGCAAGAGATATTATTCAAGCTGCTCTTTCAAGAGATTTATGTCTTGAAATCACAACGTATTGTACTGCTACAGATAAATGGAATGCATTGAAAGAAAAAGGTGAGGCATGTGCACACAATCAGATCATGACAATTGGTTCAGATTCTACTGATTCTAAATCATATGATTCTGCATCGAGTGGTTTGGAATCAGGAAGTGATAAATTGACTGACAAAAAGGATTGTGATATTGTTTTCAATTCTGGACAAATTGATGGTTGTATCACTGATTCTGATTCAGCTTCTGATTCTGAAACAAGTTCTAGTGTTATATATGACAAAGGGGATGAAAGTGACATAGAAGAATTTCAGATTGGTAGTTTGTTAGTATGTTCGACGTGTGCAAAACTTGCTAAGATCAACAAGAATTTGATGAAAGAAAAGGATAAATTGTTGGTTGAATGTGAAAAAGCAAAAGCTGAAGCTAAAGATGTTGCTGCAGATTTTGAAGCATTGTTCAACAAGGCTTATCCTGTGCAACAGAAGTATGAAAAGGCTAATACTCTTGTGATTGAATCAGCAGCTACAATTGAAAAACTTCAGCACAAGATTTCTATGCTTCAAGATGAAAATGTTCTTTATCGCGACAAGAATGAAGTGTTGACAAAAGATATTGAGATTTACAAAAAGAAAAGAGAAAGTGTGCTTGAAGAATTATTTGCTGAATGTGACATTCGTAAAGTGCAGATTTATGAATATGATGAGCTTAACGCAAAGTTTATTAAGTCACAAAAGGAAGTGTTTGATGCTCAACAGAAAATCAATGATTTGAAGTTAGAAATTTTGGAGTTAAAAAGGCAAGTGAAGAATTGCAATTTGTCACCAACATTGTTAAATTTCTTATATAAACAGGATCAAAGTGAAGATAGTTCTAAGAAAGATGATATTCACATGGTTCCTCCACCGGTGGATTTATCTGAAGTTACATCTGCTCCGCTTGATCCTAAGGACGAATTGCATGATTATTCGAAGTTTGCCACTTCATCCAAGAAAAAGAAATCAAAATCTGAGAAAAAGCACAAACCATTGGGTGAAGCTCCAAAATTTACTTCAAACTCTGTTCTCCTGGAAAATGAACAAATTTTGATTAAAGTTGTTTCAAGTACTTCTTCTGCAACTGATGAAGGAAAAGTGTGGATTGCAAAGAATAAACTGAAGGACATCAAAGAAAAATTCACTAGAGAAGCTAAAGGGAGAGATGCTTCTGGTTCTTCGTCTGTATTTACAAAGGGTTCTGGATTCAAGTATAAAGGTTTGGGTTATGAAGTCAAGGATGTATTAGTGCAACAGACAACAAAGAAACCAAAGAAAGTTGTTGTTCAGCATGTTCCTCGACTTCAGCAACAATCAAGGAAAGAATTTGTTCAGACTCAGCAAAAGCAAGCTCATCAGAAGAAGCCGAATAGTTCTACATCAAGAAATCGATGTTATCATTCTGGAGGCTCATCGAGTGATTCATATTCTTTACCACAAAGATCTCCTAGGTATGATTCATCTGACAATTTCTTTGATTCATTTGCTTCTGAACATTCTTTTGGTTACTATGGTTCTCCTGCTACGAATTATAGTTGGAAACCAAATACTGTTTTCAAGTTCTTTTCAAAATTTCGTGAAAGAATTTGCTATGCATGTCGTCGACCTGGACATATGGCTGCAAATTGTCCGACGACTGCATATGTTCACAAAAAATGCAAAATATGTGGATAATAATGGTAAAATTTTTGATGAACCATGGTTTTCTAAATCTAAAACAACTAGTAAGTCGTCTTCGTCAAAGACGCCAGTTGAAACATTTTCAGGTTCTGATCAAACATTAAAATCTTCAATGCAATGGAAACCGAAAGTTGTTTCCAAGGCCAACAACGACTATGTGGAAGACACCGGGCGACCCGATGTTGTTAAATCGGGTCGATCCCAAAGCATCTAATGTTTTATTTGGTGTCAAGCAGGTATTTCAGGAAGACCTTTCGGTGATTGGGAAATTGCTGATTGTGAAATATCTGTTCTAATTAAACTGAATTTCCAAGTCATTTTTGTTTTCACAACGCTACACTGCAAGTATTTGTGTTGGTTGATCAATTTTTCTTGTTTTTCACTCCGTCTCATTCTGAGGGGGAGTTTGTTTTTGCAAAAATATAAAAATAGTGTCTTGTTTTTCAAATAGTAAAAATGAAAATCTATAAATAGAATTATCATTTTTAGGGGGAGAAATTTGAAAAAGACAAAAACATTGAAAAAAAGCAAAAAGCCAAAAACATTGAAAAATGAGAAATTGTATCCGGCATGATTGGGAAATGATGGTACATTGGTTGACATCGTCTGACTCATGGATAAAGTAAGTGAAAAAGCCATAAGCCCATTTGATCGATGTGTAAGGTAGGCTCGGCAAATCAGAAAGTATACGAATGCGATATACACTAAATCTGATGCTTGACCTAGTGGACAACATCTTGATGCATATCTCAAGATATATCAAGAAAAAGATATGTGAAAAATAAAATGAGAAGTCACTGTGTATACATGTGTTCATTTTGCAAAGATTTAAACTTGTTTGATTTTCTTTATTTTGTTAAACGATCGGACTTTCTCTGCGTTTCGAAAGACCGACCTGATTGTTGTTCGTTTGACGTTCTGCTTTATTTTCTTTGGTGTTTCGTATAACTCATCGGACTTTCTCTGCGTGTACGGGAGATACCGACCTGATTGTTGTTGAGTTATACAATTTCAACTTGTTTTATTTTTTATTTTGTTAAATCCGAGGCCTTATCTGCGTATCGAAAGATCGACCTTAAGGTAGACGATTTAACGTTCTTATTTCTTTTTGCATAAAACACAGTTGACTATTTCATGGTTACAACCATTATGTGATTAAATTCACAAGTGAAATCACAAAATGTGATAAGCAAAGCATATCTGAGTATGTCTGATAGTGTGGGGTACACTGGTCAATGCAAATCTAATAAATACCTTAACATATCCAGATGTTATGAGTATGATTGTGCCAGAGTTTAAAGTTGGACAAATTATATCTGCAATCGGCATGGCTTATGCGCTACAATAATCGAAATTGAAGTGTAGTTCAGCATGTTATGGCCAATATGATCCCAAGTCGTGATCTTTCTTGCAAAAGACAAAAATAGTGTCTGATTCTGTACTGCATTTACGTTTCATTATCAGAAAATACCAAAAAGATTTTAGGTGTGTTTTGATATAAAGTTTCTAAAAGGCAAAAAAAATTTGTTTCTGCTTTGTTTTCGATTGATCAACACGGAATACAAAATCATTTTCAAAATCAAGATATCTTGGAGTCTCGAAGAGACGTTTTGCGCCAGGATTATTTATGTTGGTAGGTTTCTAAGTGGAAGAGAACATCACAACTTCAAGTCTTCTGATGGTTGTTGATAAAGAGGCTATACACGTTGCAATATCAAGTATTCAAGATTGAATTCTTTGTCTAGATCGAGGAGGAGTTTGATTGATGATACAAGATACAAGTTTTGTTAAGAGAATATGATACTGCACATGCCGAGGGGGAGTTTGTTGATACATAGTTTCTGATCGTCATGTGAAGTATCGAATACAAGACGAAGACATGCAAGTTAGCTGAGGTCCGAACCTCCAGCGAACCTGGAGTTCGGAGGTCCGAGGCTCGGCCGAACCTGAGGTTCGGCCAGTCGTGATTTCATCCTATAAATATGTTTGTCTTGTATAGACTTGAATGGTTTTTTCCGTGTCATAATTTTCTCTGAGTGTACTCTGTGGTCTACGTGGTTAATACAAGTCTCTTTTGTATTTACTCTCTGTGTTTCAACTCGTATTACATTGATTTCTATACGACTAAGTAGAAGATCCACACACTCAAGCGATTTCATGAGTCTGCATTTCTTGCTGAGATCTTACGAGAAACAGTGACTAACTCGGATTCGGACACAAGTTCATGCGAAACAGTTGAGGGAGATGTTTCTGGAATCATTACAAATGAGCAAATGGTAAAGTGTTTTCCATGTCCAAATTGTGATGCTGCAAACAGAAAAATTGAAGCTTTAGTGAAAAGTCAAGGTTTGATAATTGAAGAACTTAAAGTTGTGATAGCTGATTTAAAATGTTCACAACAACGAAATGCTGAATTAGAAAAAGTTAATGTTGAGTTGGTCAAAGAAAAGAATGAGTTGGCTGAAGAGTATGAAAAAGAAAAAGCTGAACATCTGGATGCGGTTCAAGATTTTGAAAATCTATTTGCAAAGAGTTATCATGTTCAACAAAAGTATGAAAAAGCAAATGCAATTGCTGTTGAAGCTAGAGATAGAATTTTAGAGCTTCAAGAAGAAATTTCAAAGCTTCGAGATGCAAATGTTCAGGTTCGTGAGAAGAATGAAATTGTAACAAAAGATGTTGCTTATTTCACAAAGAAGTGGGAGAAGGTTAATACTGCGTTAATGGATTTATGTGATACACAACAACAACAGAAGTCTGAATACAATGAATTATCAGATCATTTTATTGGTACTCATGTGATACAAAACAACAACAGAAGTCTGAATACAATGAATTATCAGATCATTTTATTGGTACTCAGAAAGAATTGTTGGATGCTCAAGTCAAGATATTTGAGTTAAAAATTGAGATTCTTGTTCTTCAAAAGCAAGCGAAGAATTCAGCTCTGTCTCCTACGTTACTGAGTTACATTTACAAACAGGAGAAGAGTGAAGAAAGTATTAAAGAAGAAGAGTTACATTCTGTTCCAGCTCTGGTGGTTATATTAAATCCTTCATCTGTGTCACTCGATCTAAGAGCTGAATTGCAATATTATTAAAAAGAACAACAAGTCTAAGAAACAGGAGAAGAAGTTGGGTGAAGCTCCAAAGTTTATATCAACTTCAAAAGTTTTGGAAGATGAAAAGATTTGTGAGATACTTGCTTCTGGTGCTTCTGCTGTCAATGAAGAAGAAAAGGCTTTGATTAAGAATAACAACTTAAAAGACATTAAAGCTAAATTCACTAGTGATGCTAAAAGCAGAGACGCTTCTGGATTTTCTTCAAATTCTTCCAAACTTCAGGGTTACAAGCATAAAGGAGTTGGTTATGAAGTTCAAGAGGAATCAATTCATCAAAGCTCACAAAATATGAAAGCTTCAAAGAATACTCCATAAATGAAGAAACCGTATGTGTTCAAATCAAATAATGCTGATTATTATTCTGGATGGTCTTCTTATAGTTCTGGTTATTCTCCACGAAGTCCATCTCCAAGGTATGATTGTTCAGATGATTTCTTTGATCCATTTGGTTCTGAAAATTCTTTTG
The DNA here is from genome assembly GCA_039602395.1 of Deinandra increscens subsp. villosa. Lineage (NCBI taxonomy): Eukaryota > Viridiplantae > Streptophyta > Magnoliopsida > Asterales > Asteraceae > Deinandra > Deinandra increscens. The sequence goes on along the minus strand of JBCNJP010000020.1, from coordinate 65,725 downwards.
GTTATCCTGATCTGTTTAGTCAACAGAGAAACAAACAACCAAAGACTTTTTCTGATAAAAATCAATTTTTTGAATCAAATTTGGGTAGCAGTTCCCTTAATGTTTTCCAAAGAAAATGTTATGCATGTCGTAGACCAGGGCATCTCGCTGCTCAGTGTCCTACGAATGCAAGCCTTCACTCCTATGTGAACAAAACTGCTAAATTTGTGAATAAAAATGTCAGATTTTTGATGAACCACAACCGTCAATGTTCAAATCAACTAGTAAGCAGTCTTGGGCAAAGACACAAGTTGATAACTTTGTGGATTCATTAAAAAGTTTTCCTTCGCCCATGATCTGGAAACCCGAGTTGTTTCCAAGATTGTCAAAGACCATGTTGAAGACACCGGGCGACCCGAGGCTGTTGACTCGGGCCGATCCCAAACCGGCTAATGATTTCTCTGGTGTCTGCAGGTTTCTTCAAGAAGACCTATCATGCGTGTGTTGCTGGTAGTGAAGAACTTGCTTAATTTAGCATTTCAACATTTTATCATTCACCAACAGTCTTTCAAAAGAATTTTTTGATAAACAATACATTTTCAAAACCTAAAACTGAAAGTGTCAATGTTTGGTCGATCAATTTTCTTTCTTTTTCGTACTGTTACTTGTGATGGTTGTACATATGTTTAGGGGGAGAAAATTGACAGAAGTCAAAAATAGGGTCTTGTTTTTTTTTTTTTTTTTTGTTAAAATGAAAAATCCAAAAATAGAGTTTTTTAGTTTAGGGAGAGAAAAAGGCAATGCAAAAGAATAAATGAAAAAGATCAAAATTGAGGAATTGATCTTTGGGAAATGATGGTACATTGGCTGACGTTTCTGACTAGCGGATAGAGTAAATGAAAAAACATAAGACCATTGTTAGATGTGCTAGATAGGCTCGGCAAATCAGAAAGTATACGTATGTGATATACACTTAACTCTTATGCTTGACCTAGTGGACAACATCTTGATGCGTATTTCAAGATATCAAGAAAAAGAAATGTGGAAATAAAATGAGAAGTCATTGTGCATACGTGTGTTCATTTTGCAAAGATTTAAACTTGTTTGATTTTCTTTATTTTCTCAAACGATCGGACTTTCTCTGCGTGTCCACAAGACCGACCTGATTGTTGTTCGTTTGAAGTTCTGCTTTATTTTCTTGGTGTTTCGTATAACTCATCGGACTTTCTCTGCGTGTACGGGAGTATCGACCTGATTGTTGTTGGGTTATACAATATCAACTTGTTTTATTTTCTTATTTTGTTAAATCTGATGCCTTATCTGCGTATCGAAAGATCGACATTAAGGTAGACGATTTAACATTCTTATTTCTTTTTGCATGGAACGCAATTGACGATATCATGAATAAAATATAAATAAATACTTTGTGAAGTTCACTAGTATAATCACATCAAAAGTATGTGAAACATATCTGAATATGTCTGATAGTGTGGTGTACACTGGTTAAAGCAAATCTAATCAATACCTTAACATATCCAGATGTTATGAGTATGATTCTGCCAGAGTTTAAAGTTGGACAAATTATATCTGCAATCGACATGGCTTATGTGCTACAATAATTGAAATTGAAGTGTAGTTCAGCACATTGTGACCAATATGATCCCAGATAGTGATCTTTCTCAAAGAAAAAATGAAGTGTATTTCAGTATTGCATTTATGTTTTCATTAAGGAAAAATCCAAAAAGATTTTAGGTGTTTTTTGATCTAAAGTTTTTAAAAGTCAAAAAGATTTTATTTCTTATTTGTTTTCGATCGATCGACACTTGATACAAAAACAAAATTTTCAAAATCAATATCTTGGATTCTCAAAAGAGAAGTTTTGCAGCAAGATTAAATTAAGTTTGATAATTCAAAAGGAAAAACTGCACTTTGTCTTCTAAAGTTGCAGGTTCTGTGTGTCAAGACTCGAGCCATGCAAGCTCTATTTCTGATGAGATTTCAAATTGAAGATCGGATGCAGCGATGTTGAAGATTAAAGTCTAGAGATTTCGTTAGAATAGATACACTACACGTTAAGGGGGAGTTTGTTAGAGCATATTTATATGTTACGTTATGTCTCGTGTATTGTATCTATGTAATGAGCATGAGATTGAGTCTTGCTGGCAGCGTACCAGGCTCCATTCCAGTTGGTACGGACCAGCGTACCAGATGGTATGCTGGGTGGTACGCTAGCCAGAATAAGTCACCTATAAATAGGTAGCTTGTGTTGAGAGCAAAGAACTTCTGGCCATTCATATCATATTCTGTGTGTGTTACTGTGTGTATGCTCTCAAGCTTTATCAATACAAATCTCATTTGTATTTACGTTTGATCTCGTCTCAATATCGTTATCACTTGATTAGCAAACGATCTGTCGCTCCACGTATTTACAATATAGGTATAGCTAATTCTAACATGGTCCTAATCATTTAACATCATCAAACCAGTACATGACATGGTCTAGTTATTTTTAGGCACAATTAACACGGGTATTAAACATGAATACGACATGATTAACTAATCGTGTTATTTTCTTCAAACACGAACACGAACCTGTTTATAAACGTGTTACACGACACGACATGTTTAGACACGATTAATATTCTGAGAATAAAAACCAGAAATAAATTAACGAATATAAAACGGAAAGAGTTGACGAATTTGAAGAATTTGAGTTGTCAAAGTTGGTATAGTGGGGAAAATCAAAAGGTTAAGGTGGAAATCTCAAATTATAAAAGGATTTTGACTTTTAATATGTATTTAATTATTTTAAAATATTATTATAATTATAAACGTGTTTAATCATGTTATAAACATGTTAGACGATGTGAAACCTGTTTAGACACGATTTTAATCGTGTCATAAACATGTCGACCTGTTTAAGACACGAAACATGTTTAACTTAAACCCAAACATGTTTAACTCCGTGTCGTATTGTGTCGCCTTAACAGGTCCGTGTAAGCAATTGACAGCCCTACTTAAACCTTTATCCCAACTGTATTTTGCCTCCAATTTTTTAGAGGTGCACAAATCGGTTAACCGGTTCTTAAAAACTGGCCGGTTTTTGGCAAAAAAGAAAACCCGTATTTTTACTAAAAACGGTTCAGTTGCTGGAAATCCGTAACCTATCTAACCGATTCCGGTTATGAACCGGACAGGTTAACCGGTAACTGGATAAAAAACCCGGTTTTATTTATTTATTTGTTTTTTATTTATTATTTTTGTAATCCCGTAGTCTCCTAAAACATATTGTCATAACTATATACAAACAAAGTTACATTTTCTTTTTGAAATAAAGTTACATTAATGTTAATAAAAACTTCCACATTGTTAACTTACTAAACGGGGTCCTACATTTACGAGCATATTCGATAAAGACTCCGATAATACGTGTTCATCTAGGTCCTCCCCGTGAATGTAAGAACCTCACAACAACCTAATCCGTTTGGTAGTATATCATGTCAATTGTAGAACATTTTTAACTTTTTCCTATTTCATCTTTATCTCATCAACTGTACGACTTGTAAAAATATAATTATTGTACTCTGCCTCCTCACTATCTATTTGTTTTAACCAATTCTCGTCAAGTCTTTCATTAACTCGAATCCATTAATCATCACCAATAGTTGAAGTATTATGGATATTCTGAACCCCCATTTCCCCCGCGATGTCGTTCATAATAATAAGCAAATGTTCCTCCTCCTCATCACTCCACCACCGTGTTTTAACGGGGTCCTAGATCAAATATAAAGACACTATCATTAATACAAACATTTTTACTGATAGAAATTTGCGAAAACACTAAAAACACAATAAAAAAACCTAAACAATACTAAAAACTCTTACACAACACTTAAACATACTTAAGACATAAACATATTATTCCAAACACCCTAAACATACTTATTTCAAACACCTAAACATACTTAAAAATAAACTTAAAAACTTCAAACGCATACTGTAGCGGCGGGTTAAAAATCGCACGCAAAGTGGTATTCGAACATGCCCTAAATATTTGACCATATTTTTTACAACGTGGTATGTTACTACCATCCGACATCTCACACAAATCAAAAGGATTTCAAACCTCATACACCTTGTTTGTTTGAATGACCCTCACAAACGTTGGTTCTTGTTGTCGTTGTGGGTTAACCACTACGTTTTCGTTGTTGGGGTTGTTTTCGTTGTTATCATCCGCCATCGTGAGCTTAGTGAACGTTTTTTGTGGGTGTATATTGATTTTGAAGTGTGGTAAGTAAACTAACACCACCACCACCTACTTATAGGGCTGTCCAAAAAGTTCGAAACTCGAAACTCGTTCGAACTCGCTCGAAAAATATTCGGAAAATGCTCGTTCGATTGTCGCTCGCTTTAAAAATAAACCGAGCGGCTCGGTTCGATTTGTAAAACGAACCAAGTATGAGCATAGGTGCGCTCGCTCGATGCTCGCTCGAATTTATATATATATACATTTAGTTATTTATTTTATATATTTTATCAATTTTAATTTTGTTATGTAAGGAATTAGGATTGGAATTAAGATTTTCCATTATTCCAAAAATTATTAGCACTTAATATTTGACTTTGGATGTAAGTTTAATATGTTAGTTTATCATCTTTGTAGCTTCCATTCTCTCTAGCCTCCTCCATTGTCATTGTTTTTATTAATCTTTGCATAATTCTTTCTTATGTAGAATGTCTTTTCACAAAGAATCCAATGGTATCGAGACTTCTCATGTTGAATTAAGTGATGCAGAGAGTTTTGAGTTAGTTGATGAAGTAAAAAATGAGGAAAACGTAAGTAAAGGTGTTAATGCAACTAGAAAGGGAAAGGGAAAGAATAGTTCTGAAGCACATCCAAATTTTATAGACATCGAGGACATGTACAAAGGGAAAATGGTAAAAAAAAGAAAGAGTGCATTCATTATAATTATATCAGTTCATATTAGTGTTAGTTGGTCTAATAAAATACAAACAAGACTAGTGTGTTAGTTATTGGACAAAATGTGTTAAAATTGGAAACATTGATGAAGGTGTTATGTCAGATCACCACCCACGTCATTTTCCTTTTTGTTCTGCGACGCTCGAAATTTGCTCGGTGATCGCTCGAAAAATACTCGGATCGAAAGTCGCTCGTTGGGTTTTGGATCGGTTGAAAAAATGCTCGGTTCGGTTCAGTTTGTAAACGAAGCAAACACGAGCAAAGGTCCGTTCGGTTCGGTTCGGATCGTGAACAGCCCTACCTATTTATATGAGTTTGGGTGGGTTAAGAGTGAAAAAAAAACTCCCCAACGGCTGGAAATGGTCATATGACCGTTCTTTAAAGTTCATTTTTTTTAACGTATAAAAACCGGTTAACCTATGGAAAATAACCGGTTCGCTTTGAAAACCCCCTAACCGGTTCAAAACCGGTGGTTCATATCGGTTCGTATAATACCGATTATTAACCTGTTCGGTAAATTAACCAATTTTTTTGTACACCTCTACAATTGTTTACTATTCTCAAGATATATATATTAAAAAAGGTTGGTCTCCAAGTGATTACACAAAATCAATTCTGCTGTAGTGTTATATTACTTTGAGTAAATTACACAGAAGGTCCTTTATGTTTTATTCTGATTTCAGATTAGGTCCTTTAACTAAAGTTGCTACACCCAACATCCTTTATTTTTTAAACATGTTTCATAGAAGGTCATTTATCACTAACAGTGTTAAAATCCAGCGTTAAGTCAGTGGCAATTTAGTCCTTTAACAAATTCATTTAATAAAAACATTTAAAGAACCGGAAAATCCCATGGCATCTCAAAAACGTATTTTCATTTCCTCTTTTTTTTCAAAAAACGACCCATCAGATAGCATGCGACTGAAATATGTTCAATTTTGGTGTATAAATCATAACGATCCACGCTTTACAATTGGTACCAGAGACTGTGTTTAGTGATTGTATGTGATTTTATGATCGAAATCTGGTTCAGTTGCATCAAATTCTTCGAGTTTGACTTTTTGAGTCAAACTCTTCTTAGTTTGATTCAGAAATTGAACTTCAATTGAATTGCGTTAGTGTTATTGTATGTTTCCAGTAGATTCAGTGTCATCATACGAACTCAGTCATACTTTCAAATCCGATTTTGGTACAACTTTTGTGAAAATCGAAAATTCACAGTTCTTTGTTTATCTCAAGCTCATCAATGGCAGAATTCATGTATCTCTATTTTTCTGTTCAAAGTTTATATTATTAGCTTCGTTGTGGTGTTGCTAATCTATTGATGCTATTCGATTTTGGTTTAAGTTCAAGTTGATTGGTAAAAACCTGTACATCGTCTTCTTCGAGGTAGCTGTTGCTGATCGTTTCTTTAACCACCAAAATTCTAAAACTCATCAACTTGGATCCTATCTCACTCGGTTTCATGTTGCGGGCTCATTGCAATACTCGATTTGGTGATCTAATTGATTCAGATCGATCGCAAATTTGCAGAACGTGTTTTGAGCTTCTTCTATACGTCATTCGGATCTCACAAACTTTGGAATTACATCTCAAATTTGATATCATTCTTCTCGGTTTTGGATGTCGAATCCATTACTATACTCATATTTGTGAATTCCTCAAGTCTAGATCAAAATCAGTTCACAGTATTCATCTTCTTAGTCGAGCTCTTCAATGGCGGAAATTTAAATTATGTACAAATTAATTCAATTTTGATATCATTTGAGTCAGTCTACTTTTGCGATCTCGTGTTGAGCATTAGATTGAGCTATAATCACGATTAGTCAAAAGTGAAAGTGTGAAACCTCAGTTCATCATCTTCATCGTTCGTAACCGTGTTCATACTCGATCTTTCAAAACGACACCAAATTGTGTAAAATCTGGTTTCATTGTGATCGATTCTTCGTTACGAGTTCATTGGTACAATCAGATTAAAAATCGGTGAAGAATTTGCTGGATTGCAAAATCAAAGAATGTGAACTTGTTCATTCGCATACCATAGATAATATTTGAGATTAACCTCATTCGCATACAAGGACTTGGTTTCTCATTCTCATATTAAGGCTCATTCATATGAGTTTTTCATTCGCTGAAGCAATAAAGAAAATTATTATGGATAAGGCTTAGAAGAAAATTCGTTTTTGAGATGAGATGTCACCACCTGATGTTTAATATTATATGGGATCCTTTTTTTATTGTTTTTATTAAATGGATTTGTTAAATGACTAAATTACCCATGACTTAACGATGGATTTTAACACCATTAGTGATAAATGATCTTTTATGAAACATGTTTAAAACATAAAGGATGTCAGGTGTAGCAATTTTACTTAAAGGACCTAATATGAAATCAGGATAAAACATAAAGGACCTTCTATGTAATTTACTCTATTACTTTCTTTCATTTTCATAAATCAAGACCCAAGTTCGAATACTGTCCCGTACATGTTTTTATTGAAAATATATTATGACACTTTTTTTTGAAAATTGGATTTAAATTAATCCTAACTATCCACTTTTGGACGAGAATAATCCCAACTGGAGAAATTATTCATGGCAGTCCCAACTATTTAACATATTTTTTACAATAAACTTTCCGTTAAGTTTTTTAACCCCCGTTAAATGTTGCTTACGTGGACTGCCTACTTAGCCGTTTTTAGATGACGTGGCATTATATTTTACGGTATATTAGTTTTCCTTTTTGTTTTTTAAATGCCATGTCATCTAAAAACGTGCCAAGTAGGCAGTCCACGTAAGCAACATTTAACGGGGGTTAAAAAACTTAACGGAAAGTTTATTGTAAAAAATATGTTAAATAGTTGGGACTGCCAGGAAGAATTTCTCCAGTTGGGATTATTCTCGTCCAACATTGGATAGTTGGGATTATTTAATTCCAATTTTCTCTTTTTTTTGGTTATTTCCTGTAGCTTTCCTATTTCTTTCCTATATTTTAATAACAATTTAATTTATTTTTTATATGTATATTTTCTTTTTACAAATCTAAATTTAATTTTTCTTTTTCTAATGTTTAATTTGCATCTTCATTTAAAACTTGGTTTTAAATCTTTTTATGGGTATGAATTAAATTCTTAGATTCTAACTTGATTACATTATGACATTCAAAGAGAATTAAAGCTATATTGGCTCATTTGAGTTTAGTTGTACACTTGTACCGGATGATGTTTGATATTATATTCATGTTTGTGCATTTGGGTTTATTATGCAACTTGAAATAATGATATTTCAGTGCTTATGGTTCATGGTTTTATCATGCTTGTATAGATATAGCACCGGTTCTTTTATAGTAGCTCTAAAGTTAATTTTCTATTATTTGCTTCATATTTATTATTAAATAATACAATATTAATTTGAAATCAAAAGCTAGATATTATGTTATTCGAAAAATTCAAAAGAAAAAGTTAGACTTAAGGGCCCCAAAATTAGAGTTCGTTTGGGGCCTCGAAAAAGCTCGAGCCGACCCTGTAGGCGTTTCATTGAGTCTATCATCATCTAGTAATCTTTGATCAAATTAAGCTACAAGAGAGAGGTTCAAATAAGAAAGTTTGGTTTGGATAAGAAAGTTAAGAAGAAATTTTAGCCATTGGATCTTGATCTAATAAAAAAGGAAAGACATATGAGGAACATTTTGGACACAATATGACACAATGATGGGTGAACATTTTGACACTATATGACAGAATGATCTGAACATTTTGATACAATCAAAAACTAAATTATTTATTTATTTAATATATAACAACACTGTACACGTTTCAAATATAAAAAACACTCATTTTTATGGTGTAATTTAAAAAAAACTAATGTCGTATCTAAGAGTTATGAAGGTTTAAAAATGAGAGGAACTTGATAAAAAGTAAAAAATGATATTTCATTTTTGTTTTTCTCTCTAATTCTATACCGAAAAGACTTTAGGCCATAGATTTTCATAAGTGAAGATCTAATAACTATGATTCATTCTTATTATTCTTACCCAAACCAAACTTCTCACAATAACCTACTCTCAAAGCTACAATGAGTTTTATTTAGATCTCGTGTACGTATCTAATTATTCTTCGTTGTGTTTATCAAATCGAGATGTAGAAAAATCGAATCGATCCTCAAATCGTAATTACAGTTGCCCATTTAAGACTTCCACTGTGACTTTACCATAAGATACGATACAATCTGGTCTCACACTCCTCTCAGGAAATCGAGATGTGATATTCAGGACGCTAGCTCACGGTCATGTCGTAGTCAATCCGTATTATTTGTTAAAATATAATGAAACTAGATAAAGCAAACATATCAAACCAAATTAATTAGAATTTTTAAATTTTAACATACGAACATAATCACCTTTTTTTTTCATTTTTATTTTTTAGATCGAGCTCATTAATTTAACTATATATGATGATCCATTCCGATCCGAACCGGTCTTTTCTTTTGTAAATTGAGAATTCCGGCAATTTTTTGAATCACACCCGTCTTGACTTGTTTTTTAGAATGACTCATTTTGATCCGTACCCGTTCTACCCGGGATACTCAACCCGACCCGGCACGACTCGACCAGCCCGTTTTTGGGTGTTTAATGGTTCCAAGGTTATGATAAGTCCGCAAAACAGTCTCCGTTCTACCCCGTGCGGAGCTCGATAAACCTCGCCGCAAGGTAAAACCCCCAAACAAAAATGGCCGATGAATACGTAGCCACTCCGGTGGTTAGCGATCCCAATCTCGCCGCTTCCGGCGACGATGTAACGGACGAGATGAAGCTTCTCGAGAACGCCGTGCAGGAGCTGCCTGCTAACGCAGTGAAAGAACTCATTACGCACGAGGTTTGTTCCTTTTATCTTTCTGTCTATTACTACAATCAATATCTTTCTTATTCTTCCTAATTAGTTATTTTACTAAGATTGAAAATTGAGATCGTTGTCGCCAAGTAGTTCTCCGTAGTTCTATAATCACTGTTTTTGTTGAATATTATTATAATGCGCTCTCACTATTGGCTTTCTGTTCAGTTATTTGAGTAGGATCACTAAAATGTAGGGATTTAAGGACTACCTGATTGAAACAATTTTCAACGGTGTAGGCAAATTTATCTGAGGTGTTATTTGACCACCTGCAGAAGTGCAGGTGGATGAATTGTTTTTCAACACGTTAGGAAATCAATGTGAAACTAGATTTCTAGGCTTGATGCTAAAATGTTAGAATCACTCGAGCATTACCCCCAATAATATCAAAAGGGGTCTAACCTTAGGATGATTTTTCATACAATCAGAGGCAAGACCAACAGAAATCATAGATCATGAACCTTTTTAATTTCCCATAAAATTATAACTTGGTCTGCATTTACACCATATGGATAGAACACTAGGTAATTTGTGTTGTCAGGATTGACCCTTCAGTTTGGGTTGAGGTGTAAATATATAGTTGACATGTATATCAATTGAAACTTTACTTGCTTCACAAACATCTTTGAAACCATTATCAAGATACATCACGACAATCTCTACTGCCGGGAACTAGTAAAGACTATACAACAAAGGGATTTGTACCATAGTCATTCTTTAAGATATATCAACAGTCAAAGTGGTATATTTTTTTTGTTTATGAATATTGTTGTGAGAGACAACTTTCATGTGGTGCAGGTGTGTGTGAGATGCATTTTTCGTCTATTTAACATTCATGAGGGTATTCATGCCTTGGTCTCCCCAACAATACTATATTCAATTATTGAAAAAGCAACAAAGTTGGAAGCTGTGACAACCAAGTGTTCTCAGATGCCAGAAGGGAAGTCAAATATATGTTCAATTTGCTTAGGTGTTATGCAATTTAGTTATCGTGATCAGAGAGAGATGTTGGTGGAGAAGGATCATGCTGCAGATTTTGCAATGATGATTGCTGAAAGTGTTAAAGAGAAGTACCATGAAATTACCAGCTTTACTCTTGAAGTCTCATTGCCAACACTCATCATAGAAAATGAATCAGTTATACTGTAAGTTTTTTTTTTCATCTAATGAGTTTTTAGTGGACTAATTGTGTATAAAAAGCTATGTACTTCCGCTCAATTTTTATTTTGGGGAACCATGCCTTTAAATCAATGATCTGGGGTTTATACTTTCAGAAACATATATTTTAGTACCCAATTGCAGTTTTGGTTTGTCAGCCTGGTACTAAAATGTGTGCTGTTAAAAGTATAGACCCTAAAATGTTCATTTAAGATTTTGTTTCTCAAAACGAAAATTTAATGAAAGAGTGTACATGTCCCATTTGTATACAATAATAGCAAGACATAAGAAGAACAACATATGCGATTTAGTGACATTTATCATATGAAAATTTTGTTAACATGAACATTTTGTCTGTCTCTAAAATGTACATTGTAATGGGATGCTGGTCAAGTTTGTTAACTCTGGTTCTAAAATGTGTTTTTTCCTGGAAGTATAGATCCTCAAAGTTGATTATAGAAACATTTTTCCTAAAATGAAAATTGAATTGGCTTTCATATGTGATTTGCCCCTTTTTTTGGAGGGATCAAGGATTGTTAGAATTGTAGTATAAGGGTATTTAGTATTCATATGTTTGTTGGAATTGGATTATCTTTCTAACATGTGAGACCCGGACCTCCAACTTTGAGGCTTGCGCCACCCTGTAAACTTTCAACATTTTTATGGTTATCGGCTTATAGTACTAAGTAAATAGTTGGTTTCCACCCAAACTATAGTTCTTATATGTTTGAAAGTATTCTCCTTTTTGCTGCATATTTTTTGCAAAAGTATTGGGGTTTTGATTTTTGTGGATCACCATCAACTCTATATATTCTTGTACAGGTCGTATATGAAAAAGAAGTATGCTTCTGAAGTTTGGTTTCAAGAGAAATCCTCATTCGAACATATTATTTCCGTAAAGGATGCACTCAAGTTATCTATAACAAATTCCCTTGAAGTTTCATTGGTAATTGGACTTCCCTGAGATTTGGAGCAATGTTTCTTCCCATTGTTAAAAGGAGCTTCATGTTTACTTTCTAGGTCAAACCTATGACTTTGCAAGCTCAATGTTGAACGTTGATATTCATTTTGTTATAAATATAACTCTTAACATATTTGATTTTCAATATTTGTTAACATTATTCTTTTATCAAATAGTTGTCTAGTACACTTATCATATCATCATAGATATAAGAGTTCGGGTATTTCAAGAACCAAATTGCACCTCTTCTTTCCGGAGTATGAAAACAAGTTGCTTTTTTCATTTTCTTCTTAATATGCAATGAGAAGAATAAAGTTAGAATTTAACTTATGAAGATCAACTTCAATAAATTTTTTTAGTAAGGAGTTATAGCAAAGCTTACTGTTTATGGAAATTCATTATTGTAGGGTGTTAAGTCCAGTGTTAGTGATTTTCGCATCCGTTTGACATATGAGCATGAGGATGATACATCTGCTGAAAACAAGATGGGGAAAAACCAATGCAACAAGAGAATAAAATCAGGCATGTACGGTTAACGTATTCTTTAATTCTTTTCTTAGTAAATTAATTATTCTTGGCATGAAACCGAACAACATCGTTTGGAGATTATAAATTGAAATCGACGGGTTTGTAGGCTTATGTGAAAAACGTCAAGGTTTGATGTTAAGTATAATTGGGACTCTCTTTAATTGTTATCATAGGTAATGGGTTTGTTAAATGTACTAACGCGACAGTGCAAAGTGGTGATGTTTCTGACTCCAATTTCCAACTTAAAAAGGTAATAGAATATCTCATGAAGCAATAGGTTGAGTTATCTTGTGGATTTTCAATTTTGAAACCCGTCCATTTTATCTGATACTTGGATGTTTGACCATTAGGTTGGAATGCCATGTCACATGGCATTGACTTTTTCTCAAGCTCCTGTCTACATTGGTGGTCGATATTTGAAGGTATATTATCTTAACCAAAGTACTCACTTGGGTCCTGACTTTGTATGCCTAATTCCAATACATTAATACCTTTCTCCATGTATGCATGTTTGTATTGACTAAGAAGACAGTTCGTTCCTTGAGTATGCTTAGAACTCATTGCACTAATAGGGTACTTCTCATTTTAGATTTGATTATTAATCCATTATATCTATATTAAAAAATGGTTTTTAACTAATCCATGTATAGGCTGTTCTGAAGGAATGAGTTTCTAGTAGATTAGGAACATGTGTAAGCCTTGTTTTAATATGCAATGCAAACCTTCTCCATATTGATGTGTACTTTCCAATTAATAGATTTTATGATTATCTATTGCAATTATTAGTTTTGATTAATGATTAAACTATTAGTTTGAGATAAGCGTCAATTAGGATATATTAGTGATATGATGGTTAGTCATATTCGTTTACTATGTCTATATAAACTATTTCTGATTGAATGGATACAGCAAAGTATTTTATTTCCCTAGGTTTCAAGAGAGGTCAAATCAATCAAGTTAATATATTTTTCTGTGCCATCTTTATTATGTACTGTAGGCCATCATATAGTGTTTCTTTTCTTTCATTGTAGTTATTTCATAAATATTGTACATGCTAAATTTTAAGGGAGGAAATAGCGCTGCAGACTTGTATCATTTTGTAATGAGACCCTGAAATTATATGCTTACAAAGAATGGACCAGAATTTAAATTCTTATCTAATTAAAAGGTCAACTTTTGACAATATTCGTAGACTAGACTTAATTTTTGATCTAAGGAGTAACAAAGGTGAATGAAGTTAAACTCAGATTAATCTTTGTATACTTGACCACTTGAGGAATTAAATAAAACAGGGAAGGTGCTTGAATATAAAGAACTTGATAATCTAAATAAATAATGTTTCCAGGTTCTTGGTTCCAAAGAACTCACAATGTTAATGTACTTGCAAATAAAGCCAGTCTTTATAATCTAGGGTTTAGGCAATCGGCAAAAGGTCATAAATAAGAAATAGGCAAGTGGCAAACTGGCAATAGGTACATCAAAATTAGAGATGCATGCATGATAACAAGTATCATAAACATTAAAGGAAACATTTAGACTAAGATGGGTGGATTATGGCTTTAAGGGATTGGATCAGTTCAAGTGAATGTTGATATTGAGTTTATTCAATAATGCTTAATATTACTAACAATTTCCCTCCTGTTTATTTTCAACAGTTGTCACGAAACGTGAGTCAGACCCGTTGGATAATTGATGATGAAAGGAAGGGAGAGGCATCTGTTGAGGTCTGAATTAAGTTTCTTTTTACGGTCAGTTTCACTCTATTTTTGATGTTTTTATATTTGCTAAACTGCCCGGTGTTTTAGGAACTTATTGGTGAAAACATTCTTCCCATGTGTAATGGTGATGGCTACAAGTTTCATGCTGCTGGGAGAGAGGATATAGATGTATAAAGGCTTTAATCTTGTCAACAAGTTTATTTCTTTTGTTTAATAGATGGTACACTGAGCATGAAAATTTGTACTTTTCAGGTAAGGATGTTGGGTTCAGGCAGGCCATTTTTGATTGAGATACAAAATGCACGTCATCTCCCTTCTCAGGAGTCCATTAAAGAAATGGAAAAGAAAATAAATGGCTTGCAAAGTAACCTGGTGAGTTGGCTGAAGCAGGATAAATATATTATTTATTATTGTTATATCTGATTCCTTAGTTATGTTAACTGTAACCTAAGTCTAAATGTAATACTTCATGCCCTCGGATCTAATTGCCTATATATATAGAACTCTTTCTACCCCTACTCTTTCGATTCCCATTTGAGGTTTCTTAAATATCAGTCTATTGTTTAATCTAATGTACTGATCATATTCTAAACCTAGGTTAGAGTGAAACATCTCAAGATTCTGGGGACTCAAGGTTGGAGTTTAATGCGTGAAGGAGAAGCAGAAAAACAGGTAATTATATCGTTTTTGCTGCCATCTGTCATCATATTTCTAGATAAACTAATTTTTCATATAAGCAGAAACAATATGCTGCTTTGGTGTGGATATCTCGCTCTATTAACGAAGATGATCTGGAAACCTTGTCATCGCTTAAGGACTTGGTAAGCTGTTTTATGAGTATACACCACCACCCACATGCAGTCACACACAAACATCTTAAATTACCGTCTATTGGTTTAACCGTTTAAAAGAGACGGGTCCTTGAAAATATCTGTTAGTGCTGATGTAATCTATATGCAATTGGGTTCCCCTTCCATAACTGAACTTTCCTTCATAAGATGATATTTGTTACATTGTAACTTATTTCTTGGCTCTGGCAGAAAGTTTTACAGAGAACACCGATAAGGGTTCTTCATCGTCGAAGTCCTTTAGATCGTGAAAAGATTATACATTGGTACAAACTATACCAGTTATTAGTTTTATTATTCATGTCATTCAGTCATTGTTGATATTATCTATGATATTAACTTGTAAGTTGTAATTGTGAATACTTATCATGTCAGGATGAACATTGAAAAAATTGCTGGAAGTTCTCAGTATTTTCTACTTCATCTATGCACCCAGGTCAGATTTGATTGTCAAGTTTGTTTGAATAATGATAACAGTAAACTACATAAGTGCATGGAGTATGATGTGCGGGGTTGGTTATTTTTAAACATAACATATGCAAACTTAAAGAAGAAAAAATGTTGATCTTAGCTTAGTGAACAACTATTAAAGGGAAGATCACAAATTGTTTGAATAAGTTTTAACAAATTCTCTCTCTTGTTTTTTAGAACAACTAACACACCCCCTCTAATCCTACTCTTAAATCCTCACGTATTGTTCACGGTGGGACTTGAACCCTCAACCATTTGGGGATACCAATTCTTAACATGTTGGTACGTCTAGGCTACAAGCCCTTTGTTACTAAATGTAATTAATATCAATATGGTAGTAAATTGTAACTAAGGATCGCATACAGTCATCCAAAATGTATTTTTAGTGCATACAACCTCCTAAATCGGTTTGTTTGAAAAATTAGACTGTTCTTATAATCTTATAGCTTTTCTAATCACACTAATGCATTGTTTATTAATAAATGTTTTACAGAATGGTTAGGAAAACATGTTCGGGTCTCAACCCAACCTCACCTGTACTAAAAAAATCCCCCTTTTGACCCGAACCTATTCTGAACTGCTACTCAACCGCTAATTATGTCATACTTAATCTCTTTTACGAGCTCTGTAAGTTTACATACACTACAACTTGTTAATTTTTATTGACAGGCTGGAACTTACATCAAGGAATTTGTTCATGGAGATCTTGGACGTACCCATCCTAGGTATGAATATACTTTTCTGGACAAGTTAATCTCTTATTGTAAATGATGACATTCTGAATTTACTTGATCTCCATTTTCCACTATTTTTTAAAGCATGGGTTCATTGATGTCATGTCACCAAGCTAAAAAATGGAAATGCTTTTTTTTGGAAATTGACAACTAGATGTAATATGTTAGGTCTCATGAAAATTGTAACAATCATCTTTCTTTAACTAAGAATGCAGAGTTTCTTTAAATGATTGCAACTAACTACTAAAGGTATCCTTGCTGAAGGAAAAAAAGAGTAAGCCAGTAGTATTCCGCAGGTAAAGAAGAATCGTAAGACTGATTATGTGAAATGTGTGTCCATAAGAAATTGTGAGCTACCCACTAATAGTAATCAAACTCTGCCCAAAGTTTCCTGTCGGGATATAAGTTGGTACTTCTTTAATAGGGGTAGCAACTATTAAAACATAGGACTCTGCTAAGTGGTAAACATGATGTAAAATATTAAAAAAAAAGTTGTTTAAAATAAAACAGGTTAAATGCGTTGAAAGTCGTCTATGTATTCAAATACCTATACTATCCTAGATCGTTTTATTTTAAATATTGTTATCCATACGTGGTTTAACATATAAATGGATTTTTAGGCATGATGTTTACGAAACTTTAAATAAATAGATAGAGCCCAAAGACCGTTTACTTCTTATACGAGATCTACTTTTTACACACACAATCACACATATATATTCATCTTGTATTTTCTGAGCATTTTATATTGCTGTTTTTTATGGTGCAGCATTGGGTCTCTTCTTGGCTGCAGGGCAGAAATCCTGCAACTTGATGTTACAGATGTGAAAATGGATATCTTGAATGAATAAGGTGCTGTTTGTTTTTGAAGAGGTAAAAGGTCTGCAGACTACGGACCACATCTGCAGACATCTGTAGAAGAAGAGGTGGACCAAACGTCTGCAGTCTGCCAGAAGAAGACTGTTTGTTTTTTAACGTCTGCAGACTGCTAAAATAAACTGAAATTTAAATAAACTGTTTTTTAACTTAAAAAGAGTCTTTAAACATTACAATTCCGACCATTGTTGTTTTTCACCAATTTCTAACCAATTTTAGTCACAAATCACTAACCAAATCAAAAATCAGCCATCAAAATAGAAGAATGCTAGCAATTTCAGCCATAAACATGAAGAAAACAATCAATTAACATGAATCAATTAACTTCAAATCATATGCTGCTGTTAACTCAAATCAAACTTGGACTATGTATCAAATACTGGATCCATTTCAATCAGTTGGCAGAAGAGTTAATTTTACATATATGTACACAAACACATAGATACTCGAGACAATAAACAGATTCATCTGAGAACAAAACAGGTTGAAGAACTAACAAACAAGCAGATCTACAGATGGATACATTCTACAAGGAGTTGTTGAAGCAAAATATATGGAATACGACTGACCTTAACGAAGTATACGAGCGCTCTAAGGTAGATGGAGGAAAACGAAGAATGGCAGAAGTGAGGTCTTCTGCGCGACAGGGAGGACCGGCGGCGAGGTCTTCTACGCGACAAGGAGGACCGGCGGCGAGTTCCTGATGCGCCGGCGGCGACAGGGAGACGGGACGGTGGAGCGCCGGCGGCGACATGGAGACGGGATGGTGGAGCGCCGGCGGCGACATGGAGACGGGACAGTGGAGGACGAGGGAGGGAGATGGGACGGTGGAGGCGCAGAGAGATTAGGGCGATGTTTTTTTGAAGTGTGAGAAGAGGTTGGAAGCTATATTTTACATCTTCTCCAAAAAGAGCTCTCGCAGACGTTTTTTAATGAAACGTCTGCGAAAAAACAAACAGTCTTCTGAAGAAAACGTCTTTCCGCGTCTGCGCCAAGAAGACAAAAGAGGTTTAGAAGATCTTTTACCAAAAAACAAACACCACCTAAGTTTGAATTGCCTTGCCTCTGTTTACATTAATCAAGCTTCCATTCAGTTGTATACTTTTTTATTTCTTCTTTCTTTTATATTGGCTGTTTTTACAAATTTTGAGTGGTTTTATAGAGCATCTTTAGGACATTCTAATTATGTAAGGATTTGTAACATGTTCATGTTTAATTTTGTAACATGTATGTTACAATTCTAGATAAAGAGAAGTACACCTTTTTGTTTTTATCTTAAGGTGTCAATTGCAAGTAAAGATTCAAGAAAAGCTTCCTCCTGAAATTAAGAAGCTTGTAGATGTTTTTTGTGCTCTTTCTCTATGGCTGATGAAAATCAGCCCCTCTCACGGAAGAGGGAATGCCCTTGATATGACGTGGCAAATTCAAGGTTTGAAACTGGTTTAGGTTTCACTGTAACATCGGTTTGAAACTGGTTCGGTTCTATAGAACCTGTCCGGTTACATAGAACCGGTTCTGGGTTTAATTTGCACCTTTACAATACCCTAGCAAACAACTTCCCACCCCGCCGACGTGAGGTTGTTGATGACCTTGGAAAATGCACCTCTACAATACCCTAGCAAACAACTTCTCGGCGTGGATCCAAGGCGCATCTGGATAGATTACCCACTTTTGTTAGGGCGGAGTGTTAGAATTTTTTTGGGCTTCTCTTATTAATCTCATTTATCTTCACATTTAGTTATCTTTGTTGTTCTTTTTATTAAGAATCTGGTTGTAAGGCTAGTAAAAGTATAGATCTCTCTGAGACGAACGTTTTGATTGGTATTAACTCTCATAACTCTTTACGGTTCTCAAGTTACGTCAGTTTTCGTAAACTACTCAAAATTTTAACACTGTTCACCGAACCTCCTCCGAGCTACCAAGCTACTCCGAACCTGAACTTCAGACAATCAAACAGAATCTGGCTGTTATGCTAATAAAAGTATAGAACTCTATGAGACGAACGTTTTGACTGGTATTAGCTCTTGTAACTCTTTACAGTTCTCAAGTTACGTCAGTTTTCGTAAACCACTCAAAATTTTAACAATGTTCACCGAACCTCCACCGAACCTCCTCCGAGCTACCTCCGAACTTCGTCCGAACTTAAGCTACGCCAAAAGTTCTCTGAACCTATCCTTAGGACAATCAAACAGAATCTGGCTGTTAGGCTAGTCAAAGTATAGATCTCTCTGAGACGAACGTTTTGACTGGTATTATCTCTCGTAACTCTTTAAGGTTCTCAAGTTACGTCAGTTTTCGTAAACCACTCAAAATTTTAACACTGTTCATCAAACCTCCACCGAACCTCCTCCGAGCTACCTCCGAACTTCTTCCGAACTTAAGCTACGCCGAAAGTTCTCCGAACCTGACCTTCGGACAACCAAACAGAATCTGGTTGTAAGGCTATTAAAAGTATAGATCTCTCTGAGACGAACGTTTTGATTGGTATTAACTCTCGTAACTCTTTACGGTTCTCAAGTTACGTCAGTTTTCGTATACCACTCAAAATTTTAAAACTGTTCACCGAACCTCCACCGAACCTCCTCCAAGCTACCTCCGAACTTCGTCCGAACTTAAGCTACGCCGAAAGTTCTCCGAACCTGACCTTCGGACAATCAAACAGAATCTGGCTGTAAGGCTAGTAAAAGTATAGATCTCTCTGAGACGAACGTTTTGACTGGTATTAGCTCTCGTAACTCTTTACGGTTCTCAAGTTATGTCAGTTTTCGTAAACCACTCAAAATTTTAACACTGTTCACCGAACCTCCACCGAACCTCCTCCGAGCTACCTCCGAACTTCGTCCGAACTTAAGCTACTCCGAACCTGACCTTCAGACAATCAAACAGAATCTGGCTGTTAGGCTAGTAAAAGTATAGATCTCTCTGAGACTAACGTTTTGACTGGTATTAGCTCTCGTAACTCTTTACAGTTCTCAAGTTACGTCAGTTTTCGTAAACCACTCAAAATTTTAACACTGTTCATCAAACCTCCACCGAACCTCCTCCGCGCTACCTCCGAACTTCTTCCGAACTTAAGCTACGCCGAAAGTTCTCCGAACCTGACCTTCGGACAATCAAACAGAATCTGGTTGTAAGGCTAGTAAAAGTATAGATCTCTCTGAGACGAACGTTTTGATTGGTATTAACTCTCGTAACTCTTTACGGTTCTCAAGTTACGTCAGTTTTCGTAAACCACTCAAAATTTTAACACTGTTCACCGAACCTCCACCGAACCTCCTCCGAGCTACCTCCGAACTTCGTCCGAACTTAAGCTACGCCGAAAGTTCTCCGAACCTGACCTTCGGACAATCAAACAGAATCTGGCTGTAAGGCTAGTAAAAGTATAGATCTCTCTGAGACGAACGTTTTGACTGGTATTAGCTCTCGTAACTCTTTACGGTTCTCAAGTTACGTCAGTTTTCGTAAACCACTCAAAATTTTAACACTGTTCACTGAACCTCCACCGAACCTCCTCCGAGCTACCTCCGAACTTCGTCCGAACTTAAGCTACACCGAACGTTCTCTGAACCTGACCTTCGGACAATCAAACAGAATCTGGCTGTTAGGCTAGTAAAAGTATAGATCTCTCTGAGACGAACGTTTTGACTGGTATTAGCTCTCGTAACTCTTTACGGTTCTCAAGTTACGTCAGTTTTCGTAAACCACTCAAAATTTTAACACTGTTCACCGAACCTCCACCGAACCTCCTCCGAGCTACCTCCGAACTTCGTCCAAACTTAAGCTACGCCGAAAGTTCTCCGAACCTGACCTTAGGACAATCAAACAGAATCTGGCTGTTTGGCTAGTAAAGGTATAGATCTCTCTGAGACGAACGTTTTGACTGGTATTAGCTCTCGTAACTCTTTACAGTTCTCAAGTTACGTCAGTTTTCGTAAACCACTCAAAATTTTAACACTGTTCACCGAACCTCCACCGAACCTCTTCCGAGCTACCTCCGAACTTCGTCCGAACGTAAGCTACTCCGAACCTGACCTTCAGACAATCAAACAGAATCTGGTTGTTAGGCTTGTAAAAGTATAGATCTCTTTGAGACAAACGTTTTGACTGGTATTAGCTCTCGTAACTCTTTACAATTCTCAAGTTACGTCAGTTTTTGTAAACCACTAAAAATTTTAACTCTGTTCACCGAACCTCCACTGAACCTCCTACGAGCTACCTCCGAACTTCGTCCAAACTTAAGCTACGCCGAAAGTTCTCTGAACCTATCCTTAGGACAATCAAACAGAATCTGGCTGTTAGGCTAGTCAAAGTATAGATCTCTCTGAGACGAACGTTTTGACTGGTATTATCTCTCGTAACTCTTTAAGGTTCTCAAGTTACGTCAGTTTTCGTAAACCACTCAAAATTTTAACACTGTTCATCAAACCTCCACCGAACCTCCTCCGAGCTACCTCCGAACTTCTTCCGAACTTGAGCTACGCCGAAAGTTCTCCGAACCTGACCTTCGGACAACCAAACAGAATCTGGTTGTAAGGCTATTAAAAGTTGTAGATCGTCTCTGAGACGAACGTTTTGATTGGTATTAACTCTCGTAACTCTTTACGGTTCTCAAGTTACGTCAGTTTTCGTATACCACTCAAAATTTTAAAACTGTTCACCGAACC